>APFE031565601.1:25397-148362 GCA_000404065.3 Pinus taeda
ATGAAGAACTTGATATCTAAACTACCTACTTGCAGAATGAAAGTAAAATCAAATCACTTCACTTATAATCCGATAGCTTGCCAAGTAGCTTTTCGGGGTTAAGCCATGGCTCCAGAGATAATGTCAAATAACATGAAGAACTTGATATCTAAACTACCTATTTGCAGAATGAAAGTAAAGTCAAATCACTTCACTTATAATCCAATAGCTCACCAAGTAGCTTTTCGGGGTTAAGCCATGGCTCCAGAGATAACGTCAAATAACATGAAGAACTTGATATCTAAACTAGCTAACAACAACAAATAAATAAGACTAAAATCAAAGCATAATTGAAATTGAAAAACTTAGGAAAAAGTTTAGTAGAAAGGCAAATTTTATGTCACTATTTGATGCAAAAACATGTAAATAAAAACTATTCTACAATCAATCGGTTGAACACACTTGCATGGATTAAAATTGCATGAATGTAAAATCTAAACTTTCAAACTTGAAAGCACTAAAATGACATACATGAATGAAATCAAAGCAAAATTACAAAATAAAATCTACTCTACCTTACATTCTAATGTGCTCCATGACATCTACTTCACATCTCCCTCCATGTTGAGAACATCAAAGCTTTATTCAAATTCTTCAAAATTACAAAGTGCAACAAAGCTCTCCAAAGCTTTCCAAAGCCATCAATAAAGAACTACAAACTCCAAACTAAAGAACTAAAAGCCAAGCTAAGCTAATACTAACAAATGAAGGAGAGAGATCTCCTATTTATACAAAAAGATGAGAAACCATCTCATTAATGAGAGTGTATGAATATCTCCCTCTACCTCTAGAGTCCTAATCAAAATAGGAACTAATAAGACATATGTCTTTTTAGAGTTTCAATACAATTAGGAGATGTGACACATATCCTCATGATCCCATGATTCTTTCCACTCAAATTCGAATTTGGCCTTAGAGTGCCACATAAAGGTTTTCTAGAAGCCTCTTTTTAACCTACACATGTCAACAATCTCAAGCCACTTGTTAGGTATAAGAATATGCACATTATTTTCTAATTTTTAACCACAAATTCACTTAAAAAGGCTAAGAATTAATAAAGTTTGGAAAAACATAAATGTGGCCCAATGATAATGTAAGTGGGATGAATGTAGTGACATAGTAGTGAAATGGAGGTGATATAATGGACATAATAGTGAAAGTGTAATGGAAATGAATGACATTTTCAAGACCCAACACCATGCAAATACCTAAAGACTCTTTTGAAAGTATACCAATTCTCTTTACTAGGTGTTGTCATGTATTTGCTGAATACTTCCACGACATGGGCAATATCTAGTCGAGTGCATCTCGTTGCATACATTAAAATACCTACAACATTTGCATATGCAACATGGTGCATGTCCTTTCTTTCTTCGTATGTGATTAGACTTTACTTAGTAGTTAGTATTTCCCCAACAAGAATCGGTATCTTTATCAGTTTAGAATAATTCATGTCAAAATGCTTCATAGATGCTTCATAAATGTTTCAATGTACTTCCTTTGACTTATCTAGGTTTTTCTAATTGTGTGGTCTATCTCAATATCCATTACAAGAATGAAATGTGTAGGCTTGATATTGCTCATGTTAAATAGAAGAAAGGGATATAGACCACAAACTTCATGAATCCCTTAGGAAGCACTGCTTATAACCCCTTCTCTTTGAAATGGGATTTTCAATTAGCCAAAAAAAGAGTTAAAAAAAAAAATAACTCTTTTTTTCTTATGATGCAACCTTTGGAGGATATTTTCATATTCACCTCCCCAATTGCAACAATTTTTTTCCAATCAACAACATATCATTGACATACGCCATTATGTATATGAAACGCTTGCCTTCGATCTTGAGATATACATAGTGATCAACTTCTCAAAAATCCCAATCCCTAGATGTATGTGTGAAACTTTTGGTACAACATCCTGGGTTATTGATTCATACCATAAATGGAGTTAGCTTGCATTCCAACTTCTCCTTGTCCTTTAATATAAATCCTTTAGGTTGTTTTATGTAGCTTTCTTTATCCAAATCACCATGTAGAAATGCTTTTTTTTACACCCATTTTCTCTATTCTAGATAAAACACTACAATTGAATACATTAGTACTCTAACGGAAGTTAATTTTACGACAAGGAATATTATCTCACCAAAGTCAACTTACTTGACTTGGGAATAATGTTTTTCCACTAATCAAACCTTGAAATTCTAGACTTGAGTTGTTGTCATTGACATTTTTTTGACCACCCCATTGCAACCAACATGATTATTAAAGGATAAAACTATTCCAACGACTCTCCCAAAAACATTTCATTTTAAAGGGGGTTGGTATCTTTTTCTTCATCTTTGTTTCTTGCTTCATGTCCCTAATGATGGGTGAAGGGTTTACTCGAAACATTAGATGTTTCAGCATTTGTTAACACAATTTCTACAAAAAAGTTTTTCCTCTCATTATGAATTACAACTATGGAAATTTTCATTCTAAGATTCCTTCCATCATATAATTTGAGTAAATCCCATGTCTCATTCTTATACAAAGAGTCCATTTATTCCTTCATGGCTTTCGACTAGAGTTTACCCTCTATTGAGTCAATTTCCTCCCCTACTGACCTAGATTAATTGTTACTGGTAGATAACATAAAATCATATTGAAAATTAGGTGGGGTATACCTTTTAATTTATTTCATTACTTGACTATACCTCCTCAAAACCATATTATGTTGTTCCACCTCTTCATCTTACTCAGTTGACTCATCTGAGTCACTTTATTTTGACTTCAAGTTAAACACCATTTTTTTTTCTTTCTCCTTTTATGGAGTCTCTTTAGTCTTGGAAGTATACCTAACTTCCAAAAATATCACATCTTGCATATAAATTGCGTTCAGTTTCACTAGATGCCATAACTTATATCCTTTCATTCCATCCTTGTAGTTGATGAAAATAAAATTTGTTGCCTTGTTATCTAGGCTTGTCATCTAATCCTTTGGGATATGGAAAAAATCCTCATAGTGAAGACTTTGATATGTACGAGTGATGGTTTTTACCAACCATACTTCATATGGAGTTTTGTTGACTAGTGCCAATGATGAAGACCTACTCACTAGGTAACATGTAACATTGACTGCCTCCACCTAGAATTGTTGTGCCAATCCCATGCTACTAATCATGCTCCTTACCTTGTCCATCAACATAATAGTCATTCATTATGAAACTCCATTACGTTGAGGAGTGTATGGAGTAGCCATTTGGCATGATATCTTGTGTTTTTTGCATAACTTCTCAAACTCTTTACCACATAATTAACTTCCATTATGAGTTCTCAACACCTTTATCTTCCCATATATTTGGTTTTCCACAAGAGATTTAAACTCCTAAAATTTCTCGAAGACCTATGACTTCTTCTTTGGGAAATACAACCATGGCATCCTAGAGAAATCATCAATGTAGGATACCTAATATATGGATTCACCTAATGAATACACTGGTATTGGCCCAATAACATCACTATAAATTGGCTCAAAAATTCCTTTTTCTCTTGTAGCACAAGATGATAATCTAACATGATTTTGTTTCCCATAAACAAAATGTTCATTGAAATCAAATTCTAAAGAATTACTAGGAAAAACTTCGAATATATCTTTGATTTTCATAGATATAAGTCCTTTCTCTCTAATATTTCCCATTATTTGATGCCACAACGTGGTTTAATCAAATAGACAAGATATTGACCTATCAATTTCAAGAAAGACTGCACTATTGCATCGTTTCAGGTCACTATGCCTCGAAAACTTGTACAATATCCCAATCTAAACACCTCTCATCAACACTATCGCTCCAAAAACCATCTTGAATGGATCCTTCTCAAATACAGTATGCACCCCTCCGTCACCCATTCAAATAATAGATATAAGGTTTCTAGCCAAACCCATAATACGTATTACCCTGAGCAACGTTCTACTTTGACCGTGCTTCAATACTAGTCGAAAATGACCATGATTGACTGGGCTAGTAGTTGAGTTATCCCTCAGGTAGACATCGACATCCCATCCATCATATTATTCATACTTGTAGAACCACTCGATGTTGGGTTTCATATGATAGGATACTCTCGAGTCAATTGCTCACACCTCATGATCTAACTGTGTACTTTTCAAAGCTAAATACACATCTCCTCCTTCATCCAAAGAAGTTTTCCCTTCATTTGATTCTAATTAAATCCCTTTCTTTGTTCAACAATCTTCAACTTACAATATATTTTATAATTCCCTACTTTACCACATTTCTAACATATTCTTCTTGACTTAGTAGATCTTCTTTTTGACCTAGAACTCCCTTTGGAGAATTTTCCTTTTCCTCTTTCTAGCATTTGACCTCTCATCAATATAGCATCTTTGGTCAATCCTTCCATGTTCCTTTGCCTCATTTTCTTTGATACAAGATATGACACTACATTACCAAGAGTCAGTTTGGTTGTATTTCTCCCATTGGCCATGCCAAGGCTATCTCGTGAGTTTTGCGGTAAAGAGCACAATAAACAAATACACTTTTCCTATTCTATAATAGAGATATCCACACTCAATAATTTATTGATCACAATATTAAATGCATGCAAGTTTTCTATGATCAAATCACCCTCTATCATCCTCATAAGGTAGAGTTTCTTCTGAAGAAACACCTTATTGACCAACGATTCGACTAGTATAAGTTTTCCATTTATCCAATAGTTTCTTGGTAGTGTATTCCTTTTAGATATTTAACAACACAAAATCTGCAAAACCAATTCGAATCATGCTCCTTGCTTTCCTTTCAAGTTTCTCAAAATCCTTTGTTGACATGCTAGTTAGAGACGTTATGGGATGCACAATGAACCATTGTTCTCGATCTATGAAGAGATCCTCCATTTTGATCTTTCAAATCTCAAAATTATAGCCATTGAACTCCTCAATCTCAATTCTTATACTGCTAGCCATCCTTATTTAACTAAAGTTCTATCTTAAGAATCCCACTAAAATTGGATTATCTCCAATTTAGTCAAGAATGATGATCATGAAAATATCCAAGTTCAAAAACCTCAACCTTTTATAGTAGATACATCCCTATGCTACCAAACTGAGATTTGATACTAGATATTTGACTTAAGGTACCCAATTTACACTCCAAACACAAAAATTCCAAATACAGACTCAATTAGACATCTAAAGCCAACTTGAAGTTCTATTAACATAAACCTTTAAAGATAATGAGAGAACTTAAAGACTAGAAAATAAGAAATGACACACCCTAAAGATTTATATAACACTTGGAAACCCTTAACTGGGGAAACCAACCAACCTTTGAGCTTAACTTCTTTTTTATTCTCAATTGAATATTACAACCAATTACAATGAATGTCAACCTTGGCCCACACCTAAGACCATTGTACTCATACATCACCTGATCTCTACAGATCATGGATAATTCATCATCTCTCATCAAATTTACATCATGCTTTATTTATAGACTTAGAAAACCTGAATTGGAAGCATCTGAAATCAATATAGGTGGCTAGAGATCACTAGCTAATATCCTAGGAATCCCAATATTTCTATCCATTTTCTAACCATATTTGATTGTAGTCGATTCCCTTTTGACCATTACTCAAAGTCAAGTATGTGCATGTGATTGATTACGATCCATTTGACTCCTGTAGTCAATTATTGAATTCTGTGTGCTACTCTACTTCACATCGATTTTGGCTAAGGTCATTTTTCTTGACTTGATTTTCAACCTATCTAATCATCAACTTGTCTTCTCATTGAATTGACTTTGATCGTCTTGTCAACTTGTTGATGTTCATTTCTAGTTGTCTTTCTTGACGAAACCATTGACTGACTAAACTTTATTCGATTGCGATTAGCTATAAAGATTAAAACACCTCTACATTTCCTTTATCATATTAACTGATATAAGAGTGTTGAAAAATGTAACTAGTGTCAGTATTCGTAATTGTACTTGAGTCATGATGTAATGTAAGTGTCAAAAGAAAGAAATTTTTTTTTTATTATAAAATAAAATGACTTATTAAAGCATGGATTTCATGTTTGGATCAACATTTTCTAGGTCAAAGCCTCCATTAGAGGCTTCTAGGTTTTTCTTTGAGTCAATAGAGTCATTGTCATTTTTATTAGACCCTTCTTGGGCTTTTTATTGTGTAAAAATAATTATTTTTGAGTCAAAACGATCATTTGTCACCTCCAAACCAAGTCATCCTTATCCTCAACAAGTCAACCTCGATTAAGGCTATTCAACCCAACTAGAAGGCTATATAAATAAGAGGAAATTCCACCTATTTGGAGCACTCACTCAAGAAGTTTGATCTACAAGAAATAAGAGCATAAAAAGAGAGCGAAATTAATGGAGAAGAAGAAGATTATCCGAGAATACCTAAATCGAGTTTTTGGGCATTCTATCTCTCACACATGTGAAGATTCTCAGTTGTTCCTGGGGCCGAAATTCTGAATTTATTGTAGGTCCAAGTTCTGATGCTGTGGGTTGAAAATTTGTAGTTGAGGGGCCGAAATTCTGGATTGAAGCTGCAACTGTGAAGTTGGTAATTTGGAGAATTTGGAAATGATCGTCTACAGGAAGGAAGGACTGACTTGGTGGTTCGAGGAGGTCTCTATCTAGGTATAAGAGGTCTTGGATTGTCTCATCTTTATTTCAATCTACTAGTGGAAGAGGTGGCTGGGATTTTGATCTGGAATTGATCCAAGACAATTAATAAGGTATTACAGACTCATGTGCATGGATGTGCCTATGTTATTTTATGCAACGGATCGATAAGATTGCAAAATATGCAGGCACTGAAGCAGTTAAAGAAAACATAACAGGAAAACATATAAACACAACAAGTTTGATAAGGAGTTCACCCAACACTCTGGGGTTACGTCTCCTGGTCCAACCTTCTTTGGTGGCCTCTCTATTATGTTTTCAAAGAAGAGTTTTTACAATAGTGATCTCAATTTGAGTCTCACACAACAGATACAATTCAGTAGGACTGTACTTGGATCCCCCAAGTCTCTGGAGTACACAGACTCTCCTTACTGAAACTCGACCTCTATTGGTCACAATAGTATGAGCCCAATCTGATACTCATACAGGACAGACATTACATAGGAGTGCACTTGAACCTCTCAAGCCTTCTCTGGAGCACACAGGCTCTCTGACTCTCTTTGTCTCTATCTTGACTGTGGCTCGATGCTGCCTTTGTTTTTGTAGGTCAGCTCAGCTTCTTTTCTCTGCTCTTAGCTTTCTTAACTTGCTTGCCTTTCTCTCTGTCAGTTCGTGGATTTGAAGCCAATCTACTTTTTGACTGTTTGTTTCTTCTTCCCGGCTTTCCGGTTCCCCTGCCTCTATCTATTTGAATCCCTCTATTCTGTGTAATCATCAATGTATAATGCCTCACAGGGAGGTGGCCACCTATTTCATAATGAACTGAGTGTTAGTTCTCGTGGACGTTTTCGAAATGATCGTTTATTCCGTTAACTCCAAGAATTCCCATGAAACACAACCTTTTGCCAATGCATCATCCACGTCAGACTTCAAATCCTATACAACTCTGCCTGTTGACCCCGTCAAATCCGGTCATCCATCGAAATGTGTCTCCGCCATTGATCTGGAGCCTCCAAATCCTACGGTCATCGTCCATATTGGGAAGATAAGTAACATGACGTTTACCTGTCCGATGTGAGCGGTTTTCTCTCTCTTTCACCAGATGCATGACACCCATTATGTGGCATCGGGCGGGACTCGGTTGAGACCACTTACCGCTTGAAGCCCTTCCGATATTTTGCTGGTTTTTTGTGGGACCTCGCTTCTGGCGGAATTAGAACGATATCCATTACATTTTATGATTTTTTGGGTCTGGGGGCTTGCGACCCTTCCTTCTTTGAGGGGTTTGCCCTACGATATGTGATTAGCGACTTGTCAATGGCCCCCCATTCCTTGAAATGACCTCTGATTTTGCTAATTTGTGAGAGTGCACATTACCATGGGCCAACGGTCTATGCGCTTGATCGAGGGTCCTCGTTGCTCCACGCTGATCACAAATTGCAACTGTTACGAGGATATCTTCGATAAGCTTGATCTTTATAAGACTTTGAAACTTTGGCATGATTTTTAAAGAGTTAATGAAAACTTAGAGAGTTTTCTATGATCCAATTTGGATCACGACCTTCCCACTGAAAAATCTTTTGGACCACCAAAATTTGGTTTTTAAGCATCAACCAAGTGAGGGTATAGGTTCCTTGCTTGCCCAATTTATATCCATCTTGCATTGCTTAGTTTTGAACCTTTGAGCCCAATCCTAAGGTACTCAACATCCCCTTTGCGTGTAGTTCTCACCTTTCTGTCCAGAACTGTATCTTCCTACAATTCATTGAGATATTAAGGCAACAGATCATCAATAGAAGGCAATTGACTCTGCTCTTCAGGATCTTCAATTAATGAAGGTTCAAACAATCTCAAGATTTCTGCATTAACTACAAAATAGATGTGCATGTAAGCTAGAAAATCAAGGCAAAAGGCATTCTCACCGATTTTCTCAAGTATCTTGAAAGGTCCATACCCTATCAGCTTCAGCTTCTCACCTTAACCTTGCATTCTGTCTTTGCTGATATACAACCAAACTTGATCACCAACTTGGAAACTATGCTCAGTCTGATGCTTATCATGCCTTGCCTTGTACTTAGCTTGGCTCTTTTCCAGTTGTTCCTGTACTTCCTAGTGAATCTCTTGGATTTGTTCAATGAACTTGGTTGCCTTGTCCACATCACCGTGTCTATCAATTGCTATGTCTTTACCAAAGACAAAATCCAAGGGAGACCTTGGTATGAAATAAAAACAAGTCTCAAAAGGAGATCTCGGTGTAGAAGAATGTTTAGCCCGGTTGTAAGCATGTTGCACATAACACAAATGTTCATCCCAAAGCTTGGGATGCTCGCTGCAATAGCCTATGAGCAACTGGATCACTATCCTATTGAACACCTCTGTTTGGCCATCTGTTTGGGGATGAAAGGTTGTGCTTTTCTTCAGTCTGGTGTCCATAAATTCCCACATATTAGACCAAAATTTCCCAACAAATTAGGAATCTCGATTAGATACAATGGAAGTGGGTAATCTAAAATGAACCCATACATGTTGAAAGAACAAATTTGCTATTTGTTCAACTATAATCTGTTTGTTACAAGATATTAAAATACACTTTTTGTTGAACCTATCCACAATAACATATAAATAGTCATGACCTTTTCTAGATTTAGGCAATCCCCCAACATAGTCCATGGAAACACTTTCCCAAGGATGAGAAGGAATTGGTAGTGGAGTGTACAAGCCTAGTTTTCTATTGCTGGGCTTGCTTTTAGCACACATGGTACACCCTTTAACATATCTAGAAAATATTTCATGCTTTCGTAGCCAATAACAAAATCTTTGCAGCCATGCAACTGTTTTACTTACACCAAAGTGACCTGATATTAGAGAAGTGTGTGATTCTCGAATTATCTTTACTCTTTCAATTTGAGGAATGCATAACTTTCCCAAATGATACAGGAGTTGATCCTTAACATGATAATCCAATTCTTCTACTTGTTTTCCATGACTCAAAGTGTATACATCTTTAAAATCTATTTCTTGAGCATATTGTTCAATGTAGCTTTCATGCAATACTGATTTATGCTTAAGTATAGTAGATGCATTTATGATTGGTCTGGACAACATATCTGCAACTTTATTGTGTATGCCCTTTTCATATATGATGACAAGATGAAACTGTTGTAGAAAACCCATCCACCTATAGTGTCTTGATTTCTGCAACTTAGTTTGTGAGTGTAAATATTGAAGTGGTTGGTGATCAATATGTATAACTGTCTCTTTGCCCATTAGATGATGTTTCCACTTTTTCACACTCTGTACTAATGTATACAATTCTTTATCATATGTGGGATAATTAACTACTGCAGAATTAAATGTCTCACAATGATAACATATGGGTTTACCGTGCTGCATCAACACTGCTCCCACGACATAGTCACTGGCACCCGTTTCAATCTCAAAGGTTCTTTGAAGATCGAGCAGTGCTAGTACTGGTGTTGTAGTAATCTTTTCTTTTAAGGTGTCTAAGGATTTTTGCTATTTGCCTCCCCACTAAAACACCTTGTTCAATCCTGTTAAAGCATGTAAGGGAGCTGCAATCAAGGAAAAGTTAGAAATAAACTTTCTCCAATACTGTGCTGTTGCTAGGAAGCTTCTAACTTCTGTAGCAGATTTGGGTTTAGGCCAGTTTACAATGACTGCAACCTTAGAGGGATCTATCTTCAATTCACCATCCCCTACAATATGACCCAAATAATTCAAAGATGTTTTGCCAAATTCACATTTTGATAGTTTAACATAAAGATTTTCTCTTTACAAAACATCTAGAGTCTGCTTTACATGCTTCAAATGTTCTTCCCATGTTTTACTAAATATAAGAATGTCATCTAAATATACAATGAAAAAATCATCAATAAAAGGCCTGAGTACATCATTTATTACTCTCATGAAAGTAGCAGGAGCATTAGTAAGCCAAAAGGCATAACCAACCACTCATACAATCCTTGCTTTGTTTTGAAAGCAGTCTTCCATGCATCTTGCTTTGCAACTCTGACCTGATGGTAGCCACTATGCAAGTCCAATTTGGAAAAGTAAACAACTTCTATCAACTGATCTAATAGATCATCTATATGAGGAAGGGGATAACGATTTTTTATCGTTATCTTATTCAGTGCTCGATAATCAATGCACATTCTCCATGAGCCATCTTTCTTTCTCATTAAGACAATTGAAGATCCACATGGTGATGTGCTAGGTCTTATGAATCCTTTCTCGAGTAGCTCCTGTACTTGCTTCTTGACTTTTGCATTCTCTAAAGAGGACAACCTTTTATACCTGTGGTTGCGATTGTTGTTTCATCCCCTGAGTTTGACCCCAAATCCTTCTGAATAGCTGCGACAATCTTCTTCTTTTTTCCATTGTACTTCTTGGGCTTAAGCTCTAGATGCAGAATCCAACAGCGTTCACATCATGCCCATCGTTCTTGTAGTGAGTGGATGAAGGTTTGGCCTTTTGTACAACATTTTCCTTCCTCTCTTTCCATTTATGTTTTCTCTTTTCCTTGTTCTTATTTGCAGTGGGTTTTGGTGATCCCCCAACTTCTGGGTTCACATTCTTGCCTCTAGCCTCTAGATGTGTAGCCTGAATAGATACCTCATCTATGCTAGTGGAAAAACGAGAATGTATGTCTCAAAATAACTATGGTAGACCACCTATATACTTCAACAAAGTTTCAGGTGAGTCTAAAGAAATGCCTAGAATCAAAGCTCTTTTCCTAAATTCTTGGGTGTAACTTTGTACACTTTTCCCTTTCAATTGGTGAAGAGTTTGCCAACTCATCATAGCTTGCTACATATAAGCCAGTGGATAGAATTGTTTTTAATTGCATAAATAAATTCATTCCAGGCAGAAAGAATTTTACCATGCTTCTTCAAATAAGCTTGTGTCCTGCCTTTCCACCATACCAGGGTGGTGCTTCTAAGGCGTAGGCTATCCAGCTAACTCTTTCTCCTTTCTGAATTGATATTCTGCACTCTGCAATATACATCAATTTGTCTAATCTATTTATCTAGCTTTTCTGCATTCAATTCTCCATCATAAACTGGCAAATCAAACTTCACATCTAATTTAATCAAAGAAGATTTCTTCTTTTTCTTTTCAGGGCTTTATTTGTGTGAAGAAGATGATGATGGGGGAGATGGTGGAGAGGGCTTCTCTTCTTTTCCTTTGCCTTCTAGGTGGGAAACTAGAAGAGGTTCTTCTACTCCTTTATCTTGTTTGGAGGTTGATGACTTTTCACCTCTACCTTTCTTAAATTCTTTATACATTTCTTCTACCATGGCTCTCATGGTCATGAAACTGTCCATGAACTGGGAGTCTGATTCCAAGGAACTTTCTTCTGACATTTTCCTCTTAGGATTGACTCTTCCAATTTCTAGGTTAGCTTCAACCAACTCTTCTTCTCCTAATTTAAGCTTTGATCTAGTTATCATTCAACAAAAGAATCCAACACAAGCTTGTCTAACCTTAGTAACCTAGAGCTCTGATACCACTTGATCTGAATTTGACCCAAGACAATTAATAAGGTATTACAGACTCATGTGCATGGATGTGCCTATGTTATTTTATGCAACGGATCAATAAGATTGCGAAATACACAGGCACTAAAGCAGTTAAAGAAAACATAACAGGAAAACATATAAACACAATAATTTTAATAAGGAGTTCACCCAACACTCCAAGGCTACGTCTCCTGGCCTAGCCTTCAGTGGTGGCCTCTCTATTATGTTTTCAAAGCAGCGTTTTTACAACAGTGAGCTCAATTTGAGTCTCACATAGTAGATACAAATCAGTAGGATTGTACTTGGATCCCCCAAGTCTCTGGAGTACACAGACTCTCCTTACTGAAACTCGACCTCTATTGGTCACAATAGTATGAGCCCAATCTAATTCTCATACAGGACAGACATTACAGAGGAGTGCGCTTGAACCTCTCAAGCCTTCTCTGGAGCACACAGACTCTTTGACTCTCTCTGTCTCTATCTTGACTTTGGCTCGATGTTGCCTTTGTTTTTGTAGGTCAGCTCGGCTTCTTCTCTCTGCTCTTAGATTTCTTAACTTTCCCGCCTCTCTCTCCGTTAGTTCGTGGCTTTAAAGCCAATCTGCTTTCTGACTATTCATTTCCACTTCCCGGCTTTCCGGTTCCCTTGCCTCTGTCTGTTTGAATCCCTCTGTTTTGCATAATCATCACTGTATAATGCTTCATAGGGAGGTGGCCACCTATTTCATAATGAACTAAGTGTCAGTTCTCTTAGATCTTTTCAAAATGATCGTTTATTTCGTTAACTCCAAGAATTCCCATGAAACATGACCTTCTGCCAACGCATCATCCACGTTGGACTTCAAATCCTATACAACTATGCCTGTTGACCCCGTCAAACCCAGACATCCATCGGAACGCGTCTCTACCGTTGATCTGGAGCCTCCAAATCCTACGGTCATCGTCCATATCAAGCGGATAAGTAACATGACATTTACCCATCTGATGTGAGCTATTTTCTTTCTCTACCGCTGGACGCGTGGCACCCATTGTGTGGCATCAGGTGGGACTTGGCTAAAACTGCTTACCGCTCAAAGGCCTTCTGATATTTTGCTGGTTTTTTGTGGGACCCCTCTTCTGACAGAATCAAAACGATATCCATTACATTTTATGATTTTTTGGGTCTGGGGGCTTGCGGCCCTTCCTTCTTTGAGGGGTTTGCCCTGCAATCCACGATTAGCAACTTGTCAATGGCCCCCCGTTCCTTGAAATGGCCTCTGGTTTCGCTAATTCACGACAACGTGTGTTACCATTGGCCGACAGTCTGCGCGCTTGACTGAGGGTCCTCGTTGCTCTGCGCTGATCACAAATTGCAACTGTGACGAGGATATCTCCGATAAGCTTGATCTTTATAAGACTTTGAAACTTTGGCATGATTTTTAAAGAGTTCATGAAAACTTAGAGAGTGTTCTAGGATCCAATTTGGATAAGATTTCCCCTATATAGGGGTTTTAGCCTTCTTTGAGTGCCTATATCTGGTGTCCCTGATCTTCATGTTTTGATTTGATGATTTCTTGACGAAAATAAGGTAAAATAAGAACATAAACAAAGTTAATAAGAACTCAAGAATATCAAAAGTAATTATCAATATAATAAAATCTTTCCGCCTTTCCGATTTTCTAACAAAGAGTACTTTGATGAAAGTGTGTCTTGTTAAATGATCCTTGGTTATATATAAAGATAGTGATGAAAAGTCTAAGCTACAAACTCTTTTCATATTGATTATGTGACTTGTGAATTAAAAACTACTTAATATTATGATTGACATTGTTTGGTTGGATAATACTCCTTTTTGTAAGTTAAGTACTCTGCCTCATTTTTGTAACATGTTTCCTCTCGATACTTATGTTTCCCCACTTAATATTATCTCCTTTTTTGTTCTTCATTTTTTTATTCAATATTAAATATCAATGATAGATCACTTAAAGATAAGTGCTTAAGTTATTGCATTATATTTCTAGCTATTGTTGTTAAATTTAGTTATTGTGATCATTACTAGTTGGATTATTTATTCCAGTATATTTGACGTTATCACACTTTTAAGATAAAATGAATATGGAAATAACTAATAGAAGATTTAGTTACAAACTATGATAGTTCTTTTGTTATTGGCGATAAATATTTACAAAGGGCTAACTAAATCACTTGAAAGGGGAAAGTGTTGGTTGTTGTTTTGAGTTTTTTTCAAGTTGGTGCACGATCCAACATTTAGGGGGAATCTATAATCTTGGAAGGGACTTTCAATGAGAAATCATACCTAGAAAAATTTATAAGGGATTTTGAGGGGTAAGTCTAAAATCTAGAAGAGTGAGAAGACTCGATGTTACGAAAGAAAAGGATAAAAAATACTAAGCATGACCATGACTAGGATGACAAGCAAATTTCAAAGTTATCATTGAAGAAGGGAAAAGTCACAACAAAATATGTCCTACTAGTGGAGAGTAAATATAAACATGCATTGGAGTTGAATATGAACAAGTGGACGAGGAACCTCGTTCCATCAAGGAATCATCATGTAAATATAACAATCTATTAAAGAATTAAAAGAAAATTAATCATATCATTTTGTCTTATACAAAGGTTTGCACTATGAGGACAAGAATCAAACAAAATCCCAAGATAAGCATCAACCTAATGCATATAGAATTCTAGCTTTTGATGATACATGAAGTGTGGAAGGCCATTCATTCACCGTCAATTATACCTTGAGGAGGTGGAAAAAGAAAAATATCCATTAACCAAATGGATAACATTCAAATAACTTTAAGAGGACTCATGTTGAAATGGCATTGGTTTGAACAAAAACTAGTTTTCAAAGCCTCAAATGTTTGATGAATTGCTTCTATGAGGCATACATATATCTTGACACAAAATTATTGGTGTTAACAAAGCTTAAAGGAACTCGATAGATGTAGGGAGAATTTGTTTGATGATACATTTCCTTAGAAATATTTTCAATTAGATAAAGTAACAAATTTTGGAACTTATACAATTAGACTGGTTCACATCATGTCTTTGGTGTACTGTTTGACTGTAAATTCAAGGAAATGGACAAAAGTCATATTAGGAAGCCCTTAATATGGCCATAAAGACAAATAAAAATATGGAACCAAATGCACATGATAAAGAACAACAAAAAGAATATTAGGCATAAAATAAGGTAAACAAAGTTAGGTGGCATAGAAAAAATTACTTATGAAAAAATTGAATGAATTTAAACTTTTCTATATTTGGAATACTAATAAACATTGCCAAATTAACTGTAAGTTCAACCTAAAGAACCCAATGCGAGGGAATTAGGAAATTTATAATTCCTTTAAAGGACATGACATGTACCAAGAGTCATAATAGAATCATAATATTTTTCAAGTTGAGGCTCAATGATGTAAGGACAACATAGCTATAATGAAGGGATGATACAAGATGAGGAGAACCATGACTTTCACAAAACAAAGGACAACACTGGAGAAGGCATTAGAAGATATTAATGGATGAAGATGATTTGTGAAGGATAGATCCCTTGGATCATACTTCAAGAGAAGGAATGCAAATTCATAAAAAATTAAGATGCAAGAGCTAGTTGACCAATTATAAAGGTTTGCGCTAGACAATAAATTCTTGAAGAAGATACATGAGTTACTTAATTATTCAGTTAATGCTAATGAGGGTGGAAACCTAAGTTTTGATGTTGTCCAAGTGAGGCAGGTGAGTACCTATTTCTAGAAGGACCTACAAGTTTTTTTTTTACTATCATGGAAAAGTCAATATTTGATGTAGTGGTACATTGAGGTTACAAGTTCCACATTTTGTTTCATTTATTGGGATGAAGTAGTTAATAGACGACCTTTATCACACAACTTGATGACTATCTAAGAAGTTAATCACACAGCATGTTTCCAAACTGATTAGGAGGTTGGTTGTGACTAAAATCAACTTTTATGGGATTAAGATATATGCCAATTTTGAGTCTTGAAGATTCTGAGAGAATGAGTGCTTTTTAAAAGTCCTTGAATTTAATCCATAAGAGAAACAATATATATTGATAAGTAGTTGAAAACATAAAATCAATAGTTGAAGTAGTAATGAGTGCCATTGATAACTATAAGTTGTTAGGGCCAAGGCCTAATATGGGTCACATATATGCAACCAACCAAAATAAAACTCTAGTGTAGAATCCAAAGACAAAGGAATTTTACATATGGAGGTTTCATTGAAAGAATGCTAAGTATTATTGCAAAAATGAAGAAATGAGAACTATGGGTTCTACCCCAATTATGAAGAATATATTCATGGTGGAGATATAAAGCACAAGCATGACAACAGAGTATGTTGAAAGGCACATTAAAATATTTGAGAAATTATGACATTTTTAATTAATGAAGAGAAGGTGAAGTAGCTCTTGATGACACTTCAAATGGATTCCTTCTAATGGTGGATGGGTCAATCTAATTCATAATTTGAAATCACGTGGAAGAATCTTAGGGCATTGTTTGCATGTTAATTTAGCAAAATAAAGGGAAAAAGGTACCTTGGATATTACAAGTCAATGAATCTATGTCACCTACAAAGAGTAATGCATATCAAGTAGGAGTAGATGAAGTACATTGGACCCCAAAAGAGATATATATTCACATTTTACCACGTTTCATTGATGGTTTTCCCTATAAATGGTAAGTCTTTATGAAAATAGTGAAATAAATGTCTGGAATACATCATTGAAGCAATTCAATAATGATTTGAATGAATTTCTAGCCAAAATGGTGAAAATAATGAAGAAGATACATTGGTTTTCAAGGGACCACACATTTGAGCATAAGGATAAATTAATATTTAAGTGTCAATTCCTAATAAGGAGTATGTCCTTAATAATTATACAAAAGAATAAATGATTAATAAAGAAATACACGATGTGCTAGTGGGCATAGGAGGATAATTGTAGAGGTGAGTTAATGTCCCATATGCCTATAAATAATTGATTACCAGGAGGATAGAATAATAATCGAGGCCATCGTTCTCTTTGGGTAATTTTTTGATATTTTGCCTATAGTTACCATGATATAAAAATAATTCTTGAGGAGTTTGGATAAATATGGATTGACTTTAACACTATATGGATTTAGTGAGACAACAAATATATATAATAAATCATAAGTATAAAGCCAAGGTACATGAGGAACTTAAGAAGATGTTTTTTATCAACATAATTTACCTACTAAGGGAAAGTGAATGGATTTATTCAATAGTGTTGTCCAAGAAGATGAACAAAAAGTTAAGGATTTATGTGGATATCCAAAAACTCAACTAGGTAAAAGTAAAAGTCCCTTTCATGGCCAATTCTATAAGCGAAAATTCATTAGTCATGGGAAAACATATCTCTTCTCTACTCGACAAGTATTTCATATACACATATGTATTAATAAGAGAAACTAAATAGCCACTCAAAACAATTAAGCCTAAGCAAGGGACCTATGCCTATGAAAGGATAGTATTTGGTATAATTCATGCAACACCATGTTTCTCTTGAATAAAAATGGATATATTAAAGGACTTTATTTACAAACCCTTGGAGGTATATTTGGATGATTAGGCACTCTTTGGGTTCTTCAATAACCATATATCCAATGTTAGGATGATGTTAATAGGTGTTGGGAGAGATGAATATCTTTGAACCTAGAGAATATCAATTCTTGCAATCTTTAGAGAACTTTAGGGACACATCTTCTCAAGGGAAGGGATGATGGTATATATTCACAAAGTAAATATAAGTAGGGACTTGGAATATTTTAATTAACCCATAAAAGGATAATTAATTTATTAGATGGACAAGTTATTATCAAAAGTTTGTTAAAAAGTATGCACAGGTAAGATAATTGATGGAGATGTTATTGAAGAAGAAGCCACCATGCATTTGGACAAATGAATGCCAATAAAGTTTCAAAACACTCAAGGAAGACATTTTGAATGCACCAATCTTAAGATTCACTTATTAGAACAAAAAATTTCATGTACATGTGGATGCTTTGATTATCTGTAGTGGATTTGTTCTTGCATAACCTACCAAGAAGGAAGTGGATCATTTGATCTCTTTTGTGAGCGAAAAATCAACATTGATTAAGTGTAACTACAATACTATCAAATGAGAATCCTTTGGGTACGATGTATGTTTTGTAGAAGTTTTATGTGGATCTTCAAATTCTAAAATACATAAGCAACAAGCTAATATTATTGGGAATACTCAACAAATGGTTGATGATATTCCAAGAGTGTGAAGATTTTAACTTAGCTAAGAAAGTCCCATAGTGGACCTAACCATATATCTTGGGTGGAGAATGGCTAACCTGATTATTAATGCTAGTCCATTCAAAGAGAAGCTACAATAGGTTAACTAGAAGATGTTCATTATTTATCATAGCTTATATGGGAACTAGAAGGAATGATCAAATCTCAAAGGTGAAGCCTCATTTAAAAAGTGCCAATTTTTAAGATCTTAACAAGTACGTTTTATGTAGTCAACATGGATGGCATTCTAAGGTGGTGTATGCCACCATTAAAACAATGAAAAAATGATGGGGGAAGCCCACTCAAGTGTCATTAAAGGCCACTTCTCTGACAAGGAGTGCACAAAAATTCCTTTTCTTGGGATTTTGGTCGAAAATTATCTTCAAAGATTTCTTCAAATAGATGGGGAATTGAGAAAAGTTCTAGAAGTCTAGTATCAACCCATAGATCATAAACTAAAATGAGCTTTACTTGAATCCTCTAGTGGAAATTTTGAATATCAGGGGATAGATTTGATCATTTTTTTCTACCCTGAAAGGATATTGTTTAGTATGTTGTTATGGCCACAAATTTGTTGACAAAGTGGGTGGAGCGTAGGGAACTTCATGCAAATACCTTATAGGAAAATGTAAAATTCTTGTTCAAATATGTGATTTGCATGTTAATTTTTTTGATATAAATAACTTCCAATTAAGATATTCATTTTTCCACAAATATTAATAAGAGTTTGATGGATAATAGGAGGCCCATGCTACCCTAAAGAAAATGGTCGAGTAAAAAGCACCAAACAATTATAGTGTGTTTAGTCACAATATAACATGATTTAAGAGTGATCAAATTGGGCCAATTGATTACATGTTATTCTCTTGGCATATTAGATAACATCAAAGAAACGATAAAGGAAAGCATTCTTCCAATTAACTTTGAATAAAAAAGAAATAATGTCAATAAAATATTGGGTACCATCTCTATAGATAATATTCACATCAAAGTTACAAACTAATATATCCTTTAAATACTAATTATAGGAACTAGAACAATTAAATGGAGACTGACAATCAGACACCTTTTAATGGGAATTTTCTTGGTACAAAATGAAGAGGTACCATGATAAAAACTCAAGGAAGTATGACTTCAATGATGGTTAACTAGTCCTCTTGTATGATAGTTGGAAGAAACATATGGTTGAAAAATAAACTAATGGATGGATGGGTCCTTGTAAGTTAAATAATTTATAGGATAATTCCTCAACCATGATGTAAAACTTGGAAGGAATATCCTACATTAAACAAGTAAATACTTCTCAATTGAATAGGTTCTTTAATTAACGAAAATTAGGTGGAAAGCTTTAGATTCAATGTCATGCACAAATAGTAAGGGACCAATGCATTATGACCTAATAAGACACAACATGAGTCGATGGAAATTGCCAAGGATAAAAAAATTAGATCAGTTGACTATTATATATGTATGAGATTGAACAATTGGGGGTTATAAGTATGGAAACCTTGTTAGCGTTGGATGGGAAATGACCCATCTAGTAGCTTTTAATGGGGTAAAGTTCAATGAATCCTAGTCATCAAAGTTTAAAAGTTGAAGGATTCACCAAGGCATCACGAGAATGAATTCATACTTCGATACAAAATGGCCATAGGCATTTAATTGTTAATGAGACACAAAAATAAATTAGTATAGAAGAATTCATTAGAGGCTTGACTCATGATTTTTCTTTAAGTTATTTGTGGAAGGTGATTCAATCAAAGCATGTGATTATGGGAATGACCTAGGCATTCTAACTATCATTGGTGGAACTATTAAATTTAAGCATATCTATTATCCTAGTGAAAGGCCTTTGATGCATATAAATTGATCACACGTGCTATCAAAATCCATCATTTGAAGCGTCTTGGAAGATGACATTACATAAACACATGGAATGTGATACTTGGTTAGAACCTCTTTTGAAAGCATGGGATCATCACTAGATGAGTAGCTTGTAAGAATTTGTTGGAAAAATACAAGTTTTTAGACATTGAAGGAAAGTGAATAATGCAAATAGAGTAGGAAAAGTAAATATGATAAAGTATATTGACAAGCCATGCTTACAAAAGTAGATTTTGGATGCTATTAATGTTATGGGAATTAATAAGAACTTTTAGAAACTTGATAGTAGGTAACCCAATAACTTACTATACAAGAAGTCAGCCAAGTGATTAGGACAAGACAAGTGGCAAGTGGCTAGGATGTGGTAGCTAATGAGTCCTTACATGAACCAACAAATAACTATTGGTTGAGAGTATAAAAGGAATGCACATGTGGAAATAGGAAACTCACCTACCACTTGATAGTGAATTTGATGCACAAAAAATCTCTTTATAAAGGTACAAAATGACTCATTTGTACACATTATTATGAGAAATCTCAAAGGTACAAAAAAGCGAAAACTGGGGTTTTTGTTAATAATGACCTATAACCTTTAACAACCTTTTTCATTAGGAGCACTTAAGATAGAACAAGGTAAAATAACACACTCATATACATAAGTGTAAAATGAGACAAGATCAACAAACATAGTGGATATGTTGACATCAATATTAATTAAATTGTTAAGTTTTATTATTTTCACACATACCAGTAGGGCCAAAATGAACATATTTTTTCCAAACCACACTTAAACCACAGATACTAGTATTGTTGAAAAAATTACTCAATGATGTAGCTAAAATCTACAAGTTATCAAAGTACACAACAATTCATGAGAGCATTATAGAATTTCAACAACATAACAAAAGAAACAACACAAGAAGTTATGACATGTGCTTGGAAACTAAACATGAGATAGAATCTCAAATGTTTATTAAAACAAGTTTATTGAGGCAAATTCCCTATTCCAATGGTTACCTTAAGGTGTCTTTGTCCTTATCCTCATGGCTAGGAGGCATTTTTTCTTCACTTTCACCATCCAATATTCAACATGTAGAAACCTTCTCTAGTGTTGGTATACACTTGGAATCAATGTTCGCAACATAAATACTCAACCATACGTTAAGCATCACTCACAAGTCTCTTTATTCTAGAATCTTCACTCAACAAGCCTAAATATCAACAAAGTCATCCGTCTCAATATATAGACCCTCATTCACAAGTTCACACCCATAAATACTTGGATATTAATATGGAAGGAATCATCTACTCATCCTTGTTGACAAAAAATATAATTATAATACAATGCAAGACATGACACCTTTGTGTTTTCTTCTCAATGACCTCCATCTCTATAACTCACATATATTATTCATCTAAGTCTATAGTTTGTTTCACCACTAGACTATCTACTTTATATTGGTATGGCCATTGTTCAAGTCTCTCTACATACACTCTATCATGATAAGATCCTACCATAATCTCATTGCTCCTTTTTCTAACTATCATATTTGTATGTTATAACCACTCGCAACAACTTCTTGGTTTCCTTGAACTACATGGCCTTTATGATTCTCGGTCTCATTCATATTTGTTCAATGTTGTAACTACTCATCATCTTCTCATTTTCATCATCTAGTCTTCCTCAAACTATTCATTATCATTACTTAGATTGTAATTGTTGCCTACAAATTACTTGCACAATATCACCTTGTTTTTGCATCATCAATTACAATGATTCATCCACTCAATTACACATCTTCTTATGCATATGGGCCCTCTTCTAAATATTCATTTCATATGCACTCCTTGACCTCCTATTCTTATAGCTTTCACATGTATTTAATCCAATCCTGACTTTTTCCTTGTTAAGATAATGATATCCATATTATTGTGTTGCTAGAATCATCTTCCTCATTCATTGGTCCATCGTAATATGAATACTCTCAAATTTCTATAAGGATACAACCCTTGCCGCCTCTTATTTGAGTAGAATATATCAAGAAACTGATAGTTCAAGATCCAATGGTTCATGGGATATTTGGGAGTCTCCTATTTCCCTATTGAGTGAACATATTATTTGGAATCATTCAATGAACTAATGAATATCAATAATTTAAGTGACCCTTCACCCAATATTCAAACAAAACTCTAAGAAACTTGGTCCTTCTCTTCTATCTCTCCTAGATCAAATTTCCATCAAAATTTCTTTGCTTATCATCTCAAACCTTGTCCTTTGTACATTGATTCCATGCATCCACTTAATATTCCTCTTCTTTCTTCAATAAGGTGCTCCTCACAAACACACGATATCTTAACTTCCTGTGATTTTTGTTGAAGGAAGTGTAACTAGGTTCGGTATTCATAAATGTTCTTTTGATATTTTTATTTATTCAAGAAAAGAAATATTATTCTTATAATATATGTCAATGAGTTTCTTGCTCATTGAAATAGGTTTAGCACTAGTTAAAGTGCTATAGGTGAGTCAAATAGTCAAAAGAAAAGGTTGAAGACCTTAAGGGCTTTTACTTCATGCAATAATATGTATTAGGCTCATACGAAGACCTCCAAGCAAAGTCATAAGCCTCCTCCAAGCAGCAACACCATCAAAAGAAGCAATCCTAATTATATCAAGCAAGTTGGCCTCAAGTCTTCATGTTGGCCTCTAGTCGGTGTAAAAGAAGGAAACATACTCCTATATAAGGAGCCATTCGACCTCCTCAAAGGACAACAGTATCAGCTTTGAAATCATAAATAAAGAGGACAATTAAAGGGTACGGAAAAGTCAAGGAAAAAGGTATCCAAGTATAGCGAAGAAGGAGGAAGAAATACCAAAGCTTTGGAAGTCTGCTCTAGGACTAAAAGACAGTCAAACGTGTGAAGGAGAGGGTCTCTCTGCTATCATAGAAATCCTCTATCACAGTCACACAAACTTCGTTATTTGGGCTAAGATCATATGGCTAAAGGGCCTCCCACTCAAGCGAAGAAGCAAGGAAGAATAACGAAGTTAATAGGGTTGATCTGAAGCATACTACAGTCACATGTACGAAAGCAAAGAAGGCTATTCTGTTGTCATATCGAACTCTCCTATTGCAATCATAAAGGAAAAGCGTTTGGGCTAGAAAATAGTGCCTATAAGGTCAATCACTCAAGCAAGGAAAAAGGCTATACAAGAATAGGAAGAAGGAGAAGTCTAACATAGTTCTTTTGAGGGTATTCCCTCACACATGTGAAGAACTAGGGATGCATTATTGCGGCTCTAAGTATGCAATCTTTGTAAAAAAGAAGAAAGCTCGGTTGGGAGGCAACAAGGTCATCTTCTCAAGTTCGAAGGCTCCATCTCAAGCGAAGTAAGAAAAGGTCAAGGTTCATCCTATAGCATACAATCTAAAGTCTCTACGGTTGCCAGAAGAAGTGTTGAAGGGAGGAAGACAAAGTGCTGGAAGGAGAAGGATGAAGTGTTGCAAGAGGAAATAATCTTGAAAGGACTTGACTTGTGCTTGGAGGATCTTCTTATCAAGGGTATAGGGTTTGGCATTGATCAATAGAAGCTTCAATAAGAGAAATTCACGAAATGTTTTTCCTCTCAAGAGAAGAGAGGTTTTGGCCTTGGCAGAGAGCCAACATCTTGTGTTCTTGTTCCTATGTTTTGGTAGCAGTTTGATGAAGTACACATGCATTAATTATAAGAAGAAGAAGATTAAGCTAACAAGAAAAAGTAAAAAGACTCCACAAATTGTTATCAAGAAACGAAGAATCACACTACACTTATTTTCCCTAGATTCTTCAACACTTGCTTCCATCTATCATCTAATGCCATGTTGGATCCTCTTATGTCCGCGTTTACTTGTCATGTTCACATGTGCCACTACTGCATGTCCTTGTGGTGTTCCTTAAGTTATATCCATTAATCAAGAACGCAATAATATTCATGTAATTTTTTGATCCCATGACCTCATTTATCATTGTCATCCCACTATTTTCCAATCCAATACTATCTCATTAATTTCATGAGTTCCTCCCCTCTAATAATTTTTATCCTATATAACTCGGATTTTGTAAGCCAATAACTTATCCTCCGCCACCATGTTCATAGTCCACATCAAATAAATGAATCCTCACATAATGTTCCATTTGTTAACTTTGTGAGAGTCTTCTACTACAAATGCTTATATAAGTGTAACCCTTCTTATCTTATACACGAACTTTGCATGCATAACTCTCTGGCATGCAACCTCCTCCATGAGATATGCAACTGTAAGATTACTTTTATGTTTTTCTGTTTTTGGTCCGTCTATTGTCCTATATAACTATCTTCATCCTATACTTTTACACTTCTTTAACTGCTACTATGTATACATCATTTAAGCACCTATGTATACATCAGCCAAGCATCTATTTAACCGCTACTATGTATACATCATTAAAGCACCTTTGTATTCTTGATTGTTGAATCACTCAACCTCTTTTTATCTACGCTAAGCATTTCAACAATGTGCTTCTCATATTTCAGTCTAAGGTCTAAGTCTTCAACTACTCTACTAGGAAATTACTGCAATATTACCTATGCATGTCACGAATCACAATTTATAGCCAATATGAACCAAGTCTCCCCAAGGACATTTAGTTTCCTCCTTTCATAGTTTTCTAGATGCCTTAGTGCAACCAACCGCTCTTGCTAATTTCTACATAATACAGAGTATTTCTATTAGCACCTATGGTATGATATATTTCTCAGGATGATGTTCTCAAGTATCTCTTCTCTAAAATCACCATGCCCAATATGACTATCTTCAAAATTCTTCATCCTCTTCATAAAATACTATATCTTAATATCTCTCAATGTTCTTCCAACAATCATATTGGATATGCTTCCTTGAAACTTTATTTCTTCTTCTTTCTCATCAATATGGATCCCTTTACATCCAACAATAATGAATGGGTCTTTGTGTAAACATCACATTTACTCTCTACACCTTCTTTTTCTATAGTTCTAATATTTCTTTCTTCTCTTCTTCATTCTTCCAATAGATCCTTTTATTTTATTTTACTTGGTTTATTCTTCTTGGTATCTTGTGCTCCCTCCCTCCCCACCGCCTCTTCTCTCTCACACATTTCTCTTCTTCCTAGTTAATCAATTTGGATAAGTTTTACTCTTTATCTAGACTTCTCTCAACATTTCCATTGTATCCTTTGGCTCCTTCATACTCTTCAATTCTATTTTATCTATTTTCTCCTTCTTGTATATTATGCTTCTTTTCCTTGTTACTCTCATCAACCTTTTTTTTGTTGCTCTAGAGATTTCTTCTTTCATCTCATCTACATGCTATTAAGTGTATGGATTTTCTCGTCATCTAAGTTTATTTATTGTTGTTCCAATGATCTTTTGAATCTACTTTATCTTACATCTCTTCTTGTACTCCTCTTTTGCATATATCTTATTGATCCAATACCAATTAATGCAGCACACCCAAGCAATATGAAATGAGGCATAAGAGGCCCCATATACTTATTGTTTCTCCATTCAAAATTCATCCTTGGGTAATCCTTCTCTATTGTTGGTATACACCCATGAAGGTTAGAATACAAACCCTAAATCACACACTCAACCTTGCTTGTAAAACTATGATTTATATATCTTCAAATAAACAAGTCTAAATATCAACATAAACATACCACTCAATATGTAGTAATTATCCATGTACTCATACTTAGAAATACTCACACAATAACATGGAAGCAATCATCTACCCATATTCATTTATACAAACACATTTGCAACAATCATGAAACAATTGAAAAAAAAGAAAACACCATAAATTTTTAGTAATGAATTTTTATTATCGTTAGGAGGTCTTCAATGATTATTTTCATTTTTTTATTATCACAAATACTATAGTGTCAAAGTATCCCTTTTCAGTAGCAATCATTTATCTCCAAATGTCTTTATTGTCGGTTTGAAAATCATTATTTTTAATATACTATTTTCATCTAAATAATTTTGACAACATTGCAAGACTTGACACCTCTATGTGCTTTCTCAATGCCCTTTTTCTATGAGTCACAACCATTATGCTTATTCATTTATAATTTATTCATTTTTCCCTAGATAAAAAATAAAAAAAAATATCATAATTTTCTTTTATTTAAGAAATATAATTAATACCTATTGCATATGTTTTTCACATTTCAAGAACCTCTCCTAGAGTGGTCTTACGCCAAATACATCTATGATGTCATGAAAAAATCCCAAAGTGTTAACCCATACTAATCCTGTGACATATATATCAACATAAATACTTGATATACCTTTATACAGATAAAAAAGACACCAAAAAAATGGTCGAAAGTCCATAAAAAACTATTCTATGATCATAATCATGATTTTCTAGATAGAAACATAGCTAAGAACTAGATAGAAAGAACCACCATTTAATAATAATATAACGCTCTAGATAAAAATGGACAAGCATGAGTGTGGACATAAGATTGTATGAATTTTAATCTACAATATATTCTCCTCTACTCTGTCTACTACTAATTCTAATTATCATATTCTACCACTCAATATTTGGCTCTCTCTACACAAATTACCGTATAAGGAGTGCTAAACACTATCTCATATTTATATTCTTTGTAGATTGGTGTCCCTTCATTGACTTTTTGGCTTCCTCTAACCACTCTAGCTTCAATCTTCTTGGCCTTGTTCATAAATTTTTGATGCTATAAATACTCTTTATAAGCTATTCTCAAGTTCATTGGTGAATCTTCCTCAAATAATGTATGTATCATCTGATGGATTATAACTACCACGTAACTATTTCTATATCCATTGCAATGGTGTTGTTGTTATTGTTGTTGTTGTTTTTTTTGTTTTTTGTTTTTTGTTTTTTGTTTTTGTTTTGTTTTTTGTTTTTTTTTTTATATCTTTATTGAATTACATGCATATCCAATCCAATCGCTAACTCATTCATCATCAAGATAACAACATCCATATTATCATGATACTGAAATTTTTTTGGTACTCATTCGTTGGCATATGCCAATCTAATGACTCTCAAGCTTCCAAAAAGTGTTCATCTTTGCCAAATCTCATGAGGCTAAGATACATTGAGTTATTGATTTTTTAAAGTCCAATGGTTCTCACACCTTTATAGAGATTTTCCTATTTCATGTTAGGTGAACTCAAGATATGACATGGGTTGAGCATCAGGAAATGAACCAACTTCTCTCAATATACATTGGGTGATCATGCCTAATATCTAAACATGACTACTAGAATGCACTTTGTCCATGAATCTCTGGTAGATCAAGCATCCATCATATTATCTTCTCTCATCATCTCAAATATCGCCCACTTTTTGATTTTTCCATACATTTAGTCAATATTCTCCTCCATCTTGCTTCAAAAAGGTGCTCCTCATGCCCATGCCATCTCTTATCATCCTATGTTTCTTTCATCCACCATCCAATGCCATGTTAATTCCATCCATTTTACCTTTACTTTTTATATTCCTGTGTTTTTGCTACACATTCTCATGGTGTTTCTTAATTCATTCACATTCATCGAGAATAATAAATATACTTCATCATTATTCCAATCATTAAGGTGAACCCAAGTGACGCTCGAAACGTTGATAAAATAAAATATAATGCAACCATTTTTCAAATTATATCCTCATCAAATTTTGACCCCATGACCTCTTTTATCACTTGCATCCCACCATTTTCTATCCAATAATATCACATTAGTTTCATGAGCTCCTACCCTTTGTTAAATTTCCACTCCACATTCGTTGGTGTCCACAAGTCAATGAATCATCCTACACAATTGTCCTCTTACAGTACATTGACTACGTGGCTCCTCTCATCATCTATCATGTGCAAAATTTTTGGGAAGTATTCTATCCCACATGCTCGAATCATTATAAGTCCTCGTGTCTCAAACACAACCTTTTCAATGCATAATTATTTGATACACAACTTTGTCTTCTCAGTGTGTAACTACATAATCACTTTTGTGATATTTCTTTTTGGTTCATACGTCGTTTTGTGCCATTTTCTTCTCATCCACTTGTCTTAAGATGAACCTCTTCTTGTACATTTCTTTGGGTACATTCATCGTACTTATGATGCTTGTACATCACTCAACCAACTATGAGAGAGCTAACATGAAGTTTAAAATTCAAACATGCATAGGTTTGGGAAATCTATTTCTTATGGAATACCTTAGTGGAAAATGGTATATAGTGACCTAACTTGAGTGAGGAAGTTGTTTACTTGTTGCTAAGTAAAACAATGGATGATGCTTGCTCGAAATTATGCTAGCAAGGGTTATGTTGACCTAGGTTGTCATTGATGTCAATATGGCAATATTCTAGATACTAGATGATGATATGAAGCCAAGGGGAAGCTGAGCAAATCTATGAAGAGACATAAGCAAGGCCTTCAGGATAGCCAAGCCATAAGCAAGAGTCTGTTAACAAAGGAGTTAACAAAGGAGGCATATCAAAGCTATTGCAGAATATCAGTGCAAGAGAGGCATATCGGAAAAGGCAGAAGCCATCAAGGTATGAAGGTATCAGAGGATGTCTTTGAAAGACATTTCCATGTTAGAGGAGCCACATTGGAGTAAGAGGAGCAAACATAGCAAATAGAGCTATCGGAGAGCATATCGGAGGAGCAAAGAGCAGACAGAGCCATCGAAGGAGAAAACAGAGCTATCGGAGCTCAGGAGGAGTCTTATCGGGAATAATGTATGCCCGCCAAAGAAGAGCGGAATACAGATATGCAGAAGAGTTAAAGGAGCAGAGCATAAAGAAGAGTGGAAGAGTTAAAAGGAGCGGAGTTGTATATAAGATATGTATATGCGAAATACACTATTGGGAGCTATCAGAGCAAAGTATGGCAAAGAATGCCAAAGAATACACTATTGGGAGCAATATAGTGTATATGCATGCAAATACACTATCGGAGGCGGAAGACTTAGTTATAGTGGAACACACTATCAGAGCGGAGAAGTATATATATATATCGGAGTATAGAGGTGGCGTATATATAAATATATATCGGCGATATGATAATCAGCGGTTTGGTTATGTTTCATCACCCCAAACCCCTGACAGTGACATATATGTGCGGACCTGACGAAACATATAAGTTCAGGTGCATAAACAATGAAGTCCGCCAAAAGTGTTCCGAAGCATGTTTTTAGTGTATTTCAGATTTTCGGGCTCTGAGCCTTGGTGCATTAAAACATGCAAATTTGCAATATATATAAATGTCGTATAACTGTGATACATGCAAACTCATTGAAACATTGAAATATGATTTAATATTATGTCGCATCCACCATATCGAAAGACCTTAAGGCCTTGCTGCTTCAGAAGTGCCGATTACGATATATGTCGTGGACCTGATGGTCCGAGTGTAACACAGCTCAATATTATATCGTGTCCAGCATCAGCCATTGGCGATGTTATGGGCTCAACCTATACAGGACTGCGATAAGCTGCGACTTCCAATTGCGATATACACTGCGGACCCAAAGCAGCTATAAATGTGGGTAAAATGTTTTTGAAGTCCACCCTTTAGCGTTTCAGTCGGATTTTCATATATTTCCTATGTAATTCAAATAATTGTATTGTGCGGGGTTTTTAGGCCAAAAGGCTTACGATAACGATTCTGATAGTTTAATAGCCCTGAATAAGAGCCGATTGTGATTGTGAATGTGACATGGCATGTGGGTTCGTCCTGATTGGTACAGTCTCTCCGTTAAACTGTAAAGTCCTATGTATGTCTATGATTAGTGAAAATGGAGTATTGTTACAGTTTTAACATGGAACATGTTCTCTCTGTGTATTATGCGGTCCTTTCCATTGAATCAACGTGTCCCAGGAGTGTTGGTGAGCATGAAGAGACTGAGGAAGCCGAAAAGCCAAGAAGTTGAAGGAGAAGCCAGCATAAAGGAAACCAAAGCACCGAAGAGGACAAGCCAGCATAGAGGAAGCTGAAGCGAGAGTTGAGGAAGCCAAAGAGGCAACGGAAAGAGGAAACCGACGGTCAAAGGCATTAGGAAGATACAAAAACAGAGAACAAGCAGTGTTGAACGTTGTTGAAAATAGTTGGAGGAAATAGAGGCAGCTGTAGGGTCCAACATAATAGAAAAGGGCCAAAAGGAACAACATGACAGAAGGCATTCGAAGGGTGAGCTTCTCAACTAATCGTGTTACCTTGTGAAAGAATTAATTAGGTAAACAATGCAGCCTGAAGAATAATTCTGTGATGTAATGAATAAAGTTTTATCTAACATTGTTTGAAGGGAGAAGTACATTAGAGAAGCAGTTATGCTAAAGCATTTACTGTGACAGTAAGAACAGATGTTTGAACAGAAAGTTGGTTCTTATGCAGAGTTTAGTGCAACTAATAGTAGACTCACTAAAGCTGTGTGGAGACATTATCAGAGGTCATCTATTGGAGACTCTATGTGGACAATATGAAGAGTTGCAAAGACTCTTTCATAAGAAAACTGGTTGTCATTGATGTTGTAGCATGAAGACTATAGTGAAGCTGTAAATAGACAGATTCAGTAAAGAAGAGTTTTGGGAGTAGGACATTATTGTCAAACATGCCTTGACAAGAGTGGGTTAGAACCCTTGGGGTTGGTGCCTCAAAAGTAAGAAGGATTGAATTCCTTGGGATTGGTGTCTCAGTGGTAGGAAGGATAGGTTTCCTTGGGATTGGTGTCTTAGGAACTGGAAGGATTGAAGTCCTTGGGAGTTGGTGCTCCTAAGTCCAAGATTGTTGCCTTGGCAAAACAGAGTTGGAGCTCTGGAGGTTGGAGCCTCACAAAAGTCCAAGTTGGTGCGTGGCAACTGATTGCAACCATTTATATATTGTATCTATTTCACTGCAAAAATTATATTAATAAAAGCACTGATACTTTTTGTTTATTTTGTGTTCTGAATATAAATGTTTTAACTTATAAAATAATAGTTGAAAATGAAATACTGATTCACCCCCCCTCTCAATATTTCCAACAAGTTAGTGCTAAATTTCATGAATTTTGATGTAAATCTTTATCATATTGATCTATTGGTACTAAACAAAAAGTCAAATGTTATGTTGAGGGCCTCATTGTTGTGAAACCATTTATATTTACAATGTGTGCATCTAAACAATTTAGTTAAAAGTATGCAAAAGAAATAGATAGATATGTTTTAGTTACAATTTCATCAAAAACAAATGAGAATATTGTTTATTTATTTTTAAATTTATTCTTATAAGTATGATATTGATATTGATATTGTTATTGTTATTTATTTAAATTCTTAATATAATATGTTCATTTTAATATAAAATCAAATTGATTTTTGTAAGTCAAGGTTTCACATCTTTGTGAATAAGTTTACACTAGAATAGTGGAAACAAACAAAATGAATTGACCAACTCAAGCACATGTACCACTCTTACTCTAAATAAAAAAATGGGGCAATGCTAATACAAAATACTCTAATACACTATGCGACATGGGAGTAAGAGGGTGAATGGACTTGCCAAACTAACTTGGGTTTAACTTCGTTGCGACTTATAATGATTCATTTCCGCTAAAATCCACCAGTCTTGCCACCATGGTTAAAAATGTTGCAAAAATCTCCGATTTCTCCCTAAATTTTTGGTTTTTTCCAAGTTATTCAAGTTTGGGTTTATGTTTGTGGACTATATTAGTGGAAATTGAAAAATTATGGTAGTGTTATGAGACAAGTGTATAGGTTTATACTTCTCAAGTTGACTACGTTCGTTGAGAATCGGTAGATTTTGGCCGTGTTAGATTTGTAAGCCAAAAGCAAATATGTGCTGGAATATCCATATGTATTTTTTACCCAGTTTGGCAATAATAGCTATTCCCTTTAATTTGAAGCTCGTAAATTAACACAAAATGGTTGTTACAACATCAAAAAACCATAGAGATGAAAGTACAAGCACCCCGGTTCTTGACCTTGAATTTCATTTACAATATTGCATCATTTCATTGTAATCAACTAGCAACTAGAAACTGGATTGCACAATATCAAAGCCGTAAATTTTGCAGAGTTCCTATAATCTCTATTGAATTGCATTGATGGAAGATAAATTTCTCTCTAATTGGGGAAAGAATAATACAATTGAAATTGTAGCAGCCAGTGCATATATTTGTGTGGTATGCACTGTGCTTCACATATGCTTACGTGTGACGATATTTAGGCTTGTTTTAGGTACAATGAAATAGAGCTGAAATACATTTTACTCAATGCAGGTGTGTTAATACAGAATTGGATTGATGGAAACACTACAAGTCTGTTGTAGTATAAAGAGATGTTATTAACTGATTGGTAATAACACATACAATCAGCTGCCTTACATATTGGTATCATCCCGTTTCCAGCATTTTTAAGAGACATACAAGATATTTATTTCGTATAACGTGGTGAAGAAATTGGGCTTTCAAACTGTAGGTTCCTGCTGATGGGCTTCCGTATTGCAAGTGTGATAAATGGAGATGGATCTAATATCACATTGCTTATGTGTTACCTTCGCCCTTAAGAAAGGACATAAATATGCCAAGTACATTGAAGGCATATTTGTCCGCCGTGCAAATGACTGTTCCTGTTACGCTCCATCATAACTCAAATAGATAATCACATGCAACAACTACATGTAATATGCAATGAAATGAGTTATAAACCGTCACGCACGCAAGAAGAGGGAATCTTCTCTGCTCAAAGTGAATATTCGAACGCATCCTGAATTACCTACAATTATTACAAAAACTTGTTAGCCACAAAGGAATTAAGACTAACACCTGCAATTTGAAGAATGGAATATTTCCAGAAGAATGCAAATCAAGAACTACCTAAAGCTGCAAGCATACATACAACATTTCACTGAAAAGTAGAGTTCTTGAGTTCATCCATGGAGGTTTTCGATTAGTGGATTAACATGAAACATTTAGCCTTTATTTTTTTCAAAAAATTGCTATCAGATTTTAGATTGTCCAGGATGAATGAATTATTTCGGAATTAGATTATATTTTAAATAGTCAACATCAGATATGCTTGTTTCTACTTCAGTACCTGGGCCATACAATGAATTTGTTGCTGCAAAATAGCTTTTATTCTCTCATATGGGATGCCTGTCTGTTTATGGTTTATATTACTTTTTGACTTGTTTTCTTGGAAACAAATATATTTTCTCCATTGAAAACAGCTTGGCTGCCTCTTCTCAAAGAAAAGGAGATACTTGAGAATCTCAGGCTACCCCAGGTACCATATGCCTCTTCTTGGATGACTAGTTGTCCACTTCTCTTCAAATATGATACCCTGTCTGTGTAGGGGGCAGTGAATGGCGTGGTTCTCTGTCACAAACTAATCCCAGAAAGTTTGGGCCACCTTGCAGCCCCACAAAAAGACTCGACTGTTTCTAGATTCTAATGAATAAAACCATTGTCATTTGTAAAGCTTGTACAAGGAAGCATGTCATTAGCCATTAGGATATTGTTATTTACCAACCATCTCCCAAGCACACTAATTTCAAAGGATACATGTACTCTCAAAATGCCGTTAAATCTTCAAACACATCTGGCTTATCATCTTGGACGGCCTATCTTCTAAACGTTTATTTGCAAGAGAAAAAACCGAGTGCTCTTCGCATAAAGCTGATCCCTACAATAATCAAAGAAAGGTTTTCAATGGGACCGTTTCCAATCCTTCTAAGTGGACTCTTGTACGGCTAAACTCATTGTGACGTACTTTGCAATATTTACGATATGCCATAAGCATAAGCATTTATAGGTAAAGAGACAAGCCTATATAGACCAAAAGGTATATATATATAATATAATATTCTTAAATTAAAGATTACAATATATGGTAATTTATACACTCTGATCATAATTCATATCTTATTTGTTCTTATGGATTTTGACATAATGTACTTCTCATGTTAGATATTCCTAAATAAACGAATTATTATTCCTTTCTTGAATTGCCTTTTGGCCACACCAATTTTGCGAAGTCTATTTGAAAGCTGGCCGTTCAACTCATTGAGAGTATTTTTTACATTTTCTTTGAATTACCAGGTCTTTGATTACAGATTAGCCATTTCCCACTCATAATTCAAAATTTCCATTTTTCTTTAAATCTGTTTATTGCAAATTCAAAGAGACTAGGAATATTGGAGGTAGTCTGACTGAATTAGCTTTCTTGATCTCACGTCATTACTACCACTACTCTTAAACACAAACCATAATTAAGAGAGCTTGAAGCAGGTTAAAAAAAATAGGCCTAAAAATAAGAGCCACCAATATCGAGCTACAATGGTGTGACTGTCAAAGGTAAGACATAACCCGATGTTCCAGTCAGAGAGGTAGTTCCACCGGAGAGAAGGCTATTAGATGGTGTGACTGTCAAAGGTAAGACATAACCTGATGTTCAGTAAGGGGTAGTTCCACTGGTTAAAGAAGGGTATTAGTTGCCCTGCACAGTTGCTGTGTGAGGAGCATAATGCAAAAGAAGTTGACAAAAAGTGGCACCATATGTTAAAATTTGGTTACAGAAGGACAAGTGGTTCTCTAAGTCTTTGATCTTTGGCCTAGGGAAAAGTGTCAAAATTTGTTTGTACTTTTCTCCTACAGTGACTTTATAACTGGTAAAGTCAATTTAATTTAAAAGTGACTTTTATAAGTGGTAAAGTTACATTCTAATTTAAAAGTGACTTTATAAGTCGTAAAGTTACATTCTAATTTAAATGTGACTTTATTAAAGTTAATGAAGAATTAAAAAGTGAAAAAGTGACTATGGAAATAAAAAGGTTAAGTGGGTCTTTATTTAAGTGGGTGAGTTAAAAAATAGAAAGTGAGAATTAAATGCACATTTATTCTCATCCCTAGATCAAAATGAATTTCAACCATTAGATCTGAAGGTAATCCAAAAGGTCATTTAGAGAGTAAAAGAAGAAAGAGAAGAGAAAAAGATCAATTCATTCTTTCATGAGCATTTGAGAGAAAGAGGAGAGAGCAAGGGGAAAATTTTTGAGTACTGAGGAAATGAAAGAGAGCAGCAAAAAGACATTTCAACAAATCTGAGCAACAACATTTATTGCACACATCCCAAGGCAAATCCATACAGCAGGAAAAAAGACACAAAAATCGAAGAAGTGGGACAACAATGACACAAATTTCGAGGCAACCATACTGCTGAAATCTGTACAGTCCGTACAAGTTTTGGGCACATTTTTCGAGTCAGACTGTACAATTAATGTTGTTTTATTGCTAGAAAAATTTCTGTTTTGGCTCTTTGCTGATTGGCACAATTTTCGAGGCAGAATTCAAGCACGAAAATCGAGATAAGTTGTAATTTGTGGTTGTTGGAATTTTTACTGTGTATTTTAATTTCTCTGTAAAAGCATTTTTAGAAATAAAAAAGAGCTCTCAAACTGGTTTTCCCCAAGATTTGTAGGGGGGTTTTTCTAGGGTCACATTGACCAAAAATCATTGTGTTATTCTCCTTGTGGCCGTCATAATCTCTAAATTTGTGTTTTCAGAAAATATTGTCATTTCCAGATTTTAGAATTTTTTTATCATGCTTGGATTTAAAACTAAATACATGGAGTGATAAGGAAAACTGATAACCGGAATGGGGGTTGAAATTCTTCATGGTACCGGGGCAAGGTTTGCTGAAAAGTGCAGTTTGGGACAATAAATTCAAAATTACAACAAACTAATTTTTACACAGAAAACATAAACCTTTACTAAAGATTTGAAAATTTTCAATTTGGTAGGATAGTGAAACATGTCTTTGGGTTTGAAAGTTGAAGACAGGTTGGATGGACAAAACAACTACAGTACATGGAAAGAGAGAATCCAGAGCATCTTTGAGGAAGAAGAAGTTTGGGGCATTATGGTAAATTCCACACAGAACTCTATAACAGTACCTACTGACCCAGTGCAATTGACAGAGTTTAACAAAAAGAATGCCAAGGAAAATATATTTATTCTGGAAGGAATCAAAGATCATGTTATTCCTCATGCGAGAGGAAAGACTTATGTACATGAGATGTGGACAACCTTGACCAGTCTTTACCAGAGCTCAAATGAAAACATAAAAATGGTCCTAAAGGAGAAACTGAAGGCCATTAAAATGGCTAAGACTGATAGTGCTACAGCATACCTCACAAAGATCACTTCAGTGAGAAATGAGTTGGCAATTGTAGGTGAGATCATTGCACCCACTGAGTTGGTGAGGATTGCTTTGAATGGTCTTCCCAAGACTAAGTTGCATGAAACGGGGAAACGGGGAAGCGAAACGAAACGCGGAAGCGAAACGAAACACGACCTCCCCAAATTTTGGAAACGGGGAAACGCAAATATATATATATATTATTATATATTAAACATTTAAAATTATTAATAATATATGTGAATCATAGCATGAATGAATTATGATACTTTATTAAAATTTAACAATAAGATTAATTACATCACAATGAGCAATTTACCATGAGTCACACATAATGAAAATAAATATAGGACTGAACCAATCAGCTTTATTTAAATTAGTAATAGGCTGCGTAAATAAGCTATAAGCGCTAATTCAATAATTTAGAATGGTTTCTAGAAGTGATTAGAACCCAAAAAAAATTAAAATTAATTAGAAAAAAAAAAAAAAAAAAAAAAATTAAAACAAGTGTTTTTGGTGGGAAACGGGGCCCGAGGCGTGGAAAGCGTTTCCGTCCGTACGGCGCGTTTCCATTTCGGGAAACGCGCCCGTACGGACGGAAACGCGTTTCCACGCCGTACGGTACGCGGAAACGCATTTCTGTTTCGTTTCCGTACGGAAACGACCCCTCCCCCTGCGTTTCCTGCAACTTAGTCCCAAGACTTGGGAAAATTTTGTGGATGGCATTGTTGCACGGGAAAACCTTCCCAGATGGGAGAGGTTGTGGGATGATTGTATTCAGGATGAGATCAGAAAGAACCATCTTGGGGCAGCCAAACAAGTGGAGGATGACAATGTGGCATTGTTAGCAAGAGGCAAGAAGGGCAGAGCAAAGAAGCAAGCTTCCAACAGTGGAGGCAAAGGCAAGCAGCGAAACAAGGAGAAGGACTATTCCAAAATCAAATGTTGGAATTTCAAAAGTTGGGACACTATGATGTTCTGTGTCCGGAGAAGAAGAACAAGAAAGGAAGAGACAAACCCATGGCAGCGTTTGCAGAGATAGAGAGCTTCTCAGAGAGCTTTGATCGGGAGTTTGGCTTCATAGCTTGTGAGACCACTAGTGCAGGATCACCTGCCATATAGGTTCAGAGGGAGTGTGCACTCTCCACTATTAGCAGAGCATCTTCTAGCATTTGGTATGTTGACAATGGCGCTTCCCGCCACATGACAGGAGTTAGAGAGTACTTTTCAGAGCTTTTAGAGGATGATACTAATATGGAGATAGTATTTGGTGATGACAGCATGGTTAGAGTAGTTGGTGTGGGGACATTGGCATTTGATAGGGGACCCAAACCTCCCTTGAAAGCGTCAGATGTTCTATATGTGCCTGGAATGAAGAAGAACCTGATATCCGTCTCAACACTTGAGGACAAAGGGTATGATGTGATGTTCAGGAGAGGGCAGGTGCTTATATATCCTAGGGGAACTCCAGCTTCTTCAGCTAGAGCGATTGGTATGCGCCATGCCCAGGTGTACAAGTTCTCATTCCAACCCCTGATGGCATTGAGTAGCAGCACCCGGGACAGGACCGACAACAGATCTAGTAGTTTAGAGTTGTGTGAGATTTGGCACCGCAGGATGGGGCACATGTATCATGGGGCCTTGAGTACATTGCGGGAAATGACCACTGGTGTGCCAGATTTCAATTTTGATCACCTTGGTGTATGCAAAGGATGCGCTATGGGGAAGTTTGCCAGATCCCCTTTTCCCAACAGTGACAACAGAGCCACAGGGATCCTTGACTTGATTCATACCGATGTGAGTGGTCAGATGTCTCATGTATCCTTGAGTGGCTATGAGTACTATGTTTTATTCATTGATAACCACTCTAGGAAGACCTGGATTTATTTCTTGAAGACCAAGTGTGAGGTCTTCAAGCGGTTTCAAGAGTTCAAAGCTCTTGTGGAGACCCAGACAAGTAGGAAGATCAAGGTCCTCAAGTCGGACAATGGAGGGTAGTATAACCTTGGTGAGTTTGTTTATTTTTCTGTTGAGGCAGGCATTAGGAGGGAGTTCACAATTCCTTACAACCCCCAACAGAATGGGGTTGCAGAGAGGAAGAACAAATCCATTGTAGGGGTTGCCAAAGCCATGCTTCATGATCAGGGGTTACCGTTATTTTTGTGGGCAAAGGCCTGCAACACTGTTGTGTACTAGTAGAACAAGAGTCCACATCGTGCCTTGAAGAATGTGACTCTGAAGGAGGCTTTTTTTGGGAAGAATCCTGATGTTGGGCACTTTCGTATCTTTGGGTGCCTTACATATTCTTATGTCTCCAAGGAGAACACGACCAAGCTAGAGCCCATTGCAGACAAGGGCATCTTTGTGGGTTATAGCGAGACCTTGAAAGCTTATTAGATTTATATTCCTGTGCAGATGAAAGTGGTTGTCAGGCGGGATGTGAAGTTCGAGGAGGAGAGAGCTTTTAGGGGGTCACGGGAGCTAGAGTATCTAGAGTCACCAGATCCTCAGGAACAACTAAGTCAATCACAGGGATCCAGTGGTCAGGGATTAGGAGGTACATCGATTACAGTGTCAAGTCCAACAATGAGCAATGGCTCTCAGAGTCAGGTGGGTTGTTCTTCGGGCAGCATGCAGGGTAGTCCGTAGAGCAGTTCACAAGGTAGTCCACTAATGGACAATTCGCACGGTACTTCAGCATCAACAGGCACATATTCAGGCATGAGGTCAGTTGGCAGGCCTTCAGGAGTTCAGGCTTCTGATGATGATGAGTCTTCTTTCACTCCGGTGGGAGAAGTATGCTCAGGGAAGAGGAAGCCCAAGTGGCTTCAAGATACCTTGCGCGAGGTCACATCAGTTGCTGGGCCAAAGAGACATGTTAGAGAGAGTAAACCAGCTGAGCGGTTCTGTAGCTACATGGCATTGGTAACAAGCATTGTTGACTCCGAGCCTTCTAGTTATGACGAGGTAGCCAGCCAGCAGGTCTAGAGAGAGGCCATGAGGGAGGAGTATTCTTCTATTATGAAGAATGATGTTTGGGAGGTAGTGCCAAGGCCTAAAGGTAAATCAGTTGTTACTTCTAGATGGCTATACAAGATAAAGCATGTTGCAGATGGCAGCATCGAGAAGTTCAAGGCTCGATTTGTGGCGAGAGGGAGTTAACTATGACGAGACTTTCGCTCCCGTAGCTCGGTATACATCTTATCACTCCATTATATCGATTGCAGCAAAGATGGGTTGGAAGATCCACCAGATGGATGTGAAGACTGCATTTTTCAATGGCTTCATTTAGGAGGAGGTTTATATTGAGCAGTGGCAGGGCTTTGAGGTGCATGGCAAGGAGTCCCATGTATGTAGATTGAAAAAGGCACTCTATGGCTTGAAGCAAGCTCCTAGAGCTTGGCACTTGAGGATTGATACATACTTGCAGCAGTTGGGTTTCACATAGAGTGAGGCTGATTCGAACTTTTACTTCATTGTGGTGGGTGAGGAGCCTCTCATTCTGGTGTTGTATGCTGATGACTTGATCATCACTGGTGCAGAGAGACTCATTGAGGGTTGCAAGAGAGTTCTTGCTTCAGAGTTTGAGATGAAGGATATCGACTTGATGCATTATTTTATGGGATTGGAGGTGTGGCAGGAGAAAGGGCATTTCTTCCTTGGACAAGGGAAGTACATTGTGGATATTCTTAGCAGATTTCACATGGAGGACTGCAAACCCATGTCTACACCTATGATCACTAACTAGAAGAAGCTTCATGCTTCCGATTCTGAGTTGGTGGATCCTACTCTATATAGACAACTAATTGGTAAATTGATGTATTTGGTCAACACTCGACCATATATACGTTTTGCAGTTAACACTATGAGTCAGTTCATGTGTGAGCCCAGGAGAGTGCATTGGGTGGCTGCAAAACACATTCTTCGTTACTTGCAAGGGACTATGGATTTTGGTCTGGATTATAGACAGGGTGATGGAGTGAGACTAGCAGGGTACACAGATTTAGATTGGGTAGGTTGCGCTTTAAATAGGAAGAGTACTTTCAGATGCTGTTTTGGGTTGGGTTCGGCATTTGTGTCGTGGATCGGCCGGAAATAACAGTCAGTTGCATTGAGCTCAATTGAGGTAGAGTATATGGTTGCTAGTTTGGCTTGTTGTGAGGCCATATGGCTTCGCAAGATGTTGTTTGGTCTATTTGGTCAGGCATTGAGACCTTCAGTAATTTACTGTGATAACCAGAGTTGCATAAAACTCACGGAGAATCCAGTTTTTCATGACAGGTCAAAGCATATTGAGATCAAGTATCACTTCATTAGAGACTATGTCCAAAAGGGAGCTGTCAAGCTTGAGTACATTTCCACAAATGAGCAAGTAGTGGACATTTTCACCAAAGCTTTACCACGGGGCAAGCATGTTTACTTTAGACACAAGATGGGAGTGGTGAGGAACACTTTCCTCGGTAAGAGAGAGTGTTAGAATCTAGGTACCAGAGGTCAAGTGGTTCCCTATGGCTTTGATCTTTGGCCTAAAGAAAAGTGTCCAAATTTATTTGTACTTTTATCCTAAAGTGACTTTATAAGTGGTAAAGTCAATTTAATTTAAAAGTGACTTTATAAATGGTAAAGTAACATTCTAATTTTAAAATGACTTTATAAGTGGTAAAGTCACATTCTAATTTAAAGGTGACTTTATTAAAGTCAATGAAGAATTAGAAAGTGAAAAAGTGACTATGGAAATAAAAAGCTAAGTGGGTCTTTATTTAAGTGGGTGAGTTAAAAAATAGAAAGTGCGAATTAAATGCACATTTATTCTCATCCTTAGATCTAAATGAATCTCAACCATTAGACCTTAGGGTAACAGAAAATGTCATTTAGAGAGTAAAAGGAGAAGAGAAGAGAAAATGATCAATTCATTCTTTCATGAGCATTTGAGAGAAAGAGAAGAGAGAGCAACAACAAAATTTCTGAGCAATGACGAAGTGAAGGAGAGCAGTAAGAAGACATTTCAGTAAATCTAAGCAACAACATTTATTGGCACACATCCCAAGGCAAAACCATACAGCAGGAGAAAGGCACAAAAACCAAGGAAGAGGGACAACAACAAGGGCACAAATTTCGAGGTAGCCATACTGCTGAAATTCGTATAGTTTGTACAAGTTCTAGGAATGTTTTTCGAGGCAAGTCGTACAACGTTTAATGCTGTTTTATTGTTAGAAAAATTTCAGTTTTGGCTGTTTGCTGATTGGCACGATTTTTGAGGCAGACTTCAAGTATAGAAATCGAGATAAGTTGCAATTTGTGGTTGCTGGAATTTTTACTGTGTATCTCAGTTTCTCTGTAAAAACATTTTCATAAACAAAAAAGAGCTCTCAAACTGGTTTTTCCCAAGAGTTGTAGGGGGGGTTTTCCAGGGTCACATTGACCAAAAATCACTGTGTTATTTTCTGTGTGTGGTTGTCATAATTTTGACATGTTTTATTTTTGATATTTCAGCGTTTGTGAAATCTCTAAATTTGTGTTTTTAGAAAATATTGTCATTTCCAGATTTTAGAATTTTTTATCATGCTTGGATTTAAAACTAAATGCATGGAGTGATAAGGAAAACTGATAACCGGAGTGGGGGTTGAAATTCTTCACTATCAAAACTTGATTACAAGCCGTAACTAAATTGTTCTCTAGTGAAATTGGTATCTACCACCATTATTATTTGGCGTTGTCTATTGAGGTCATAATTTTTTACAGCTACTAAATTTTAGCTAAAATTTGGTGATAAAATTTCCAAGAAATTTAATTTTGGGAATGTTTAAATTGTTTTTTGATGGTGGAAATAGATTCAACACTATCAGGAACCGGACCCCCAAAATCCTGAAAATTAGCAACTGTAACCTAGTTTTTTAAAAAATTCTACCAAATGTTTTCAAATTTATACCTGAATTTCCATTATTTTCTGGGCAAAATTATAGCTTCATTAGACTATGGCTTATTATTTTCCAAAAAGTAAATCTCTTGACCATCAAATCTGTCAGAAGGTCACAACTAAGCCCCATCAAATTCCTTAGGCAACCATCATTGGCTGTTCATTCTGTGTATAGTTCACTTCGTTGTTGTTGCCACTACTTGTTCATTTAGTTGTTCACTTCATATGTGGAGGTATCAATAGGCTAATGAATATTAATACTCTGCTTGAGGTATTTGCTAAAACTGATATGCCCTCTTAATGGGATAATGGAAATGCTGCAGTGATTTAGGGAAGGGAACACATGATGAGGAAAGATCAATTTCGTGGTATCTCCATTACAGAGTTGTGATTAAATAGGATCTTATCATCAAGCAATAAGTGGAGGATTCTGTTTAGGAAGATAGACCTAAAAAAATATCATTCACGTTGTTGAAGACATTTAGAAAGGAGGATTAAACTAATCTTGTGGCAAAAGGACGTTTCTTATCTAATAAGAAATGAACATAATTATGTGCATGTTAATAGTTATACTATGATCCAAGTTTGTGGATGTTGAAATGATGCCTTAAGGGTTTTGTCCATTTCTAAATATATCCAAATAATTGATTAAAGTCCTTGAATGATGGGTTCTCCAACTTCTTATATTGGTAATTGCTTGCTATCAGCATAGATTCGTTTTAACTTGGATCTACCAAAAGTCGAGAGAATCAAATCTCTCAAGATGCAAACCTATTTTTGAGTGCAAAACTTGAGGAAAGGCTTGCACCTTTGATTACTCTAGGCTCTTGTAGATCCCGAGCTAGGATGGATCTATGCTGATTTTGAGAAACACACTAATAAAAAGTTTTACCTATATAATTTTTACTACACTAATGAAAAGCTTTACCTATATAGTTTTTATTTTTTATTTTTACTTGTTTTATATAATATATACGTAGACATTGAAATATTTTATTTATGATTCACATTCTCCACATTAAAATGTTAATAACATATATCCATAGCATATACCTCTCTCATAGATCCATTTTAAGGGCCGAGAGGAATCAAATCTCTTAAGATGCAAACCTTTTTTTGAGTTCAAAACTTGAGGAAATGTTTGCACCTTTGATTACTTTAGGCCTTTGTAGACCTTGAGTTAGGATGGATCTATGTTGGTTTTGAGAAACACACTAATAAAAGGTTTTACCTATATAATTTTTATTTTTAATTTTCACTTATTTTATAAAATATATGTTTAGACATTGAAATATTTTATTTATGATTCACATTCTCCACATTTTAATGTTAATAAATTTAGGCTTGAGTGAGCCTAATGGTTAAAAGCATGTGTTTCCTCCTAAGAGGTCACAAGTTTAAAACCAGAGGGGGGTAGAGTATGTATGCTTTCGTAGACTTAGCAGTGAAATCGCTGCGTGGAGGTGGGTCCCTTGTCCCACAAACAAAGGAGTATCATACACGAATTTGGTGTCTCGTTTGGTCATGACCTTAAAAATGAATAATAATAATAATAATAAGAACTAACATATATCCATAGCATATACCCTCTCTTTCATATACAATGGATTCTTTTTTTACTAAAATTTTCTTTAGTCACGATGGACCTACGCTGATTTTGAGAAATACACAAAAAAAAAAGATTTTAGCTATAATTTTATTTTATTATTATTTTATTTTTTCACTTTGTTTTATATATTTAATATACATAGAAAATGAAATATCTTAATATAGATTCACATCTTCACATAACATTTAACAAATGCCCCCTCATTCAAAAATAGAAAATATATATTCCATAGCATATACTCTCTCTCAATATACAATGTTTTTTTTTTAAATAATTATATAATAAATAATATAATATATATATATATATATATAATGCATAAATTAATTATTAAACAATCAAATCCATATTAAAAATTGAAAAATTACAATCCTCTCTCACATTTTTAAATTTTATTGGAATAAGAATTCTCTCAAGCTTTCCTCCCTCTATATATTTGGTGTTAAAAATATTTTACTCAATATGCATATTGAATATTGATTTATAACTCACGATCAAACTTTAATTTGTTATTAATATTTTTTAAATATAATATATAACCTCCATATTAAGAATGAAAATAATTAACATCTCCCTAGGCAGAAAAAGTGGAAAATATAAGAATTTTTTTAAAATTTAAATTACTTTTATTTTAATCTATATAAAATAGATATAAAATAGTGTTATTTAATATGGAAATTGAAATATTTTAAATGTAACTTGAGAATAGAATGAATTAAACATCATGTCATATTAATAATATTATTTTCTAACATCTTTATATTAAGTAGTGAAGATCTCTGATACTAAAAAGTAAATTTTTTTTTCAATTAATTTACAACTCTATATAAAGTTCATGTAAAATTAAGGTGGATATTGAAGAAATTACATATTTTCCTAATACTAAAAAGTAAATTAGTTTTGTTTTGTTTTGTTTTTTTTTTACTTTCAATTAATTTATCTCTTTATACGAAGTTGATATAAAATTAAGGTGGAGATTGAAGTATTTTATTTATGATCAACATTAATTTTTTTTGTTATTACTATTTTTAATTTGTTAATATAAGTATTATTTTATTAATTTTTAATGTAACATCCCCAATATTATTTTACTATTACTTGATCTATCTATATAAAATTGATGTTATTATGTTATTTACCGCTGATATTAAAGTGTTTTGTTTATAGCCTACATTGATTTTTTTTTTTTTAATATCTATGTTCAATATTGAAAGATCTTTTTGCTATTTAACATTTTTAAATTTTTTAATATCTATGTTCAATATTAAAAGATCTTTTTTGCTATATACATCTGAATTCAACCGCTTCCACTAGGCTCGCCCCATCCAACATGAAATGGATGGGCACAATGAAATCTCAAGTTTCAAAGAAAGTAGTGGAAATCTGCAAGTATTGTTGCAGATTGAAAAGAAGGAACTAATCACAGGAAACAGCAATCGAGAGGACAACCTTTTCTGGCGTTGCTAAGCCTTCATGATTTTAACTTAATTAAATAAAATAAATTTACAAATAAAATAAATTTACAATTAAAGTTTTGGATTTGTGTGCTTATTGTGACTTTTAGATGCAATATTGGAACAAAAATGTATAGGTGACCGTGAAACACTTCATGAAAAAGCATAAACAACCCTCAAAAATGGGTGCAATGAAAAATGTGTTAATGAAACACTCGAGACAAAGGCAATCAATATGCACGTCGCCTATTCAGAGGACAACCTCTTCCGGGCCTACCAAGCCTTCATGATTTTAGCCTAATTTAAATAAAATAATTTCACAATTAAAGTTTTAAATTTGTGTGCTTATTGTGACCTTTTAAATGCAATATTCAAAATTTTTATTGGGTGAAACAATTCATGAAAAAGCATAAACAGCTCTAAAAAAGGAGTTGCCCTTAAAGAGACTTTTTGGAAGTTTTTCCGGTGGGTTTTTCAGATCAAAATCCGGCAGCAATTTATTGAAATTGCAAGTTTGATAGCTAATTTCTGCACAATCAAAGTGTCCCAGGGGTTTTTCAGGGCGCTGAATCCAAATATGCAGTTAAAAAAAATTTTAAATAATACAAATCAAAATTTAACCTCAATTTTTTCCGCCGGATTCCGTCACAGAATCTCCAAAAAATCGCACTAAAGACAATTCTAAAAAAATGGGTGCAATGAAAATTGTGTTAATGAAACACTTGAGACAAAGGCAATCAATATCCACTTAGCTGTAGAGTAATAAATGCTGCAAGTCTTGAAATATTTAGATCCAACCATGTATATAAATATCCCACCAACTATAATATTTATTATTTTTCTGTGGGAAGCATATTGATGGCCTCAAACAAATGATTGAAACATGAAAACAGTTTTAAGTTTATTTTACACCTTTCAAGGACCCAGCAGGCATATAGTAATCTTGATTGATTTGAGAAAACAAAGTACAACATAAAGGAGAGAGGTGTTTCAAAAACTAATGAACAAGTGGATTCGAGATCTCCTCCATGGAGCCTAGAGGAAACTATTTGGGACATAGTACATTTTGGACGGGCATGGAGGAGCCTAGACGAAACTATTTAGCACATAGTTAGTACACTTTAGACGGACATGGTGAAGCATAGAAGAAACTATTTATCACACAGTTAGTACATTTTGGACGAGCATGAGGTAGTGTTTCGGAGATGAAAATGTTTGATACATCCTCCATGGACCCTCGAGGAAATTGTACTCTGCACATTTTGGTTGGGCATGATGTAGTGTTTTAGAGTTGGAAAGGCCATTGTCAACACTAGGCAACTGACAATCTCATATTTAATGCTGTTTGGACTCTGGAGTATCTATGGGGATGGATGATATATGATGAGTTCCATCTCGTTATAATCTCAAAGAGTACGGAGGAAAAATTTAATGTTTTACTAACATAGGCACATCCTACCCAACAATTTTCCAATTCATTTAATAGATGTGTATATTCTATTGGGCTTCATCGCTGAACCAAGATTAACTAGAGCAATCAGATTTCAAATATTTTTGTGAGGAATATGATACATTCAACCACAACATTAAATGCATCAATGTGGATTCATATATGGATTTTAGGGGATTCAATGGGAGATCAAGCAAGTGATTGAACAGTGCTTCAATATGAATAATTGCTAAAATGTCTCAAAACCCAATGGCAAAAACCAGGTATATTGTAAAACCAGTTGCACACCAAAAAATTCACTCATATTAGATTAATCACAAATATAAATACATCAAACATTGGTTGAAGAAAATAATTCTATCTTAACCACACAATCAATTAGCTGAGTAAATATCTCAACCAAACACTAAATATCTCAACCAAACACTAAACTAGGAACTAAATATCTCAGTTCCAACTAACTAACAACTAACCAACAATTACATTTATGAGGAGGAATCTCATCCAATGTGCACAAGACATGTAAGAGTTAAATCTCCAAGTCCCTCCCTTAACGAGTACTTGCCTTGATCTTCTTGTTTGCAACGTCTTCATTAGCTTCTTTAAACATCTTCAAAATCTCATAGAACCAACTCCATCAAGTTGTCTCATAACCCTCGTAAGGGTGTAATTTGCAAATTGGATTCCCGAGTTCCAGTCTCAAACTCCCGAACCGTAGATCTCCTGAAGTCAATTACTAAACAACGTCCCAAGCTATTGCATAACCTCATGAGAAGACCATTCCCACATCTTCGACAAATGAGGAATCTTTCCCTAGATCCACAACTGCCAAACTATCTAGACAACCATCCATATTGAGTTTTACACCACTTCATCTCTTAAAATAATTACTTCAGAGACAATCAATCACATGTTTGGAATCACTAGACTTCTAGTCATTCTATGGACGAGCTCCCGTCCACCGACATACATGGGTACCAATCGTTGTATTCGCTAGTTGTCTACGGAAGCCGCCTAGATATTGAAGTTATCTAGGGTCGGTTTTACAAAATAACCTCTTTATTTGATTATGAAGTTCATCATTACATACATTTATTCTACACACAAATTTCTCCTATTTAAAAATAATATAATAATACCATCACTCATAGGTCACCATTAACAGGTTTAGAATAAAGAAAAGACCGAATCACAACATAATCGAGCCAAACAGAGATCCCTTTCTGGCCATTGACATAAGGCTAATTGTCATCTTCTTATAAATCTAAGATTAAGCATGTTGTTAGGGTGACGCTTTGACATCTAATCCTAGATTGGAATCAAAAGCAGATTTTATGTTTGTCAGTAGTTTCTTAATCGATGTAGACGACTTCAAGCAATCAACATCTCGATAATGAATTTTTCATTTTGAGTATAGTGCTATAGTGCTAAATTTATCTGGATATTATATTTTGGCAATTTATCTCGGCTGCATTTATCACTTTCACCTCTCAGAATTCCAAATCTACAATCAAATAAAACTAACCATCAATTGTAAGAGGTTGAGGACAATGCTCTGCATATTCGTCACGCACATCCTCTCTTTGCAATGTCGCCCAACGCTATCATTCACACCATTCTTCTCGTTGTTGCAAGTGGCGCTTAATCTACAGATGGGCAGAGGGAACGCTGTGAGAGCCACACATCCACGAAGCACAAATGGAAGGTATTGCTACATACTAGGTTCGCTCGACATCGGTCATTGAACACCAATGGCTCTAGGCTATGCCTTGATCGATCGATATTGCAATTGTTCTTATCCTTGGCATCCCACAAGCAATTAAATCCTTGCTTGCCCAAAACAAACTATGACTAGAGTTACAGAGCAACAAAGGAACAAGAGGTAGCGGTGATGCCAGTCAATTAATGGTAACTAGCATTATTGTTGGGAATCACGATTGTCGTTAGAACAAAAACCCGCAGGAGTTAGTCAATGATCACATTGCTAGAGATAAGGATCCACAAGAGGCAGTTAGTCCATGTCACGAAACACATGGGGAGCATTGGTTTATCTAATGTCCAACAATCTCCCCCCAACGTGAGCCGGTTGTGTATCGAACTCATAATCTATGCTCTGATGCCACTTATTGGGAATCACGATTGTCGTTAGACCAAAAAATCGCAAGTGTTAGTCAATGATCGCATCACAAGAGGTAGTTAGTCCATGTCATGAAACACACGAGAAGCGTTGGTTTATCCAATGTTCAACAATTATGAAAATAAAGGCTGGGATGAAACCTATGTTCCCATCCTTGCCGATGGAACCCATCAGATTGACAATGAATCATGAAAATACAAAAATCTGAGAACTCAAATAGTGGTCTTCTTTTGAACTCAACACATAGCACATTTGAAATCAACCAACAAAATCTCATAAACAACCGACTCGGGATCTCTTTCAGAGAGGATGCTTGTAAAAATTATGGTCCCTCCCAACAACTGTGATGAATTGGCACTGGGTTCCTGCGACATTACTATGACATCGACGAACACTACTATATGGAGATCAAAATTGCGTGTTTCTTCTATAGCAATGGATTTCTGGTATTTTCTCTGTGGCAACTTCAAACACACAAAGTCCTAATCACTCCACGTAAAACACACCACAAAAATCAATTCTGTCACACACCTACCCACATTTTACAAAAGAAAAAATATATTTACTATTTCTCACATATTTCTCACAAATACATAGGCCCTCCCTTAAGGAAGTTATACCCATAGAGCCACTGGCTCCGATACCAAATTGTAAAACCCATTGCACTCCAAAGACTTCACTCACATTAGATTAATTATAGATATAAATACATCAAACATTGGTTGAAGATAGTAATTCTATCTTAACCACACAATCAATTAGTTGAGTAAACCTCTCAACCAAACACTAAACTAGGAACTAAATATCTCAGTTCCAACTAATTAACAATTAACCAACAATTACATTTATGAGGAATCTCATTCAATGTGCACAAGACAAGTAAGAGTTAAATCTCCAAGTTAGTTCAAGTCCAATACCGATTTCTACTGCTCAAGAAGCAACGTACACAATCCTCAACCATCATTTAGAGCCTACAGATAGATGGGGCTAAGTGGATTGATTGTAAATAATGCCCTCATAACCAATGAAGGCCTTTCCAAGAGTAGATGGACATGGAGTGTGAGGGCATTAACAACTTGTAAGAAACATAAAAACAAACAAGCATTCCACATCAAATGGCCAGTGTATTTCACATGATTGAGTAGGTTATTTTTTAGTTCGGGTTTGTACAATTGTGCAAAGGCTCCTTCGGCCAGGCTTGAAATATCGACCACGATAACATAATGCTTAATTTTGTCGTCAAATTGTTCAAGACTACAACAATTTTCATTTTGGTTTCTAACGGAAATATCAATGAGTTTTTGCAAGAGGAGAATATGATTGTAAATGTATTGTGCGGGCCTTTCAAGAAGGAAACATTAGGTGAAAGGAAGGCCAAATCATTGAGGACAGAGAATATTCTTAAAAATTCTTGGAAGCTTGAAAGTTCTTATAATAATTTTAAACACTTTTAAAGTTCGAAGATCTCGTCGATGGGAAATTGGAATAGGCTGCACAGAGAGTCCCCTCAAAGCTATCATCGTGACTACTATAGTTTATTGAGAAAAACTACGTCGCTTCAACAATGACAAAATTAATTAGCCATGACATTTTGCAATTTATGCTACTAGACTGGGGAGTATCCATGCAAAACATCCATTTAGTGCAGGCTTGAAAAATAGTACGCATTTTACAACATTTCAAGTTCACATGGTCATAAATCCTTTGACTTGGAACTGTCTGAGGTGGAAATTAGAATTTCAAATAGCTAGTCCACTAGATGGAAATTTGCAGCTTTAGTGAAATGAAATGAAATTATTTTGATGTTCACGAGACTAAAAATAGCCTATGGGACAGATTGCTTCTCCCTCTGGTTCTTGTATTTGGCCCTTTTCCCATGAAGTCTCATGATAAAGGTTCCCACTTCTCGACAAAACCCTCGCTGAATAGATTATCCCAAGAGCTAGCTGCCAAAATATCTGCATAACTTTCCCTCCTGTCTTTGAAGGCCTCACATTATAAAATGAAATGCTTTTCTATTTCCACTTTTCTGGAAGAGCAAAAAATACATACTCTTTCCTCCCACACTTCTTTTGGCCTTTTCTAGCGCCTTGTTTCACAACAGAGTTGATGCGAGTTGGTCCTTAATTGAACAATAAGAATTTTGGCTCTCCAAGAAATATTGGCCCCTGTGTACGCTTTTTGTTGATGATTATGAGTGGGATTAAATTCTTCAATATAGTATTTCTTTCTCCCTAGCTCCTTCACCCAAGTATGTCTGTGGAACTTATCCATGTTTGTTTTTGTAGCATCGGTTGTGTTCTAGCCATGAAAATTGGTGGAGAGGCTAAATAGACGTATTCTCAAAAACACATAAATCGTTTCTGAAAATTCCACCTAGAGACGAATTAATTAAAATAATTAATCATTTTTTAATGTTTCCTAAGCCTAAACTTAGGAAAACTGATTAATTAAGTCATGGTGAGAAGCTTCTAGAAGAAGACATGGATCGAGTTCTAGTTAACCTTAGCCATCGATTATGTTTTAATTTTGGCCGTTGATGTCTCAACAAGAGATTATAAGAAGAAATTTGATGGGGGTTGGAGAACACACTTGAGCCACCAACAATGCGAATTACTGGAAGATCGAAATCCAAAGTAGTAGTGTTGAGTTGCCGGAGAGAGCTAGTGAGCTCGAAGCAGTGAGAGAGGGGCAGGGATAGTAAGGCCAAAGGGAGATTGCCCAGTTTGGTGAAGTGCATTGCAGAGAGGCAGTGCAGTGCTTTAGAAAGGAATCTGTATTTTGCTGGGGAGAAGCAGTAATTCAGTGCCACAAGTCGGAGTGGGAGCCTGAAGGCCAAAAGGGTCCATCTTCCAGACAACAGTTGATTAGATAGCGAGAAAGACACAATTCCAAGTTGTGGGACACAATATTGTGTAGGCTGACGTAGGGACTGCACAAAGGCAACAAAGAGCAGCTCATCTTGAGCCAAGATCAGTGTCGGATCGCTAGTGGGAGTGAGATTTTTCTCACTAGACTTATTGTTAGTCATTTCTTTGTATGGATCGCTAGATTTGAGCATCCATAGTTTTGTACTCAGATTTACTACTACATAATAATAAAACCCTTAGCTTCTGCACTGGTTTTCCCGGGTTGGGTTTTTTCATGCACATTGGTGCAAAAATAATTGTGCATTTGTGTGTGTGCATCTATTCTTCCATCGTTTTTATTTCTTCCGCAATATTTATTTTGTGAAGGTTGTAGTGTATTACTTTCGATATTTGCCGTAGAACATAGTAAATAATTTTTTTAGTTTATTTAACAAATAGAAGAAACTTAATCAATTGCTACAATAGGATTCGGGGTTTTTTGAATTTTTACATGGTATTAGAGCACAGATAGAAGCCAGAGAGCTCAGTCGCAAAATTTAGAGGTAGCGCAGTTCCTTTGACTAGCATGGTCAATTTTTGAGGAAAAAATTATTTCTTTGAGAGAGTCGACAAAGAACAAATTTTCCAGATCAAAGATTACCAGAGGTAGAGGGAGCAACAATATTTTCCTTGAAGAGAAGATCTTTAGTTGGGATGCAATTATTTTGCAGCAGTTTGCTAGTGCAATATAGCATCAGGAGGAAGGAAGTGCACACACTAAGGGAATTCTTTTCTCAGGGAACTTCTAGTCCAGAAGTTCGATTTTTCTAGCAAAGTAGCGGTAGTTGTGAGCAGATTTGCCGACTCTAGCAGAGAGTGTGTAGAGCCAGTCAGTAGCTACGCAGAGAAGAAGAATTTGACTTTTTGAGGAGATGGCATCAATAAGGCTGAGAGATCAGGATCTGTTGGTGGGAGTCTCCAACTATGTGATCTAGAAGGCAAGAATTTCCTGTCTTCTAGATGAATACAATCTCAAAACCTACATTGATAGCGTGGTAGCTGTACGCGTAGATGCAGATCCACTGAAGGCCTACAAGAAGGAGATGGCGAAAGCAAAGAGGTGATTCTCAATGGGGTTTGAGATCACGTGGTATCTCACATAGCTAGCAAAGATACTGCCCGACAGATGTGGGAGGCTCTTACTAAGCTATACGAGCAACAAAAAATGTAACTTGAGAAGCTGAGATGCACAAGGATGCTGAAAGGGGGGCACATAGACCCCTTCCTGACTAGGCTTCAGGATATCCGAGACTAGATGTCTGTAGTAGGGTCAACGCCCCACCTTATAGAATTGGTGCGGTTAGCTCTAAACATCATTTCCGAAGAATGACAGGTCTTCGTCTAGAGTATTCTAGACAGAAAAAAGTTGCCACATTAGGATTGAATGTGCGCGGATTTGTAGCAGAAGGAGATGAGGCGAGATTTGGTGAAGAGCACCATCAGTGGGACTAAGCAAGTGAAGGAAGAAGAGAATGCGACCCTCACATCAAAGGGGTAGCAGGAGCAGCGGAGGAGGAAAAAGGACATTTTCAAGGTCAAATGCTTTAGATGTGGTGAGCTTGGCCACTACAACACTCAATGTCCTCTCAAGAAGAAGGATACGGGGGAGAAGCAAGATCAACAGGATGCATCTACAAAGATCGACAAGCTATCCTCTAGATTGGATGAAGAGTTTGCCATGATCACTAATATACCTCCAGGAGTGAGGTGGGGTGATTTGGTTTTGTAGCCCCAGAGAGCTACAAGATGGGTAGGATTCTTGAGGAGGTCCACCTCATGAATCAATACCATGCTACAGGAGCCCATAGTATGCAGTAGCAGGATGGATCAATGGAAAATGGTGCAGTCAGATGCCAGAGTGACAGATGTAGTAGCTAGCAGCAGTTAGATACTCGACAATGCAGTTCAGAGTTGGCAGTAGTGCAGTTTGCACAACGCAAATTCAGTAGCAGCACAAAGTCTAACAGCAGTCAGGACTCAGCTGACAGATGCATCATACTGATCACAATTGATTTAGCATTTTGGATGCTTTTCAGTTGTAGCTATAACAACAACAAATGGAGAGGGAGTTGCAGCGTTGGAAGCAATTTAATAGGGTCAGCAGCAACACAGATGCAACGTATATTAGAGTTGCGCAGTAGCATCCAGACATCAACAACGTGACAAGGGATGGTGCAGAGGTAGGGTGTTGCTTCAATTGGTTCCAATGCTAGAACACATTCCTCGCTAAGAGGGAGTGTTAGTTTTTGTAGCATCAATTGTGTTATAGCCACGAAAATTGGTGGAGAGGCTAGAATACATGTATTCTCGAAAACCCAGAAATCATTTCTAGAAATTCCACCTAGAGATGACTTAATTAAAATAATTAGTCGTTTTTAATGTTTGCTAAGTCTAAACTTAGGAAATATGATTAATTAAAGGGTATTAATTAAGTCATGGTGAAAATCTTCTAGAAGAAGACATGGATCGAGTTCTAGTTAATCTTAGCCATCGATTATGTTTTAATCTTGGCCGTTGATGTCTCAATGAGAGATTATAAGAAGAAATTTGATGGGGGTTGGAGAAGACACTTGAGCCACCAACAGTTCGAATTTATTGGCAAATCGAAATCCAGAGTAGAAACGCTGAGTTGCCAAAGGGAGAGCTAGTGAGCTCGAACAAGTGATAGAGGGGCAAGGATAGTAAGGCCGAAGGGAGATTTTCCAGTGCGATGAAATGCATTGCAAAGAGGTAGTGAGTGCCAAAGAGAGGCAACACAAAGTCAACATAGTGCTTCAAAGGTAGTGATTCAGTGCCAGAAGCCAAAGTGGGAGCCCAGAGGCCATGAGATTTCATCTTCCAGACAACAACTGATCAGATAGCGAGAGAGACGCAGTTCCGAGTTGTGGGATGCAGTACTGCATAGGCTGACGTAGGGACTGTGCAGAGGCAACAAAGAGAAACTCATCTTGAGCCAAGGTCAGCGTCGGATCACCAGTGGGAGTGAGATTTTTCTCACTAGACTTATTATCAGTCGTTTCTTTGTATGGGATTGCTAGATTTGAGCATCCATAGTTTCGTACTTAGATTTACTACTGCATAGTAATAAAACCCTCAGCTTCTGCACTGGTTTTCCCGAGTTGGGTTTTCCTGGGACATTGGTTTAAAAATCACTGTGTATTTGTGTGTGTGTGCATCTATTCTTTTAACGTTTTTATTTCTTTTGCAGTATTTATTTTGTTAAGGCTGCAGTGTATTAGTTTCGATATTTTCCGTAGAACACAGTAAATAATTTGTTTAATTTATTTAACAAATAGAAGAAACTTAATCAATTGCTGCAGTAGGATTCAGGGGTTTCCGAATTTTCACAATCCATAACAAAAGTTTTTATCTCTTTACTATTTGTGGGACACATGCTCAAGCAAATACCCCATTTACTAAACCATTTGTTATTTTGCCGCATCCAAGTCTTCTTTCTTTTGCACAGTATGTCATTAAACACAACTTTAGGTCATCTGCCTTCTTCCATTTGCTCAATTTTTTTTAAATACTTTATGACTCGTACCATAGCAATTTCTTCAATAGGAGTAGCCCCTGTTTCACTTAACAAGATAGCATAAGGAACTGCACTTTTAATTTTGAATTTGTTTGTAATCAAACGCTTCTGATTTTTCTCAATTTGTTTCCACTGCACCTTGGATGTATTGTTGGCCCATAGTTCACAACCGTAGAGAATCACCAGAATCACTAAAAGCCCAAAAAAAGTTAAAGTGGTTTTCCAGTCCCATAACTTTGCCTCTCTACACCTGTTTTGAAAAGCATAAAATGCTTTCCAACCCCCCAAAGTTCTTTTCTTTCTACAACCATCCCAATTTATATTTTTGTTGAAGTCAATTCTAAGGTATTTGTAATCTGCAACTTCTTCCAGAATGTTGCCTTCAAAGTAGAACTTATGCTGGTTATGCTTTCTTTTGTTAAAGAAAACCACTACTTTCGTTTTACTAATATTGACTTGCCTCCCCACGCTTCTACAAAAATGCTCAAGGGAAAGTAAGTGCTCTTGCAAACCAAGAGTAGATTTAGCAATCAGAATAAGGTCATCTGCATACAAAAGAAGCCTTATAACGAACTTGCACAAACGGATATTATCACCCCTTGCGAATTTAGCCACGCTTCAAGCTTGTTGATATATAAACCAAAATGGATAGGAGACAATGGGCAACCTTGCTTGACCCCGATATTGCTTCTAAAACTTTCAGAAATTCCTTTTGAAGTTCTAATTTTGACTTTCACCGCTTCATACAACCTATGCACAACTGCTCTCAAATTCCTGGAAACCCTGAGTTCCTCCATTTTGTGCTAAAGCTTATCCCTAAGAACTGTGTTAAAGGCTTTTCTGAAATCAACGAAGCAACAAAAGGCTTCTTCCTTTTTCTCCCAAAATGTTTCAATGATGTGCCTTAAAGTTATACTGTGATCAACTCTGGAATGTTTAGGCTTGAAACCTGTTTTCCCATTAGCATGTTTATCTCTTTCTTTTGCCCACTTGCTAATTTTATTTTCTAATGTGCTTCCAAATAAATTTGCAAACAAAGAGTTTATCATTATGGTCCTATAATTGGAGGGATTATTGACCTCACCACTCTTGAAAAAAGGTATTGCCAGACTAGTTGTCCAATCTGTGGAGAATCCCTGTTGTATGATGTTGAAATTTTTGTGATGTGAGGTGAAAGAATTTTTAAGCCCCACTTTAGATACTTTGCTTGGAGTTCAACTAAGTCTTTTGCTTTTCCAACACCCAACTTCTTGACACCCATCTCTACCTCTTGCTGTGTGAAGAGTTTTGTATCAATGTTGACCAAGGGAGGAGGGTCAACCTTGGGATCTTGCTCATAAAGTTGTCTTGCATAGTCAAACCATTTATAAGCTGTAATGTTATTTTCAATTTGCACCTTTCTCGGTTGGAGCTCCTTCCAAAATAATTTGAGGTTATTTTCCGAAGGAAGATTAGTTCTTCTCTCCTCGAAACCATGAAATCAACCTTTTCTTTCTTAATATCTGCTTGTAAGCTTTCAGCTTTACGTTATCCTTGTTTAAATCTTTCCACATCCTCCTTGCCTTTTTGCATTCCTCAACAAACCAAGCATTAATCGAAAAGCAATTTGTTTCAGACTTCTTAATTTTTGCTCTTTTGCACTCTACAAGTGCGCTTTCAAACAAATGTGTTAATTCGTGACTATGAAGGCCGTGAAATGAGGTTTTCTCCTTCTCGAAGAGCCTCTCTAACGTTATTTTGAAGGTATTACAATTTTTTGGAGTCAAAAGAATTCTTCTCTTTGGGAGATTTTGTTGCACACATTGAGTTTTTGACCCTAATTGCTTCTTTCCGATTCAAGAGAAACTTAAGTAAATTGGCTTGTGATCTGATTTTAAGTTCCAAATCTGATCCCCAATCAAAACTTCCTCCATTTCCTCTCACAAACTATGTAAGCAAATTACATAATCTACTACACTTGCTCCATTGTAAGTATTGCAAGTGAAATCACTAGACTTTTCCTATCTAATCAAACCATTACAAATGACTAAATGGAAAGCCCCACATAGAGTAAGAAATTGTTCACCAAAGAGATTGCAAACTGTCCCCTGAAATTCTTTCCCACTGATGATTACTCTCTTCTATAAGCCAGATAGGGTCACAGTCTTCTTTAAAACAAAGAATGCTAGCTTGCTCACTTGTAGTTCTAGCACTGAAATCATGCACTATAGGGACTTCACCTAGTTGAGAATATGTTGCAATATCTGCTTTTAGGGCTGTAAAGGATCTTTGTGGTCAAGCCTTCTACTTTTGTAGATTATTGAAACTTGCGGCACAAAATAGCATGCAGCAATTTATTTGAGTCTTCTTTTTCTAGCTGAATGAAACAACCTTCTTTTTCTCTCACTAAAACCATGATACCCCCGTGTCCTTTGCCATTCCTTGCTACCTTGTTCCACACTACCATATTCCAGTACCCTTCAAACAAAGGTGTCTTGCACCCTTCATGCTTATGTGTTTCTATGAGGCATATTATGTCTCTATCTTCCGCAATAGGCCCTAAACTAGGTCCTTGTCTCCATGGGTAACCCCTGCATTTCCAACAAACTAGTCTTAAGGAAAATTGGGTATGACTTGATTGCTATTTGTTTTGACATGCAAGACTCACAGTTGAGTCTTTGTCCCTGCTTGCCCATACTGACCTTGCTTCCTAATTTTCTGCTAAAGAGTTTGTTACCTCTTCTTTGTTATTGTCTTGCTGCTCTGTTTTGGAAGGAGGTCCAAATCGCACTATCACAACTTTACCTTTATAAATCCATGCCCTCTTTCCCTCATCTCTTGCTGCCCTAACCTTTGACATTTCCTCCCTCCTTTCCTCTTTTCTTACAGTTAAATATTCTTCTAGAAAAAAGCGGGAACCCTTCAAGAGTTGCTTCTTGCTTAGAATGATATATTTATCACGCAAGCTAGGCATGATGACTCTCCATGCTTGATATATTTGTCCTTTCCATAGCAGCTTGTCTTTCAAAAAGCCTTTGGAAGGTCAAGATGTGAAAATTTGATTACCCAAATCACCACTGCAGCAACTGATTAAGTTCCTTCTATTTGTTAATCACTGAACAAATTATTTACTGTTTCCTACAGTAAACACCGAAACTAATACACTGCAACCTTCACCAATTAAATTATAAGCGGAAACAAGAAAATGACCAAGAAAGAAATACACAACACATTACACTGTTGTTTTTAGACAAAAGTCCCCGGAAAAACCCAATGCAGGAAAACTAGTGCAACAACTAAGGGTTTTATTATTAAGCAATAGTAATTCTGAGTACAATTCATTGGATGCTCAACTAGCTATCCAATACAAAGAGAAACTGGGCAAAACAAATAGTGAGATGCTCTCACCCTATCATTGGAAGAATTGGCTTTGATCTCGCTGGAATTGAGCCTCCACGTCCCTTCTGCGCAGAACTGCATCAACCCCACACAGTCTCTGTGTCATCACTGTCAGGACTGCGTTGCCCCTCCTTCTGATCCTCTGCTAACTGGAAACTTCAACTCTCAGCCTCTTGGTCTCACACCCCGACCCTTGGCTGCTGAAACTCAATTTCCTCATCAGGAATTCGATCTCCCTCTTAGGGTCTGCGTTGCCACAACATAGCTCTGCATGGCCCAGCGTCAGCCTCGCTAGACGTTGTTCTACCCTCTCTGCCTTGTACTCTCAAGCTCAGGAAAACTTCCCTTTGGATACTATCCCTGCCCCTCATTGCAAAAGATCACTTCAAATTGCTCTTTTGGCAATTGCTATGCTTCAGAAATTCGATCTTCTGATCTCCACTTGATGTATCTTCCAAATCCCCCTCAAGTCTCCTCTTATAATCTTTCTGTTGAGAACCAACGACCTAGATTAGATTCTAATCAATGGCTCAGATCATTTTAGCTTGATCCTCGTCTTCTTCTAGAAGTTTCACCCATAGTTAGATTAATACCCTGTAATTATTTTAATTCCCTAAGTTTAAACTTAGGCACCTATTAAAAATAATTAATTATTTTAATAAAACTATCTCTGGGTGGAATTTCCCAAAACGATTTTTGGGTATTACAGAATACATGTGTCCAAGCTTTCTAGCAAATTTTGAGGCTTAGAGCACATCTAATGCTACCAGAAATCAACACCCCCTCTTAGCGATGAATGTGCTCTAGTTATGCAATCTGTTGAAGCATCACCCTTCTCTGTAACATCTCCCTTTGTGCTGCTGATGTCTGACATCACTGCCCATAAACCACTACGCAAATGCTGCATCCGTACTGTTGCTGATATTGACATTGCCAACTTTGTATCTATACTGCAACCCGCATAATTTTTGCATTTGTGTTACTGCTGGTACTGCTACTGCCAACACTGCAACCTTCTCCAACTGTTGCTGCAATTGCATCAACAACAGAAAAGCATCCAAAATTACTGAACAGGTGTTCAACATGATGCATCAGTTGCTGGGGTTCTGATTGTTGCTAGTCTCTGCGCTGACCCTCTGAAGCCTTTGCGCTGCTACCGACTCTGTTCTATGCCAACTGCACTGTTGTCAACTCTAGCTCTGTGCTACTCAGTCTCTAGAGCTCCTAGCTACTGCAACTGTCACTCTGATACTCCTTTGCATCAATTGACCCCGTCCATCCTGCTACTTCTGATCTGGGCTCTCATAGCAAGGTATTGATCCAAGAGGTGGACTCCTCAAGGATCTTGCCCATTTGCAGTTCTTTCGAACTACAATTCTATATCACCCCACCTTTGGACAATCATGGCAAACTCCTCCTCGATCTGTGCAAATGCAACCTCCAAATCATGCTTCTCATCCTTGTCCTTCTTGAGAGGACATTGTGTAGCGTAGTGACCAAGTTCACCACACCAGAAGCACTTTATCTTCGAAATATCTTTCTTCTTGTTCCGCTGCTCCTGCTGCCCCTTAGAGAAGTTTAAATGTGAAATCTTATCATTTTGCAAATCACAAAAGTTTTCGCCACACAAATTTGTGGAAAATCAAATTAGGCTAGTTTGACATTTTACAATAAGTCATTCTACTCAAGACATTGTAACACATATTGTGTTGTGTGATCAACTATAAGAAAACATAAAATCATGAAAAAATAATACAATCTAAAACAAAAACATAAGTTTCTTCATAAAATGATTCAAAGACAAAATATATTTAAAATAATAAACAATGTCTTAATAATAATATTAATAATAATAATAAAGAAAAAGAAATCCTAAGGGTCAAAACACTTCATCATAACCTTTCATCTCATAACCTATTAATGTGTATAAACACCAGCACTTAGATCATTGTAGCTCATATTATTCATTTATATCTTATTCATTTATTTGTATATTATTTGTCGATTATGAATTTTCACCTATTGTCTTTATGTTGGATATTTCTCATTAAATGAACTAGTGTTGATAAAATTGCCAATTTTCCTGCAATATGCTGAAAAATCATGATTTTTTTCAGCCACCTGACTTTTTGCCCTGAAATCCTGATTTTTTCTTTCCCCATTTTTTCTGATTTTAACAATATTGAAAAAAATGAATATATTTTGTATTTTTTAGTGTTCCCCGAATTTTTCGAATATTTCTAAAAAGATGTTTTCTGAACTCTCGTTGATTTTTTCAACAATGAAATGATTTTGTCCATAATAATGTGAGTGCAATAAATCATATTATTTTTCTATAAGTCATTCTACTCAAGACATTGTAACACATTGTGTTGTGTGATCAACTATTAAAAACATAAAATCATGAAAAAACAATACAATCTAAAACAAAGACATAAGTTTCTTCATAAAATGATTCAAAAACAGAGTATATAGAAACACATAAAATCATGAAAAAACAATACCATCTAAAACAAAGACATAAGTTTCTTCATAAAATGATTCAAAGATAGTATATTTAAAGGAATAATAATAATAATAATAATGAAGCTAAAGAAATCCTAAGAGTCAAAACCCTTCATCATAACCTTTCATCTCATAACCTATTAATGTATACCAGCACTTAGGTCATTGTACTCATATCATTCATAACTTATTCATGTCTATTATGAATTTTCACCTATTGTCTTTATGTTAGATATTTCTCATTAAATGAACTAGTGTTGATAAATTTCCAATTTTCCTGCAATGTGCTGAAAAATCACGATTTTTTTCAGCCACCTGATTTTTGCCCTAAAATCCTGATTTTTTCTTTCCCCATTTTTGTTGATTTTAACAATTTTGAAAAAAATGAACATATTTTGTATTTTTTAATGTTACCTAAAATTTTTCAATATTTCTATGATGTTTTCTGAACTTTCGTCGATATTTTCAACAATGTATGTGAGTGTAGCAAGTTGATTGTCCAAAGCGACAACACTCATGACTGGGATAATCAAAAAGTTCTGATGTAAAATTGTTTTTCACAATCTTATTTTTAAGCCAACCTATTAATCTTGTCTTGTGTATCAATATTTCCATTAAAGTCTCTAGTTGATTTGTCATTCAAACAAATAATTTTCTATTTCTGAAATTATCATTTTCCATCACTTTAATTATTTGACTTTAGTAAACAAGCTTTGATTCTAGCATCTCAAACTTAGAATTTCATCATGTTTTCCTCATAAAACTTCATCAATATTTGCAATGTTTCTTTTGCTGTTTTGATTCTTATCTTGTTACAATTAGCATCTAAAACTTAAAATTTCATCATGTTTTCCTTATAAAACTTCATCAATATTTTGCAATGTTTCTTTTGTTGTTTTGATTCTTATTTTGTTACCATTCCAAGTCACTTTGAATTAAGATATCTCGTTGAGTTGACACATTTTTTATATCTTACAAGTATGTAGCTTTTCTATGCGATTTCATTGAAAAGTCGTACAATATTATCTTATTTATAAGATGTCAAATTGATAAAAATTTCATGTTAATTTTTTTTCCCAATGTATATATGATATATATATATATATATATATATATGGACATGATAATTGTTTAACCATGATGACTAGTCAATGTACATATGGTATATTGTCGCATGGCATTGTAATAAAACACATCATTTATCATATCTTATTCTTCATATATTTGTCTTTCATGGATTTTGTTTATTGTCTTTTTTTATATTGGATATTCCTTAATAAATTAACTTGTTTATTACACTTGGTATGAGAGTTACACTCTGATCTAACCTTTAGCCATCTCTTTTTAAACTTTGTTTAACTTGGATTTTGGCCACAATCATTTATTTTCCAAAGTTTCTCTAAACCTTGAGCCTCTGATCACAACCATATCTTTCCATTCATTATTACCCCATTCATCATTTCTCTCACCTGGGTCTACATTCCTCCAGTGGGTCCACATAGGGTTAGCATGCCCCTTCCCCTTTCCCACAACTTGGGTCATGGCCTGGAATGAAGCCCAGAGGTTGATGCAGCTAAAAAGAAAGATAAAAGCATATATGGCCACATTCAATAGGAAAATGTACCACAAAATGCAAAAGATGTTGGGACAAACACAATTAGCACATGGGAAAAAACCAATACATGAGTTCTACCCCATCATCATGGCCATAACCCTGGTTCTTGTAGGTTCTATGAACCTCCTCCATCATATTGGAACCCATGATTGTCCCAACCCCTGGTGGGCAATGAACCGCCCCACCATTAAAAGGGGGTATTCGCTCTATATCTTATACATCATGCTCTCACCCCTGGAACCCCAAACAATGAATTAAAGAAAATCATAAAAAGGTAAAAGGCATATAAAGAAGGGTGGAAAAATCAAGGTCGGGGCACCATATGTACCACGATTGCTCCCTCCTATAAATTATAAAACCAAGTGTGGACTTCCCTCTTATTAGCTGCCCTTGTACCCCAGCATTTGACCTAGAGTTGCCACTTCTCATCCCCTACTTCATTCACCTATTTGTCACATGCCACCGCCTTTCGAAGGATGTACCCTGACTATATCATCCCCTTTAGAAGCAGAAACCACCTAATAGGATTATTAGTTAACCCCATTTGGAGTTTAGGAGACATTGGCACATCCCAAAGCCCATTATGGAAAGGCAGGCCATTATGAAGTCCTCACTTGTGGTCCATGATTTGGTAAGCTCATTTACACGATTTCTTTAATGACTTGTTGTACTGGAAGCCTAGGGGACGCATTGGACCTTATGTAGGATTGCAGATGGTCTCCCTATACAGGTTCCTAATCCTTCAGAGGGCTACATTGACACTTGTAGGGTGTGCGTTGAGAGCCATGGGCCTCCACAACAGCAGACAACACTCCATGGATCCCCATAGCCATTCAGAGATTGCTCATGGTTTATTTATTGGACGAGGAAGATGCCCCTGATCCATCATGCCCAACTGGCCCTAGATTTACACCACACAATTGGTGGATGATCTATGCCTTGCACGATGATGTGGCACCACCTACACCATCATCCTAGCCCTTGTAGGTGATCTACAAGCATCTTCGATTTGTTTGGAGACCCATGAGGACACTTGTGTGCCCCCACATGTCATTTGGAGCACCACAAGTTATTACAAGGGGCCAACCCCTTGTCCATTGCTTTTCAGGGTCCTATTCTTTATTGTGGTACCCATGGATCTCATTAGGCCTCTTAAAGAGCCCTACTACATGCATAGATTATTATTTGACCTCTTGAGAGGCTTATTTTTTCATTTATGAGCTAGTTTGGTGGGCTTGTCACCAAAAGTTGAATTATTAGAACATTATTTTATTTTTGGGGCTTATGTAGGCCAAGGAGGCTAATTCGAACTCATAAGTTGTGTATAAATACAAGTGAGATGAGCTCATTTGCTCATCATCACTTTGGATTGGATTTTTTCTCTCTCTTGAGGATTTCGCGCTTTTTCTAGAGGATGAATTGGAGCTTTATGGATGAATTTTGGTGTGGATATTGGTCTATCTTATCTGGAGCTTCTCTTTTATCAATTGTGGATGGTTGGATATATTCTGTTACGTGTAAGTACATGCTTTTAATGTTATTTTTGTTTTACTTTGTCATATACATTGGACTGATATTTTCGCTATTTATAGGGCTAATTGTTGCATGCATTTACTGCTTAAAATTGTGGAATTTTGTCTCTATTATAATGTCTCTCAATGTATGGGCCATATAATGTGAATGAAATCTCCTAGGGGTAATTCTATCAATGAATTGACCTTGATAAGCCATCTCTTTGCACATCGAAGTATAAAAGTTGCAAGATTGCTTCTCCTTGACCTAGAAGGCTAGCGAAGTGGTCTTGGGGCCTCCTTGACTGGGAACCAAAGATCATCACTTATATTCATCATAGACTCCATTCTCCCAAGACGAAGACACTGATATACCAAGAGGTGGTCGCCCAAAATCACATCTTTTTCACCTTTCTCCAGGTCTAGCCAAGTTTGGTCACCTAGGGCATCATTTTCCCGGCAAACTACCCATCCAAAAAGTTCGATCTCTTAGGGTCTCTTGCACTGGTGTTTCCTCAAGACCCCCTTCAAATTTGAGGCCATTCCGATGGTGGAGTTGTGAGAAAAGCCAAGCCCTAGCTTTGGGATCAAACTTTACCCTAGCATCCCCAAAGGCTAGTACCTCATAGGATCAAATAAACACTTTCAAGTGAATTATTTCTTTGATTCTTTCCCCCACCTTGTCTAGGGTAAGAACATCATTGATTGCTATACTCATTCCCCCTATCCTAGACTAGGTCCACTTGGTCCCATGTGGTCCCACTCCTTTGAAAAGGTAATTCTTCAAGAACCATCCGGGATCCCAATTATAATAAGGATTTTTGGGATTGGGAAGTTCCTTCATAAGTCATATCCCATAAAGCTAACCCTCGAATCCTCCTATCCTTTCCCTATTAGACTTTGTACTTTGCTTAGCAAGCAAGCAAGCTTTATCCTTCTAACTCTTCTAGGAAAGGATTGTTTGGGTCACTCCATATCATTTCATTGACTCATCCTTCATTGGTGACTCCATAATATACCAAGAGTTCTCCCATTGGTGAAAGTTCGTAGATAGAAGGGAGTCTTAGCTAAGGTGATGGTGGGCTAAGTCTCCATTTGTTGCCCTTAGCCTAGCATTGTCCCTTTAGGGATCCCCCCTTGGGTCCCCTACTAGTTTGAGTGGTAATCGGATTCACACTAAAGCCTAACTGTTATTATAGAAGAGACTAGTCCTAGATTATTAGAAGGTTGGAGGCTCGTATCGGGCACTGGTGCATAGGTGGTTGAGCATTGAAGGACGATTGACCCTTGTCAAATCTGTATTAGAGGGGATTCGAGTCTTTTGGTTTTCCCTTTTTAAATTTGCAAAATCTACTATTAGGCATATTGGGGCCATCATGAGTAATTTTTTGTGGTCAGGGAGGGGTCGGTCAAAATATTATCTAGCTAAATGGGATGTTATCTCCAGGCCAAAATCTGAAGGTGGGTGGGGTTTAAAAAAACATTTTTCTTCGATCAGGGTTTGATTATGAAAAATATTTGCCATATCATTTCTGTGGAGGGTATTTGGAACAATATCATTAGATCTAAATATATTAAAACTACTACTTTGCATGAATGGCTTTGGTCTTTCCAAAAGCCTGTTTACCCCACTGACTCTCTCATCTGGAGGGGTAATTGTAAAAGATCTTGCTTGGCAAGTTGGAAACGGAAAGATGGTTAAGATAGGGTCTAAGCCCATCATTAGTGTGCCGAAGGTCACTTCTTTATCTGTTGCTCTTATTTCAGGTTTAAATTCTCATGGTATTACATATTTGGAGCAAGTTTATCATTTGGATCCTTTCTCTTCGATGGCTTCTTCTTGGCTATCTTCTCTTCATGTTGGTGTTCAGGGGGATGTTGCAGCTGAATGGGATTCTTTTATCCTAATTTTGGCCAAGAGGGGTATTATGTTAGGACTCGGGAGTTGGAGTGGATTCCTTGATTTGGTCAGGGGATCCTCTAACTGGTCAAATTTCCGCAAAAGTTGCTTACGATGCCCTTTGTAGTAATTCTCTTTTAGATGTTAATGTATGGTGGTATAAGAAGATTTGGGCTTAGCTTATTACTCCGAAATCGAAATTTTTTATATGGTTGGCATTGAAGAAAAAGTGCTTACTGTTGACAATCTCCAGAAAAGAGGATTTCAGGGGCCAAATAGGATGTGTTTGGTGTGTTGTGGATTGGGAATCTGTTCCACACCTCTTCTTTGAATGCTCCTTTGCTAGTGAAGTATGGAGTGTCGCTTATCTCCTTAAAACTTCTCAGTTCCTTTTTTGATAGCAATTTGGAAGGTTGTTTATATGGGTAAGATTCTCATATGGAAGTCAATCGTGGATTGCTGATTTTTATTGCGTGGGGGATTATTGGAATATCGCAATTGTTTGATTTTCAAAGACACAGTGTTTGATCTACATTATATCATACCCCAAATCCTTGGTTTCTTTGAGGAATATAGAAATCCCCCGAGGGTTCGTCAACCCAGTGGTTTACTTGGGCTTCCTGTTCCGGTGGTTTAGATGGGGCGTCTACAAATGGTACTGGGGGGCAGGTATATATATCTCTTTTAATGGTAACAGGTTCATAAAGGCTTGGCTAAACATGGTCAATTAATAAAACACGGTTGTGGAATTGATTGCAGCATGGGTGTTACTGTTTATTTGCTCTTCATATGATGTTAAGGTCCTTCAGGTTTTTGATGATTCTGTGTGTGATACACTGACTCTTGGGGCGCTCTTCTCTACAAGCACTTTCTATTCACAGCTGGAAGCAGAGGATCCTACTACTAAAATATGCCTTTCATCCTTTTCTTTTTCATCACATTTATCGTGAATGGAATGCTCAAGCCGATTATCTCTCAAAGAGGGCCCTGACAGTGGAGGAAGGATACATTTTTTTTGAGGAATTTCAGGGCTTATCAAGAATTAGATCTGACAGAATTGGTATTCTGACAGGTCAACAGTGGGAGGTCTGCCTTCAGGAGTAGGAGGTTTTTGTTGATATTGGTCTCTGCCATGTTTTTGCTTTTCCAGGTTGATCTCAGGCTCGTCTATTTGTATCAAATGGACAATCCTTTCCCCTGGCGTGATGTTCTGAATTTTGTATAGTCTATGCTCTTCTGGTTGATTGTCTTTATTTCTGTTAGCCAACACTTAAGTTCAGCTATCTCTTCTGGGTTTGTTTCTCAGCATACATAGATGTCCCTCCTCTATATGATCAATTTTGTAAAATGCTCTAAGGCAACAATACAACATTATGAACAAGCTATGATATATGCTGATGGTAGATGTATTCGAGTTGTAAATATTTCATTTAATGAAATCAGTTACTTTCCTTCCCTGGAAAAATATCTAACAATCTGCCATTCAGAAATTAGAAAACTCGCAATCCCAAATTCTAATGTACATTATACGATTAATCAAATGATTGTAAAACACATAATCAGAAATTCCAATGTACATTATATGATAATCAAATGATGTTTTAATAAGGCATTATTGAGAATAAACTCTTTTGCATCATTGCAAAATACACTGGATTCTCCCATAATACTAAACTACAGATTATTGAGGCAGGAAATATTCTAAAAGACCTGGTCAATATATATTCTGCAGAATGATGATGTAATCTTATAACACATTTCAACTTTATGAAGATTCTATTTGATCAAACAGCCAACAGTTTCACAAGAATGAAAATATCGACCCTTCAAAGGTCAATAAGATAACCGAATTATGTGTAACAAAAGGAAAGGGAGAGGAGGCGAAAGGAAATCTTATTGTGAAGGACTCTTACCTTCTGTGCTTAAGTCTCAGAAGTTAGGATGTGACCACACTAATTCTATCTGCAACCTTAGTCCTACAGAGAGGGCATTCTGTACATGCTGCTGCACATGGTTTACATGCTGTTCACCAAATTCAAAATCAAAGATAGTTCATGAAGAAAGCAAGCTGAAGTAAATCTAAAGTTGCAGTGAATGCCTAAATTATCTTTCTTAAGGATATTGAAAGTATAATTAACTTAAAGGTTTTTCCCCTATGCTGTACAGTGTACACACTCACTGGCAAAGAAAGGTGAGGCAGAAAGGATTGCCAGTCTACTCACAGCAGAAATGTAGACAAGGAAGAAGAATAGCTGTAGTTGGTGTCTGAAAACAAACTCTGCAAATGTGATAATTGCTTTGCTCCTTGTAAATGGTACCTAATGAATCAGACTCATTTTCCTTAAATTTTTCTTGCATCTGAGCCTGCCACATATCACAGATCAGATCATCATCTTAAAATACAAGAAATTTCTATTATAAAAGATTATTTGGAAAATACTTGGATTTGCATTTCCTACACAAGTAAATATTATAAAGTCATTTTCCAGAGAAATAAATCTTTTTTCTTAATATCTACATCATTTCCTAAAATGAAGAGTGAAACGAAAGTAAAAACAGAGTTAGTCACCATCTAATTTACTACTCCATAAATATCGAAACAAGACTTTCTATCTGCCAAGTACTTGCAATTCTACTTTAATTAGCTCTGAAACACACTGAACCTGTTTGTTTGCGGTGGAGGATACATAATATGGATGTGAAGACTGCCTTCCTCAACGGAGTGAGTGAGGAGGAGGTGTATATTGAGCAGCCTTGGGGCTTTGAGGTGCATGGGAGTTTCAAGAAGACCCTTTATGGGCTGAAGCAAGCTCCACGTGCATGTTATGCCAGGATTGATGGATATCTTCTTGGTTTGGGCATTGGCAAGAGTGAGGCAGATCCCAACTTGTACTATGTACTTGTTGAGGGTGAGCCACTCATCTTGGTAGTTTATGTGGATGATCTCTTCTTGACATGATCGAAGAAGCTCATAAGGATGTGCAAGGAGGATCTTGCTTTGGAGTTCGAGATGAAGGGCATCAACTTGATGCACTACTTTTGAGATTGGTGTGGCAGCAGCCAGGAGATATTTTCCTTGGACAGGTCAAGTATTCAGTTGAGATCTTGAGGAGGTTTAGGATGGAGGATTGTAGGCCTATGTCTACACCGATGATCACTAACTTGAAGAAGCTAAGTACTTCTGAAAGCAGGTTGGTGGATCCCACACTGTACAGGCAACTAATAGGTTCTTTGATGTATCTGGTCAACACTAGGCCGGATATATGTTTTGTTGTGAACACATTCAACCAGCTCATGGTGGAGCTGAGATAGGTTCATTGGGTGGCAGTGACGCATGTGCTGAGATACCTGCGAGGTATGTTGGACTTTGGATTGAGATATGTTAGAAGTGGAGGAGTGGAGTTGCAGGGGTACACAAATTCTGATTAGGCTAGGAATGTAGTGGATAGAAAATCCACATATGGATGTTCTTTAAGCTTGGGATCAACCATGATCTCTTCATAGAATAGGAAGTAGCAATCAGTGGCACTTAGTTCAACAAAGGCATAGTACATGGCAGTAAGTATGGTGACCTATGAGGCAGTGTGGCTTCGCAAGATGCTTCCAAGACTATTTGATCTGCAAATGGGGCCAATAGTGATTCACCGTGATAATGAACGCTGATTTAAGCTCTTCGAGAATCCGTGTTTCATGATTGGTCCAAACACATCAAGATCAAATACCACTTCATCAAAGACTCGGTCTAGAGAGGTGTTGTGAGATTGCAGAACATTTCTACAAAGGAGCAGGTAGCAGATATTCTCACTAAGTCTCTGAAAGGGAGGTTTGTGAAATTCCAAGTTAAGCTGGGGGTGGTGGAGAATCCCTTCATTGTTAGGAGGGAGTGTTGAAGCTAGTTGTAGCTTTAGAAGGTCTTTTGCATAGGCTTGGTGGTTTAGCATGTGGGAGATGATTTATTGCCTCTCTAGGTGCTTGCTTGGTGGACTAAGTGATTTATGTCTTCTTTCCTAATTCTAACTTATGAAAAGTACAATAATTAAATTCAATTAATTATTGTGGACTATTAAGTCATTTTATAAGGTTAAGTAATTTTATATTTAAATGACATTGAAATAATCTCAACCATTGATCTCCAAAATGTTCTAGAAGGGAGATTAGGATTAGGGATTTGGACTTAATGAAGATTATAAAGGAAGCCTAGCGAAGAAGTGAAACACACAAGAAAAGAAGAGAGCAAGTCATCGCAGAGAGAGCGATTTTCTCTAGTGCGAGTGGCTCAGTAGACTGGAGCGCAAAGGAGTACAAGTGATTTGAAGGCGAATCTAGGTGGCTGAGTTGAGGAGATTGCAGGGCCAAGTTGCTAGAGGAAGGTCGATTTGATTTGGAGAAAGCTTAATCGCTGGGGGGTTGAGTTTTTCCTGAGGCATAGTGATAGTATGCAGGAAGGGAATGGGTCAATTTTCTAGCTGATTGATTGGGCCAAATTTCTCCAGGCTCATATCTTCTAGAGGCCGAATTCCTTGGGCAAAATTCATACTATGGCGGCCAAGTTACAGGTTCCTTTATTGTAATTTTCCTTATATCTCTATGGGTTGAAAACCTAGATTTTCCAGATTAATAGATGACGAAGAATTGTTGTGGGTGAATTATTTTTGCAATGTGTGATTGATCTTTCTAATTTAAATTCCACTGCATATATTCATTTCTAGAAGTTAAAAATGTTGAGATTGCAACAAGATGATGGAGCTTAGTGAAAAGAGTCGCCTTCACTAAGTGGGCTCGCAGGCAAATTATGGCGCAAGTTCTATTTTTGGATCACAGCAGGAGTGACCACAGTAGGGATGATCACAGCAGGAGTGACCACAGTAGGGATGATCACAGCAGGAGTGATCAAAGTCTATTTTTAGACTGGCTGTCAAAAATAGAAAAGTCAAATATTATTAGCTTATAATAATATTTAGACTATAAACTTTATCTTATTCTCTTGGAGCACTTCAGTTTGAGCTACGAATGTGGCACATGCAGCTGTTAGAAGGAAATGCGTTTTCTTTGTGGGTCAGTTGAGTTGTTGCATGCATGACTTTAGTTAGAACTCAATTAGTTGAGTTTGGTGGAGTTGATTGTGGAGTTGATGGAGTTGTGTTCAGTTTGAATTGGTTAAACTAGTTGTAATTAGTCTAACCGCAAATAGACTAATGATGAGTTGTTAAACTAATTATTAACTCATAATGCAACTAAAGAATACATCAGTTAACTCAGTTGCATGTCAGTACATGTTCAGTTCAGCAGGGACAAGTGTTAGAGGATCAGATTGCTATCAGTTGTGACTATAGTTGTGCATGAGGATTTACACAATCACTGGGATTGAGTTATGCCAATGAGAATTGGCCAATACCAAGTGATTATAGCCTCTGCTCACATGATTCCCAGTGTGAGTGCTTCTTTTGAGGTAAATATGAGTTTGGTTCAACCATTCTCATCCATTTCTTGAGCAGGTATTGAGCAGTGGAGGCAGGCAAGCAGTGGAATAGATTTGGAGATCAGATCTGAGCTGTATTGTGTGTAATAGGTGGAGATAGTGCTGGATACTTGTGAGAATTATTGACTATTGTAATGTTACATGTTCTCAATCATTAATATACAGGTAGTGTGGGGTTTTCAGCTGTAATCTTTCCCCGGGTTATATACTGTGTTAATGTGCGCATGCTCTTGATGTTTTATTGTTATTGATGTTGCTATATTGATGATCAACGTAGAGGATCTTATGTATTGTGTATGTATTCTGCAATAGTACATGATCAAGATAATCTCCATTGAATATGTGTTTATTATTCAAAATTTCTAGAAAAAAGAGGACGAAACGATGTCTGATGTTGATGAACCTATGGATCCTATTGATCCACTCCCTCATGAGCCTTCCACCTCCAAAAGGAGACCCTCATGGCTTAGTAAGATTCTCAAAGATTCCAAGAGACACATTGCACCAAGGGGGACTTTTCGTGAAAGCAAGAAGCCGAACAAGTATCAAGGATATTTGACCGCCATGGGCACTATTATTCAAAATTAGCCTTCATCATTCGAAGAAGACGTGAAGCATCAAGTATGGAAGGATGATATGAATGAAGAATATGAGTCAATTATGAAGAATGATGTCTGAGATATGGTCCCTATACCATAGGACAAATCGGTTGTCACCTCTTAGTGGCTCTACAAAATCAAGGATGGAGCTAATGGAAGTGCAGAACCTTTCATTCACAAATGTAAGAGGGAGTTGTCTTCTAAATTTGAGATGAGGGACCTAGGACCAATGCACTATTTCCTAGGGTTGGAGATCTAGAAAAAGACAAGTGAAATTTTCCACTCTCAAGGAAAATATGTTGTGAAGATATTGGAAATATTTGGGATGGTGAACTGCAAACCCATCACTACTATGATGGAACTTAACTTTAAGAAGTTATGTGGTAGTTTTGTTGGAACTGAATTGGGAAATGCTTCTGAGTATCATCAACTCATAGGAGCACTGATGTTCTTGGTGAACTCCCTTCTGGACATATGTTTTGCAGTTAACACATTGAACCAATATATGGTTGAGCCTCCTCATATACATTATATTGGTACCAAGAATCTTATGAGATATCTTCGAGGCATAATGGCTCATGGACTGAGATACATTGTCAGAGATGTGAGGCTGCATGGTTGTTCTGATGCTGATTGAGCTAGTAGTGTGGTGGATCGCAAGAGCACTTATGGATGTTGTTTTTCTTTGGGTTCTGCTTTGATATCCTGGATGAGCAGGAAGCAAAAATTAGTTTCCTTGAGCATCGCCGAGGCTGAATACATAGCTGCTAGTATGGCCTTCTGTGAAGCTGTCTGGTTGAGGAAGCTCTTTAGTGAGTTGTTTGGACATGTGTTGGATACCACCGTGATCCTCTGCGACAACCAGAGTGGGATCTGATTACCAGAGAATCCCGTGTTTCATGATCGCTCCAAGCATATAGATATCAGGTACCACTTTATCTGGGATATGGTACAACGAGGAGAAATAAGGCTCCATCACATTGGGACTGATGAGAACATCGTTGATATTCTGACAAAGCCCATGGGGAAGGTCAAATTCTTGGCCTTTCGAGAATGACTTAGAGTCATTGAGCGACTCTCTTATGAGGGTCCTTTATGAGATCGACATTGAGCTCTGGGAGCTCTGGAAGGCTTGGGGTACTTCTTGGAGCAATAAGCAACCATAAGGTGAGTGGTTCAACCTTCCCCTAGTGGTTTTTTGTTGATCTGAAATGGGGATTTAAAGGCTTCTTGTCAGCTTACAAGAACCTCTCCCACTCCAAAGCTTAAACAATTGCCAAGATCTATCTTATGTTGACAAATTCAGAATTAAGAACTTGAAATAGGTGTATGCTTGTGTTTTCCTTTGATTTTTAAGTGCTTAAGTTGATTTTCTTAAATTGATATATAAACATATAATAGAAAATAATGCAAATAATAACCAACACACATAACAACAATATAATTAGGAGTTCACACAAACCTCTTGGGTTACGTCTTCGTGAGCTCTAGTTAACTCAACTAGGCTCTTTGGGATTATGGCTTAAATTATTTTACAAGTTCCACACTCAACTCCATTAGTTTACAACTGAACCAATGGGTCTATAATACCATCTTATCCTGCTAGTTTTCCATACTCTGCAGACAGATCTAGGCTTCTCTATACTAGATTCCTTCAATCAGTGCTCCGGACTATCTTGAGCTCCTGGCTTGCACCAACTCCCTCAGAATTCTTTTTCAGTCTCTGGAATTCCTTCTATCATCTTCAGCACACATCAGACACCAACAACAACTTGATCATTTTATCTCTTTCAGCTATGAAACTTCATTACAGACTCATGGCTCTTAGAAGTCTACTTTGAGCTCTTTAGCTCTGAGACTCTGCCTCCAACCTCTAGTGACTCTACCTGTGTCAAGCCTCCAACCTCCGGTGGCTCTCTACGAATACTCGGCTCTACAGCTCTCTGGATTTGCAACTTTGTTGTGCTCAAGCTCTCTGGCTCTACAACTCTGCTGCACTTGGCTCTCTGAGGATTCACCCCTTTGCTATCGCCCCCAACCTCTGGTGGCTTCTCTAGATTTCTCTGGAACTACGACTCTACTTCCAACCTCTGGTGGCTCTGCCTATATCAAGCCTCCAACCTTTGGTGGATCTTTTCCTAGCATTGAGCTCCCTCAAGGGAGACTACTGAAGGGAGACTTTCTTCTTTGCCTTGCTCTCTGGCCTTTAAATAATCCTCTAACTCTGTGGCTTCCCCAGTCGTTCCTCTTTCCCTTCGATCACGAGGAATCATTCCTTCCTGGCTCTTTAGCTTTGCGTGCTTCATAACGCATCCCTATTACAGAAACGCCCGATCATAGCGTGGCACAAGTGTGATGGCTGTTTCCAAATGGAAATGAACTGGCGGCCTCTTTCTAGAACAAAATCTACGAAATAATGCATTTTTTGTTTGGAACGGAAATACAAAGGAATACATAGAAAAACACATCATGAACCTTTAACCCAGACTTCAAATAATATGTAGTCTCATTTATAAACCCTTCGGGCACATCCCTTTATCGGAATATCGCAATCACATTGCGTAGGCCAAAACAACCCAATACATGAAAAATACAAAGAAAATCCAAAAAGCTGGATTTCAAATTAAATGAAATCGCGTCCATAAGCCTTATCGGGCGCTTTATCGTATGTCGCATGGTATAACACTCCCCTCTGCCTTGTTGCGATCCAATCTCTAATCCCGATCACCGATCATGCTATCGACACATCACATATTGCATATCGTAATGTCCTCCCACCAGGCCTTTATCCCTTCAAAGCTCTGATCCGATATGTCTTACGGATCCGATAAGGGTTTTTGGCTATGGAATATAGTATTTTGGATCCACTTCCATATTGCTCCATCGCCAATCACTTTATCGCACATCGCAATTTAGCTTACCCGAGGTTCCAATGTTGCACGAAGGCCTTCCTCCGATGCGATATATCGGAGATCGCTAATCGGGTATTCTTTTTCCTTTTGTTTAAGTCCTCCCTTCGAACCCTTCTGATGCGATTTTTCCTCTGTGAGAAAGATTCCTAGACGTAGAAGTCAATTACTAGATTCATTTTGGATCCACCTTCCCACCAAAAAGATTTTGGACTCCAAAAGGCTGATATACTGATATGAACAGTAGCTGAGAGTACATCACCGTCTTCTTTCAACCTCCATACACTTGCCTTGCATAGTGCCTCTGAACCCAAGCCTTTAAACACTTTCCTTCCTGGACGTGCTTGTCCTCCTGGGAAGAACTGCTTTCCTCCTTGCCTTCATGTAGAACTCTTGCTAAGAAGGTTATAGAAGGTATTTTGAACTTCTCTTCCTTGATCATTGATCCAAGGTGGCTCAAACAAATGCGAAGTTACATATTCTTCATAAAAATTTACATTTGCATTTGTTTGACATATTGTCAACAACAACAGAAATACAGACAACAACTAGATGGCCTAAACTCTTGCTTCAAAAAAAGAAACAGATTTCACATCTTTTGAATTACCTCCATGTCTTACATCTGCATACAAATGATTGACTGGATAACAAGCCAACAAAACATGCCTTTAAAACAATTGACCATTCAAGTCAAGCATGTAGAAAAATAAATTTAGGATTCTTTTTCAAGGATGAAACACTTCATCATTATCTCCATCTTGGAGACCAAATCAACTTTTTCCAAGTCAACATTAACATTACATGCATGCTTAAAAACAAAGAAATCAACCCTTCAAGTTAATTACACATAAATGTTCAAATACAAGGAAATCATCAACATCCTTGTGTTCATGCACATCATTTTCATGCATGCATTTCATCTTTCAACTTTCGCTTAAGTACATTGTACTTTCGAAGCTGAAATGAACATAATGTTGCAGCAATAAAGTGAGTCTCCTACTCAACTTTTCCGTTTACCTTCTTGGTAAAACCCTGCAACTTGCATTCCATTAACAAATAATTGCAAATAGATGCATTACAACAATAGACATGCAATCTTAATTGGATAATAATTCTAACCATTTCTTACCAATCCATTTCAAAGGTCCTTCCTTTGTCTGCACATCAACATCAACATGTGAATCATCTTGAAACACATCATTCATGGAATCTTTCTTTCCATTCTTTCCATTCTCTCTTTCCACCTTCTTCAAGTTTCGTGGAAGCATGGTTGGATTCAGAGTCCAACATTTTGCAGCAATATGTCCTTACTTATGGAAGTAAGTGCAACACATGTGCATATTCTTGACAGCATGATTTTCCTTGTCCAATGGACCTTTGTCTCTTTGCTTCTTTTCCATCAAAAGTTTCCTATATGTGGCCATTCTCTTCCAACATCTAGAAACATTATGGTTTTTCAAACCACAAAAGGAACATGCAATTCTTTTCCCATGCTTATATGGGAATCTATGATGCTGAACATAATCAAAAGGAATATGATTAGAACCAGACTTATACCTTTCCTTTTCACCTTTATTACCTTCTTAAGGAGGTGAATTGAATGAAGAAGTAGCTCCCTTTGGAACACCATCAACCACTTCAATGGTTTCAGAGTTTCCACAACTCTCTGGTTCAAGTGTATGCTTATGAATACCTTCTTCCTTAAAATGATCTTTCAAGCTATTGCATTCCCCATGAATATAATCTTTACACTTTTGAGGTAGAAGACCTGAAATGAAACTCCTTCTTGGAACTGTTTCAATTGTCTTCATGGCAGCTTTGGAACTTTCTCCATAATATTGTCCATAGCCAAGACCCAAAAATTCTTAGGCCTTTCCTCAACCATTATTGGCTCAACAACACCTTGTGCATGTTTGCCCAAGACTTTTCCTTCATAGCCCATTTTGGACATTAACTTGGAACCTATGCCTCTAGTATGTTTTTCAAAAGAACCAACATCAACATTCTTAGAAGAATTTGAAGACAAACAGAAATTGTTTACCTCTTCTTCACGCTGATACTTGACTAAGGCTTCTTTGGCAACAAGGAGTTGTGTCTCCAACTCATGCATCCTTTCCAGATCCATATTTGCCATGTGAAGTTGCCTCTCCATTTCCTACAATTTGTCAGAAAGCAACTTCTTCTCTTCCTTCATGGAATTCAAATACTGTCTAAGTATGATGCTCTTCCTTCCATCCTCATACATTTCTCTCACCATATCCATCATGGTGAAAAAGTCTTGCTTCATGTCTTCATCAAAGAATCTTGTGAAGAAAGAAGAATTTGAGGACTCACTTGTAGAAGTTGTCGTTATCAAAGTGAAAAAAGAAATTCAAACAAGATTAACAAAGAGATTATTCAAGCAACCTTTTGCAACAAACCTCTTGTGCTTTAAGGATTTCTTTGAGGTCCTTTGGGATAAGAAGAATGCCTTCAACCCTTCTTCCTTCTTGTCCTCTCATGGACTTAGCTATCAATAGCTTTCCCTTCACCTCTGCAAACTCAAACAACAGTTAGTTTACAAAAATCAAACAATCAATCCTCGACTGTTCAAACACCTTTCAAGTTAAGCAAGCAAATAGATTGCTCTGTCAATCAAGCATCCTGCTTTGATCAATCAAGCATCATGATACCACCTGCTCTGGTATAACTTGCTCTAATACCACCTTCTTTGAAGGTGGGGTTAATCAACCTGATGCTCTAATACCACCTGATTTGAAATGGGGATCTAAAGGCTTCTTATCAGCTTACAAGAACCTCTCCCACTCCAAAGCTTAAACAATTGCCAAGATCTATCTTATGTTGACAAATGCGGAATTAAGAACTTGAAATAGGTGTATGCTTGTGTTTTCCTTTAACTATTAAGTGCTTAAGTTGATTTTCTTAAACTAATATAAAAACATATAACAACAAATAATAACCAACACACGTAACAACAATATAATTAGGAGTTTACCCAAACCTCTTGGGCCATGTCTCCATGAGCTCTAGTAAACTCAACTAGGCTCTCTGGGATTGTGGCTTAAATTATTTTACAAGTTCCACACTCAACTCCATTGGTTTACAACTGAACCTATGGGTTTAGAATACCATCTTCTCCTGCTGGTTGTCCATACTCTGTAGACAGATCTAGGCTTCTCTGGACTATATTCCTTCAATCAGCGCTCCAGGCTATCTTGAGCTCCTAGCTTGCACCAACTCCCTCAGAATTCTCTTTCAGTCTCTGGAATTCCTTCTTTCATCTTCAACACACATCAGACACCAGAAATAGCTTGATCATTTGATCTCTTTGCTGCTCTGGAACTTCATTACAGCCTCATGGCTCTTAGAAGTCTACTTTGAGCTCTTTGGCTCTGAGGCTTTGCCTCCAACCTCTGGTGACTCTACCTCTATCAAGCCTCCAACCTCTGGTGGGTCTCTACGAATCCTCGGCTCTATGGCTCTCTGGCTTTGCAACTCTACTGTGCTCAAGCTCTCTAGCTCTACAACTCTGCTGCACTCAGCACTCTGAGGAATCACCCCTTTACCATCACCCCCAACATCTGGTGGCTTCTCTAGCTTTCTCTGGAACTGTGGATCTACCTCCAACCTCTGGTGGCTCTTTGCCCAGCTTTGAGCTCCCTCAATGGAGACTCCTGAAGGGAGACTTGCTTCTTCACTTAGCTTTTTGGCCTTTGAATAATCCTCTGACTTTGCGGTTTCCCCAGCCATTCCTCTATCCCTTCAATCAGAAGGAATCATTCCTTCCTGGCTCTTCAGCTCTGTGTGCTTCATAACACATCCCTGTTACAGAAAGCCCACTCATAGCGTGGCATAGGTGTGCTAGTTGTTTCCAAATGGAAATGAACCGACGGCCTCTTTCCAGAACAAAATCTACGAAATAACGCATTTTTTGTTTGGAACGGAAATACAAAGGAATACACAGAAAAACACATCATGAGCCTTTAACCCGGACTTCAAATAATATGTAGCCACAATTATAAACCCTTCGGGTCCATCCCTTTATCGCAATATCACAATCGCATTGCGTAGGCCAAAACAACCCAATACATGGAAAATACAAAGAAAATCTGCAAAGCCGAATTTCAAATTAAATGAAATCAAGTCCATAAGACTTATCAGGTCTACGCTTTATCGCAAGTCACAATCACATGTCGCATGGTATAGCGCTCCCCTCTGCCTTGTTGTGATCCGATCTTCGATCATTGATCGCCGATTGCGTTATCGGCGCATTGCATATTGCATATCATAATGTCCTCCCGCCAGGCCTTTATCCCTTCAAAGCTCCGATCTGATATGTCTTACGGATCCGATAAGGGTTTTTGGCTGTGGAATATAGTATTTCGCGTCCGCTTCCATATCGCTCCATCGTCGATCACTTTATCTCACATTGCAATATCGGGACATCGCAATTTGGCCTACCCAGGGTTCTAATGTCGCACGAAGGCCTTCCTCCGATGTGATATATCGGAGATCGCTAATCAGGTATTCTTCTACCTTTGGTTTAAGTCCTTACTTTGAACCCTTCCGATGCGATTTTTCCTCTGTGAGAAAGATTTTTAGACTTAGAATTCCATTACTAGATCCATTTTGGATCACTTGTGTACAGGGTGAGTGGTTCAGCGTTCCCCTGCGATACCCCTTGGCAACATGTAGGTAGGATGAGTGGTTCATCCTTCTCCTACTAGGACATCCTATCCATGCAGTCTGGGAGTCATGGGATGTACCTCTCATCTGGCCAATGAGTAGGGAAATGAGGATAGGGACCATAATACTACCTATGGACACATCGTGTACTGCCGTACTCCCTATGGTAGGATGACCAATATTGATCTGGGATCAATTGGAACTGACTTCAGGTCAGTAAGAGTGGTATGAGACACTCTCTTTTGATTGGAACAGACTTCGGGTCAGTAATAGTGGTATGACACACTCTCATTTGATTGTGACTAATTTCGGGTTAGTAGAGAATGGTATGATACATTCTCGATCACTTCTTCTTCTTAATAGTTCAGCAGTGCATAACAGTGCATTAATGGCAGAGATAGTACAGATTGGCAGATGGATTACCAGATGGAGTTCTCCCTAGTTGAGAGGGAGTGTTAAAATTAGCAAATAGGGAAAAACTCCACATGGGTCATCTTATTTATGATAGCGGATATTTTTCTTGGATTTCTCTCTACGAGAGGTGTAGGATTGATCTAAAGATCATCTGATTCTGACATGTACAAATGAATTTATGAATTTATTTTTATTATGGTCAAATTGTTAATTCCGGCCAACAAACTTATGTAGGCTCAGAAGCCCAATAGTGACGCCTATTCATCCTCAACATCACATATAAATAGAAGGTGACTTAGCCTCATTTGGACACACTCATCTTCACACTTCTCTCTCTCTCTCCTCATTGATTGGGTACAGATTTATGGGCTTCTCTCTCTCCACACATATGAAATTTTAGGAGGTCGAAATTTCAGGAGAGCGAAATTTCAGGAGAGTGAAATTTCAGGAGAGTGAAATTTCAAGAGGTCGAAATTTCAGGGGAGTGAAATTTCAGGAGGCCGAAATTTCAAGAGACTGAATTTCTAGACAGTTTGACCAAGCATTAACCTCCTTTGATTGCATTTTTGTGAGGGCTATCTCTACTTGGGCAGGCCGCATTTATGGGCACAAAAATCGAGGCTAAACGTTGATTGTTGACTAGCTCTGATTACAGCTAGGGTTGACCGCAGGTGGGCTGTTTGACCAAAATTTGACTGGGTTGAATTTGACAGTTTTGAAGGTTGTTTTATCTTGTTGTTTGGAGGTTGAAGTTGACGTTGACCAATTTGTTGAGGTTTAAATCTGCCCTGTTGACCAACGTTGACTTTTCTGGTTAGGGCTCTTTTGCTGCTATTATAAATTATCATATTTGTAAAATGTATTATCTCTCTTTGCTGAAATATTAAAGACTAAAATAAGATTTGATCAAGGGTTTCCCCACAATGTGGTTTGTCCTTCGTTGGTGCCACATCTTGTGTCCTCTTGTCTTGGCTTGTCTTCTACTATTTATGTTTATGTTCTATCTGCATTTTACTATCATGTTGATGTGATTACTAATCTAAATATTGATACTAGGCTAATAAAGAAATTGAAGTAAAATTGCTCTAAAGCATAGAACATACCATTGTTGCCTAAAATTAACATTATCTGTATCCCACCCAATTCCTCCCTTCCTCCTCCCCATGCTATTGCTCAGAGCATGCAATCCAATAGCATTTGCCTGCTAGTGACATGCATCATCGTGACTCTAGCAAAAGGATATGCATCGAAATTCTTTATTTAGTCCACTGCAAATAGACCCAATGCACCTTGATACCTCGAATCGCAAGTCTGATTGTATATGTTCCCATGTGATTTTCTTCTTGAGAAGCACAACCATTGCTCGACTTTCCACCTGAACACATGACTGATTGGTTTTGATAAGTCACAATAATAATAACTATTTTCTATATTCCTTTGACAAGTACATTACATGATGACTCAAATAAATTAAATGAAGACTGAACCTAGTTACATTTTCCAACATCATGGTGTCTGCCCACACACTGTAGTTTTCTGCACTTGAAATTTTTTCTTTCAAAGCATTTGACACACCATGGATAAGGGATGTTGCCATTTGCACACAAATTTCACAATTTCAATCCTCTCAGTTGAACTCAATGCCAATTTAACTCCACTTTGTTACCAAAGGTTAGTTTTATACAAAGACATAACTGATAAAATCATAGCAAAATATAATAAAAATAATCAATCAAAATAATACATAACACACTAATGTTGGGTATTATATACTCTACAAGCGCTTTGCATAACATAACTTGGATTCCATTGATAAAAACTATTTCCTGGGCATGCCCAACTTTCTCGGTCTCATCCTTAGCTCTTTGACATAGATCTTCTTTGGTCCCCAATATGATAGATTCCAAATATCTTATTTCTCTAATACAATTTTGGGAGACAAAGTTAGCAGATCAAAAAACAGTTTGATGCATGATTGTGAAAAAATAACTTATAAAGGAACTAGAAGAAGATAGAGAAGTGGAAAATCACATTAGTTCTTTGTGTCAGGTGAATATTTATTGATCAATTTTCTCAAAAAATGAAAAAATTAGAAAAAAAATCTCATATTTCAATAAGAATCATCGTTTCTAGATAAAAAATATCTTTGAATGAGATTTGGCATATTGGTCCTTAGGTGCAACCCACTAGGGGAGACTCCAATTACAACGCTCTAGAGGAGACTCACATAACTTTACATATTTGGTCTAATTTACATAACTTAAGGGTTTCCTCACTTTCGACATCAAGTATATCTCTCATCAACTCTTTGCTAATGGCACAATTCTCCTTGGAGAAAATATGCAAACAAACGTTGTCCTTAGAAAATAAGGATGGAATTTACTGATAAAAAATGCCACTATCTATGCTTGAAATCATCTCCATTTCTAGGAAGGAACCTTGCAAATCTAGGAGATCCATTTAAAGAAGGCTACGGGAGCTTTCAAATATTTAGGAATGCCTATCCGGAACAAAGTAAAAATCACTGGGAAGCATTAGTAGAGAAAAAAAGAGTCAAGGACTCAACCCTTACAAATAGATGGCTATACCTGGGAAGGATGCTCCATCTCTTGAATGCATCTTTCAGTGCATGCCTTATATTTGGTTGGAGAATCCTTGTACCCCTAAACATGTTCTTCAAGAGATAAGAAAGGTTATCAGAGAAGATGCCCCTTTTAAATTGTTGTAGAATTTAACATGAGTAAAAAATAATCCATCATGTAAGAACAACTAAGAATGTTTGGGAGTATAATGGACCATTTAGTATCTAATTGTACATGAGGGTAAAGCCTTGTGTTCTATTGGAGTTGAGGTTAGTAAGAAGGTACTTGAGAGTTTGACTTCCCCAAACACCACAAGTCGTGTTGAAGTGTAGTTCCATATAAGCTCTTTCATACACACATTATAATTCTAAGTGAGTCCTTGGAAACTAAATTTTGTAGAAGAATGATTACCTAAACAGATAGTTACGTTAAGGGCTTGGAGTTCAATGGTTCATATGATAAGATTCCATCTTGCTACATTCCCATAAAATATTTATTTGTGTTTTTTCTAATTGATATTTACAGACAGTCTTAAGAAGTACTTCATATTCCATAAAAGAATTATAGAGATGATTGAATCAGGTTGCAAGAAGTAATAGTTCATTCCATTGATCAAAAGAACAACTTCTTAAGGAGGCATGGAAAACTTGTGTGCTTAGAATTGGTGTGTGGGATCATCTTAGTAACAGAGGTGCTTACATTCAATTTCTGATATTGGAAATTTTAACCAAACTAGATTTTGAATTGAAATCAAAGAATTATCACTATTCTATTTCTATGATTTGTTATTGTCATTTATCATGTGTGAATTATATTTCCACATTGAAAACAATATGTTGTTTTGATTGTAATTCTCTGTGCTTCAAAATTTTTTCAAAGAAATATTCATTGATCTAATGACATGTAAAATTTTGCTAAAAAATACCTTAAAATCCCTCAACAGTAGAGAATTAGCATCATCCATTGGAAATTAACTTGATATATTGATCATCATTACAATCTACTCACTGTAGTAGTAGTATTCCATAATAATGAAAACTAAGGTGACGAATAAAATTTCCCAAGCCATAAATAATTTTTCAGTGTGGGAGCAGGAAAATATCTAAACTAGTCCTTATTTCATGCTTTACATTGAATTGTTGAATGACCTGAAAATCATACCTTTAAAAAAGTTGAACTCTAGCTAGCCACAGTTGTGTGATATAAGTTACAAACCATTAGTAGCTAAGGTGTTCCCCTGAACATCATTTCCCTTGTTTGGTCTGCTAGAAGCAGTCTCTCCACTATTTGCAAGACCAAAGCTTGTTTCAGCTCAAGCTTGCTGAGTTGTTGAAAAGGAAGTCCTGAATGGCCCCGCAAGAGAGACCTCGAAGTTTTTACTTGTCCCTCTACCACTACCATTGACATTAGTTTCTTCATCGATAGGAAATATAATGACATCACCACCACTAGAATCTTCCCGTTAATTTGGGGCAATACTACTAGTACCGACCATAATATTGTCACAACCCATTTCATGCCCTAATGATTCATTATTACTATTGTTATTTGATGTTCCCAAAATACCCCGTGAAGAAAACCCATCAATATCTCTGCCTTGCCCATTTGGCGTGCTGCCAGAATTCCAAACCCAAAGAGAGCTTTTCCCATGGGAGCGAGCCTGCTCATACTCCATGTCATCTATGGGCATCTCATATCGACAAACTGAACAATGATTATGTTGTTCAAGCCATGGAAGGATGCAAACAGAATGGTACATGTTTTTACAGGGCATCTGCCTTACTTCGATGCCCACTTCAAATTCATCCTTCCATACTGCACACTTTGTAGAATTTGTAAAAAGACTTCGGTGCCCACTTCAAATTCATCCTTCCATACTGGACACTGTGTAGAATCCGTAAAAAGAAGATCTTAGGAAATTTCAATGGTAGGAATAGGACCTATGGAAGCTTTGGAGGTGAGAGGGCATATAACATAATTATAATGTTTTAAGAATTTAAAAAATGTTTATCTTTTAATATATTATGTTATAGCTGAGAGGGCATATAATATAGTTATAAGCTTTTAAGAATTTAAAAAATATTTAACTTTAATATATTATGTTATGATAATATATTTTAAATGAGATTGGATATGATACCATACTATAGATGAAATTGGATTAGAGTTATTGTATTTTTGTAGAAATAAATATTGTAAAATACGTATAAATTTTACTTTTAAATATTAATGGTATTTTTTTTTAACTAGGTAATCCAATAGGTGATTTAGAGATTTAAGTACTTAAAAGAAATGCATATTTTTAAAATAAATTGTGTAAAATCTTTTAACATAAAGAATTATTTTTTAATAATAAAAAAATTATGATATTTTTTTGTTATATTTATTTTTTATATTTTTGAGTTTGTTAGAATTTTTTTAAAGAGTTGTATAATGTTTGTGGATGATTGTTGTTTTTCATAGTTTTACATAATTTTTTTTCTCTTATTCCATTATTCATATCGTGCTAAATCCATAATTTGTTGGAGTAATAATTTGGACCTTGGTCAAACTAGTAACTACTACTATAACAACAAGAGTATATCCAACAACCAATAAACTAGATATACCAAGAATTTGTCTGATAGGCATGAGCAAGTCTCCCAATAGTCCTCAACAACAGAATTTAGTTGATAACAATGGCAATCATGAGAATCAGACAGATGTCATGGGTACATCAGGACAAATGTCAAATGGATATGAAAAGGGTATTAGACAATGCTTAGCCTAACCAATTTAAAAAAGGGACACCTTTGGTGTAATTAAGGTTTTTCATATACAATGGATTAAATTAGGGAGGGGAGATTATGGTATTTAACCAATTATATCCATGGGGAGATTATGGTAATTTATATCCATGGGGCATATAATAGATGATGACATGACATATTGTTAAGGAATTTCGTGGTGTTAAAGTCACTGATTTGAAACTCCGTGGTTAAAAATATGGTGATGTTAAGGGCAGGTGTGGTCCAGCCATGTGATCATGTCGTGTTGCAAAAGGAGATGTTGGCCCACTCCCATTTTCGATAATTTGTTAACCTTTGAATTTAATTCCTTAAGAATGCGATAAAATTATATAATCCTAATAAAGATTTTAATAAGCTCCATAATTCTAATCATCCTCTGATCCAATAAAGAAGTGTATAAGGATGTATAACCTTTCATCAACTCTATAAAAGCCTTTGAATCCCCTATCACTTGTAAGTTTAGATTGTTGAAGTGACACAATTAAAATGACCAACATAAACAACTAATTCATATTATTGCAGTTCCTGTTAGGTAGTCATATTTTTGTTCCTAGACTAAATTAGTCATTCACGTTAGTCATTTTTCAGTAGTATTACTTATTATCTAGTCATATATTTTGACTCGAGACTAAATTAGTCATTTATGTTAGTAATCTTTAGTTGGGTCTCTTAATATTTCTATTTTTTGGTAGTATTTCACTTGAAAAAATTGTGGTAACTAACTTTTTTAGTCACTTAGTCACTTATTTCACCATTTTGTACTAGTGTAAGGACTATGAGGGTAGCACTGAAGAAGGGAAAGATGAAGAATATCCTCCAAGTCAATATTTCAAAATCACAGATGATCATCGTGTGGATAACATTCCTCATAATGATGATGGAAATTCTTATACAAATGATGATCCAATGATGGAGATGTTTCTAGGAAATATTGTATCGAGGAGTAGGAGCAGACCTTTCATATCAATCCAAGATGTTCTAGTTATACAAGGGGTAGAGCATAATATCTAACGAGAAGAATTTCTATCAATGCTCTTATTTCAAGTGAATGTTGTAAAAAAGATTGCTTGAAACATATGGATTTCAAGTTTTCATTAGAGAAAAGGAAGAGATATTTGTCAATGAATAAAAACATGCAAAATTCATATTTAGTGGGGTGCATGCAATCTACATTGTCAGGTTTATGATTATCATATTGGGTCTTTATTTATCTGTAGAAAGGTTTTCAAAATGTTTCATTTAATGGGTAATTTTCCTTTGTCAGGAATCCAAGAAAATTTGGAAAAGGATCCCACATTTTATTCAAAAGTACGTCATAAACAATAGTTTGGGCCATTATCAAATATTGCAATGTCATGGATGAAAGGTTTATTTTTAAAGCATGGAGAGTGTATGCCAAATAGAGAGACAATACATATTCCAGATAATTTCTCAAGATGAGATATCTACAACTTATACAAAGAATATGCAGAAGGTGCTGAAGGACATGGTCGATTTATTACATATCAATATTTTGTGAAGATATGGAAGAAATAATTCAACAATGTCTGTATTCCTAAGAATACAAGGATGGGGATTTGCAGTACATGTGCTTCTCTTAAATAGAAAAGGGATAAATGTGAACGGTCAGAATGAGGTAAGCAATCATAACTTTAAATTTTAAAATTGTATAGTCATCAACTATGAAAACATTTCTTAATGACTTTCTTTTATGTTGTGTAGATTCCATTATCAAAGAACTTCAAGAGCATCACGAACAATAAACAAGTATTAGGAAAAAGTTGTACAAGAATCAAAAGAAGTGTTATGATAATCCAAATAAATATTTGGATTTGATAATTTATGGTATGGACCAGAAGAAAACACTTCTACCACATTTTGTTCGCACACCCAAAAATTTACAGGAGGAAAATTTTATTTAGTATCACTTGGTCGATTGTATGGTCTTCAATGGGAAAATGTTTCCAAGGGTATACTTCACATCTCCAAATATTTATAATGATGAAAATTTGATAATAACCATAATTCATGATGTGCTTTCTCATTGGTCTGGTAATCTTCATGAAGTTTTGCATCTACAATTGGACAACACTTGTCGTGAAAACAAAAATCAGATTGTTTTTGGATATCTAAACATGCCTTTTGAATTGAGAATTTTACAAAAGGTAAAGGTTGGTTTCCTTCTTATTGGGCACACTCATGACCATATTGATCAGATGTTCAGTCATTTTTCAGTCACATTGACGAGGAAGGAAGTTTTGAGCTTACCATCATTAATTGAATGTATTAAGAAATCATACATGCCAGACCTATTTTTGATGTGTTGGAAGAAACTATTGACATGCAAAGGTTTGTTCTAGGATCGCATGGTGAGGAGAAATGCATTGAACAACTTAATGACAATAGCTTCCAACATTAATTTCGTATCAAAAAAATTGATGGGAAAACACTAATATGGGGCAAGAAGTATTCAACTACTGTAGAATGGGCGTCGTCATCAGGTTTGGAATTTTTGAAGTTCATTCCAGATCATCCAATATTTGCAGCAAATATATTATTATTACAATCATTTGTTGAAGTTCATAATGCACACAGGTAGAATAGAGATATAAATTATTTTGATTGCCTATAAGAAATTAAATAATGTATTAGATATACATATGAGTACTTTGATATTGTTGATTCGGTTTGGTGGTAGTCTTTTTTCAATAATCAAAGTGATATCATTTCAATAACAACAAATGAAGATATACCTTTGAAAAATCCATTTATTTGGCCATGAAATGTGTAAAATGAACATGAGAAAAAAAACATTGTTGAACAACAATAATCTCAAGGCATTATTAATTCTTCACAGGTAGAGGAAAGATAAATGTATATTGGTTCTAAAAGATCTCGTGCACAACGTGGAGACCTTTACAAGGGTTCAATATCGGATATTAAGGAGGGTTGCATGATTGCAGTGCTAGCAGATGGATATCCCAATGGCTATCCATTCTGGGTTGCTAAGGTTATAAAGGTCATTAACGAAAATGAAGATGTTGTAGGTGTTCAAGTACATTGGTATGCCACAAATACACACCCATTCAATGGTGTGTGTAAGCCAAATATGGTAGTTCATAAAAAAATTAGCAGAAAGAGAAAAAAAAAAGGGTACAAATATAAATCATCGCCACACAGACCTCTTAAAATTGGAGGATGTGGACATACTTGTTTATGACTTCAATCTAACAAAGAGAGGAACTCTTCGCTTCAAGACGTTAGAGATTCTAAAGAGGATGTTACCAAAAGTTGAGATGGGAGTTTGCTGAAACCAGTTATAGATCCAAAAGAATTTTGAAACCTAAAATGGTGGGCATGCATGTGGACTCAGATGGGGCACTAGTTTATGAAAGAGAAGAATATGGAACATCTTCATCTACATCTACTCATTCATCTGAAGATGTGAATTTTGATGGTGTGCAAGAAAATATAAGTGATTTTGAGTAGTTGTCTAAGAAAGTTTATATAACTGATGTTTGCATCGTATCTTGAAATTAAAAAAAAAAAAAATTGATTTCCATATGGTGTTAAATGAAGTTATGAGTCATTTTTATGTTTGTTGGATTATATGTTTTAATTATGATGATTTTTATTGTTTAGAATATCTACAATGCAACAACAACTTAGAGATATAATTTATGTTTCATTCAATCTACAAGTAATGACATTTTGATTAATTTAGTCATGTAATTTATTCATAATGTCATGGTTTTTTAATTTTATGGTTGAAAATTTTCAATTTTTTTTTGTACCTTTAATGTTATGGTTGAAAACAATTAAAATTTTAGCAATCTTTAATGTCATGTTATTATATGTTTAAAATGGATGAAAACTGATAGAATTTTAATGTGTTTCAGATGACATTATATTATCTTTATCTTCATTGCTAAAAAATGTTGAAATTATACCTAGGAAATAAAAATGTTATTCTACCAAAAACATTAGTGTGTTTTTTCCTCAAAAGCAACTATTTTTTGCTCACAAAAAATCAGTTTTACTGCCATTTTTTAATATGTTGAAAATTAACCCAAAATTAACCCTAAAAAAAAACATCGTTCCAATATACACATTTTTCGTTTTTAGCACTATTTTTCATTTTTTTTGGGGGTTTTTTGGCTTCTTGTTTTGAGTTTATAGTTCTTGTTTCAAAGTTTACATTTTTGATAATAGTTTGACGCATATTGCACAGTTACTCTCAAGAATTGGCTGCTTATGATTTCGTCAATTCATGGTGTAGTATCTATCATATGTATGGACTAAATTATTTGATCAGTGGCTGACAAGTTCATTTACTCTAGACAAAGCCATTGCCTTTATCAATGTGTGCATAAAACATTGAAAAAACAATAAACAATTGATTCTTTTTTAGTTTAGGTTTGACCTCTAAAAATTTTAAACTTCCTAAAAGATACTAAAAGAATGGTAGCCTATAGTATTCAATTTATTGATATGTTTAAATTATTTATGATTATAACATACATATTATTTTGATTTGTTTATGTTTTGAATTACATTACTCACTAGATTGAATGCAACCCCTACAGTTCATCAGGAGTCAGATTTCTCTCTTCAAACCAACTCTGCACAAAATGAAGAAATGCATAACATAATGTTATGTTAATGACAAAACAATTACCAAAATATTTTCAAGTTCATGCATGAGAATGCACAGTAAATTACCAAGTACAATGCATCATTATGAAAGTATAATTCATCGGTTTCTTAATATTGGTAGATGATAAATCACCATACCATTGTTGGACTCCTGTAGTAGGATTTACAAATATAATGCCAAGTTTGTCGAAATTACCAGTTTCATTGTTAATGTTAGATTCATAAATATAGATTATCTAGTCTAATGCCGAGATCGTGGTGGATATCTTACCAGGTGCCTAATTCAGAATCATGACATTCAATCTAATGATATAACATTGCAGTAATTACCCCATCTTGCGCAAAATATTATGCAAGAAGAGTCATGGTTGATACTCATGGGGTGCATATATAGATCCTCACATTGCATATTCATCACCAAATATCAATTTTGTTGACTTAAGTTTGATAACCACCCCACCTAAATCGAAACCCATAAGCAGATGCATAGGAGGAAAAACACCCATAGAATAAGCACCCAGGGTTGGTTGTTCAAGGACATCTAGATTTACCTTAAAATTTTATTAACAGTCAAGCAAGTGTGTTGCATGCAATAGGGATTCCTAATAGGCATGCAAGTGTACTGCATGCAATAGGTTCCTTAACATCTAAAGGGTGGGATTCTCCATTGTAGAGACAATGGGGGCCCGCTATAAAATAAATCATCTACATTTAAGTGCTCTCCATCTTGATTTTCCACGGATGAACCCAGTTCCATTGCGGGTTCAATCACAGGAAATTTAAGAGGTTATTTTTCAAATTAAAAATGGCAGATTCAAGGTCGTGCATTAGGCGAGTTTCGAGGTCTAAAATGGGCCTCTTAAGAAAAATGTACAACCAAAATAAATTTTATAAGAACCAATAGGATTCAAGATGATGATGTGAACCATGAGGGATGATTCACCATTTTTGGAGTAAAAAAGTAAAAATAATAAAATAATAAAACTACATTTTCAACTCGTATTTTCAACTTATCTCCCTAAGGTTTTTCTCAAATTTCGAGTTGGAGTACTCATTGGATGCAAAATTTAATTCCTCATCCAAGGAGTACCCATGTTGCATACTTTCGATAGACCCTACTACACAGAAAATGAGAAATACATGAAAAAACGTGATTGCAATCATGTTTTTCATGTATTTCTCATTTTTCATGTAGTAGGGTCCATTGAAATTATGAAACATGGGTACTCCTTGGATGAGGAATCAAAATTTTCATCCAAAGAGTGTTTTAGCTTGAAATTTGAGTAAACCCATAGGGAGATAAGTTGAAAATACGAGTTGAAATTATTTTTTTTTCCTTTTTTCCTCTAAAATTTGATGATGTAATCTAATCTTATTTTATTATTTCCACTATTATTTTGTAATTTCCTTAGGAGGCCGATTTTAGACCTCAAAATTCCCCTAATGAAATATCCAATTCTTCACTTTCTCTTTCCTTGGTCTCATGTATCTCATCTAGGTTTCTATCATGGTAGGACCAAAGTCACCAATTTCCATGGATACGAGGGGCATTAATGATCTCCATTCCGTTATGTTTCCATTTCATCATGAGACTATCAATCAATAGGACTTGTTAACACTATCATTCAACAGGATTTATCAACAAGTTCAAGGTAAAAAAACTCCTCCATCATTGGTGGTGAATGTTAAGTAGGGTCAGCGACAGGATAAACCTAGACTTCTACTCGTTTGCTAGTGTTATTTCCTCCGCCTCCACAAGCCACAAACTCTTCGTAGTAGCATGGGATTCCACTTCTTATTAAGGCCACTTAAGGCTCACTCAACTTGGTCTGCACACATCTAATGGAAGGTAAAAAGCCAAGTGAGCTATCGTAGTTAGCATATTGGTTACCCTTACTCGCTAAGGTTCGACGTTTAACCTCATACTACTACTCGGGGTTGAAGATCTATATCATATGTTAGTATATCAATGGGAATCATAGGTAATATAAAGGTAATGTAATTAAAGTTGGAAACCTCAGAGTATCGGGTGTTTATACAATATTCTTGTTAATGGAAGAAAGGAAATTGTTCGCTCAAATAGAGGAAGGTAAAACATCAATAATACATAGATGTTTCAACTTATAATGATTTCATTACTATTCTAAGAACCCTGAGGTAGTAGATATGATTTATAATTGATTACACACTTCCAACTTTATAAGCACCAAAGTGTTCATTAGCCAAGGACTTCTCAGAGCTTGCTTCTCCAAATTCTGGATTGAGTAGCAAGGAAGCAAAAGAAGATTTGGTGGGGCACCCATCCTCTATTTTATTAGGGATTTATCACTCGATATTTCTATCTTAATATAAGATAAAGATGACAACAAAAATAAGTAAAGGCTATGCATATAATCTCCAAATACATTGTCTTTGTGTACATACTAAACAACAACCCTACACAGAGATATCAACTAAAACTAAATATCAAAATATCTCATCTTGAAATAGATATAAGACACAATTTTGCTATACATATGAAATATCTTCAAATTAAGGAAGGAGTTCATAAAATCACATATTTTTACTTCTGCATTGCATTATTTTGCTTAGATTTAGCATTTTATTTTTTTCCATTGTTTCCTTTCTAATATATCATATCACACCAAGTTTTAGACAATATTAGTCAATTTTCATTCAGGTTAATATAACTTTCATGGCACGAGACTACATGACCGATTGTATAAACGATGCTACTTGAAAGAAAGAAACAAACATTATAGCAAGAACTACTGACTACATGCAACGCTTGTTAAAAATGTCATCATAAACATTACTAAAATTTACATTTTTATTAAATTTTAGTATAATTTTAAAATCATTTTATTGATTAAAAAAAGACAACGCAAAAGGACAATACAAGACAAGTTAAAAAATTGTCATTACAAATATTTATGGATGTATGAAAGACACCCGAGATAATTGGAAAAATTGAAATATGATAATAGATAAAGACATTACCCTATCCAGTTATAAGAAAAAAAATTACATAATTATATTTACTTCATGTATCAATATGCGTTTACAACTTCTTTTACATTGTTATAAAATAATATAGAGATAAATAGTAAAATAAGATTAAGAATTAAAAAATAAAAAACAAAAATATTATTGCAAATTTAATTTTGATAATAATAAATTTATATAGAAAATGAAAACATTAATTATATAATTATATGTAAAATTGATAGTTAAAACTTCTCATTCATATATATAAATAATTTAAACGAATGTATTAACTATATACCTTTTATAAAATTATAATTAAGATTATTAGTTATATATAATTTATTATTAAAGTATTTATAAAACTAATAAAAAAATATTAAATCTTTTTAAATCAAAGGAAAGAATATTTAAATTTACTTTCCTTTAAAAGCAATGTTCACACAACTATTGATTTATAAATAAAATGGTAGAATTTAAATATTTTAATCTTTTCATACATGATTTATTTAAATAAAATTAAGTAAATTAAAAATGAAATGCGATAATTGAATTTAATTTCATTAATATAAAAAATGATATAGATATAAAATTTTATTTTGAATAATAAAGATTGATTAAAAATAAAGATGGAAAAATCATTACATTAAAATATAAAATAAGTTTAACAATGAAAATAATATAACTTGCTAATAAAAATGATTAAAAATATAAACACATTTTCCTTAACATTAATATTTAGAGATAGAGAATAAAAGAAAAATATTATATATATAAAATTTTTCTATATTTATAAAAAACATAAAATAAAGTAATTAACATACCACAAAATTTTTTTAATACTTAGATTTACCAAAAAAATATTATACATTTTATATTTAAAGTCTTATGTGGGTGATAGCATGGAGTTGGCTCACATTTTTTTTGGTGAAATGAGGGTACATTTTGGTGAAAAAAAGGCGTTCAATCGAGCAATTTTTAAATGCTCAATCGAGTTGTTGAGACACTTAAAAATAGTTTGTTCGAGCATTTAAACAAATTCTCCATCGAACCACTTTCTACCCTGAGTTAAAGGCTCGATCGAGCTATATTTTTCGATCAAGCGCTTAAATTTAAAATTCAAATTTCTCAATCAAGCATGTAGTTAACCATGTATACGATTCAATCGAGAGTTTCCTTAATGCTCGATCGAGCAATTTGAATTTTGAATTTAAGCGCTGAATCGAGCTCCTGTGTCCTAAAAATCACAGTTTCAACACCCCTTTTGTAGATTTTTCTGCAACCACATTTTTGTACCATAGTGGATTTAGGGAAATTTGTCTTTAAGTGGCAGAATCCATCATGTTGGATTTGTGAAATAATCCTCTATCCAATGGCATATGAATTTGACACTTTCCAATTCATATGATATTTTTCATCTAACTTCTTTTAAACATAACACTTGAAATTTTTTTAGACAGTTTCAAAGGGATTGAATAGAAAAACAATAACATAAAATATACACAACCAAAAAATTTCAAAAAGTACCACTATTTTAGTTTAAGATTCCTTAAAAAAGAATACTCATGGTTTTTCAATTTTTTTAAAGAGTTGAAATAAATAGTAGGTGAAGACATGTGTCTCCAAAATGTAATTGAAATATTACTTGGTAACTTCTAAAAATAATAAAAATTATAATTTTGCATAAAAACTAAATTTTTAAATAATAAGAAATTTGTTTTCTTCCACGTAGATCATGTTCATATATATATATATATATATATATATATATATATATATTAAAATTACACTTTTTAAACTAAGTTATGCTACGTGAACCCTCACATACCTCTTATGTTTTGTGAAAATTTGCAAGGACATATATTGCATTTAATGGAAATTGAGAGATTATAAAACTATTTTTTTTGCAAAAACTATCATTAGGAAAAACTTGAAATTTCATGGCCACATTTTGCCCAAAAGTGTAACCCATCTTCATGCAATGAACCATATCCATAATTAAACATCGTTCACTAACATATACATCAACAATAGACCACATACCAAAATATACATCAATGGTACACCACATATGAATATACAACAAAGATTCACCACATATATTGGTATATCTAATGAAAGCTGGAAATTCCTGGTGTGATTTCCTATGTAGGCAGTGAACATATACATCAATAACAGACCACATACCAACATATACATCAATGATACACGACATAGGACAAAGATTCACCACATATATTGGTATCATCTAATGAAAGCTGGAAATTTCGGGTGTGATTTTCTATGTAGGGAATCGATACACTCCAAAAAAGGGTTTTGGTTTTCTAGCTGCCACCATCCAATTCCATGCTTTCTTCCAGGTTATTAAAACAATAACCACTGCCCCAATTCCAATTACTACTCCTATCCCTAGTGCTATCATTGACATATTTTTTTCCACAATATGCAACCATCCTACTTTAACATTGCTTTTTGCACCAACACCTCCCATTGACCTTGCTGTAAGATTTCTGCACGCTGTCAAAGGATACCCACATAAGCACTTGTTCCTTTGAAATGAAGCTACACAGAAAGTGGAAAATTGTGTTCCTCCTAGGATTGAGCCACATAAGTTATTAGAAGAAAAATTCACAACGGCCAACATTGATAATTTGGAGAGCTCTTGAGGAATTCCTCCACTGAAATTATTATTGCTCAAATCCAATTGCTCTAAAGTAGATATATTACTGAGAGAAACAGGAATTTTTCCTTGCAATTGGTTCCAAGATAAATTCAGCAACCTCAAACTACTCAAACTTCTTATATTTGTAGGAATTTCACCTGTAAAATTATTGTTAGACAAATCAAATATTGTATTGGTAACAAACTCATAAGATAAGTTATAATATCTTCCTTTTATGTCAATCTCCATATCAGAAACGACTATGTCATTCGTATCAAACACCACGGAAGATACATTTATTGCATATCCTTGAAGTCTCTCAAGGTCAGGTGGTATCCCTCCATTGAATTTGTTACCAGATAAATCTAAAATATATAACTGAGTTAGATTTGTGATCCATTGGCCAATACCACCAGAAAACTCATTATAACCGAGGCTTAAAACTTTCAACTCATGAAAAGATGCAAAGTACCCTGGTATCTCACCCATTAATCCGTTATTCCATAGATCCAGTAATACAAGTCTATTACAGTGAACAAAAGATGAATGCAAAGGCTCGGAAAAATTATTAGAATGGCCAGAGAAATATGACAATGAAACTGAAAGCCCTATGTCCAGATCTCCGTTAAACATGTTCTTTGACACATCAAGGCTACCTAATGAACCACAATTATGTAAGGCTGGCATTGGTCCTTCCAACATGTTCTTTGACACATGAAGGCTACTTAATGAACCACAATTATGTAAGGCTGGCATTGGTCCTTCCAACTTGTTTCGTGATAAATCCACTGCATACAAATCTGTATGACTATTAAAGATACTTCGAAGAATTTTTCCTGACAATTGATTATCATGCAAATTGAGATATTGTAGCTTAGTACAATTGCCCAGAGTTGGAGGAATCTGACCACTTAATGAGTTTTGTTCTATATCTAGGTATTCCAACTCAATTAGACGACCAAACTCTATTGCTATGGTACCTGTGAAGCTATTATTCTCAAGGTAGATTGTCGTTAACTTAGTACAATTGCCGAGAGTCGGAGGGATCTGACCACTTAATGAGCTGCTACTGAAGCTGAGACGTTCCAACTGAACTAGATGACCAAACTCTATGGGTATGCTCCCATGAATTTGTTATAACTAAGGTCAAGAATTGATAGCTTAGTACAATTGCCCATAGTTGGAGGAATCTGACCACTTGAGTTGTGTTGTATATCTGGGTATTCCAACTCAATTAGACGACCAAACTCTATTGCTATGGTACCTGTGAAGCTATTACCAGCAAAGTAGATGGTCGTTAACTTAGTACAATTGTCGAGAGTCAGAGGGATCTGACCACTTAATGAGCTGCTACTGAAGCTGAGATATTCCAACTGAACTAGACGACCAAACTCTATGGGTATGCTCCCCATGAGTTTGTTATAATCAAGGGTGAGAGTTGATAACTTAGTACAATTGGCAAGAGTTGGAGGGATGTGGCCACTCAAAGAGTTGTACCTCAAGTCAAGCAGTTCCAACTTTACTAGGCGGCCAAATTCTGTTGGTATGGAACCTGTGAACCCGTTGAATGCAAGGGAGAGGGTCGCTAGCTTAGTACAATTGCTGAGAATTGTAAGGACATGGCCATTGAAATTGTTGTGTGACAAGTCGAGCTGTTCCAAGTTTACTAGATGACTAAACTTTGTTGGTATGGTACCTGTGAAGTTGTTGTTGGCAAGGGCGATCCGTCGGAGGCTTGTGCAATTCGACAGTGAAGTTGGAATAGATCCCGTAAGCATAGGTATAGTATATGAGAACATATAATCAAAGCTCAAGTCAAGCACTCGTAGCCTTTTAAGATTCCTAAATTCGGGTGGAATTCCTCCTTCCAACCTATGTTGAGAGAGATTTAGAGTATGCAATAAGGAGAGGTTGCCGATAGACGGCGAAAGAGTACCTGTGAGACTTAATCCAGGAAGGATTATGGCAACTACTCTTGGATTTTGATGTGTGCAGGCAATACTATACCAGGAGCATGCCTCCTCCCAGTTACCAGTTGTCCAGTTGGAGAGCTTTCGAGAGGGATGTTTGATATGCTTCTTAAAAGACAAAATGGCCTGCACGTCCATCCACAGCGGGGTTCGCCAACCTTCCTCCAGCATTTGACGTCCATTGGAAACAAAATCTTGAGAAGTAGAATGACGGTGAAGAGAATTTAATCCACTACTGTTTATGGGATCACAGACATGATGATCATATAAACCATCTTCGAGATGAATATGGGAATGGGAATAGGTGAGAAAGTAGAGAAGCATGATGATGAGAAGAAGAAGCAGCTTATAACCCATTTCGCTCCCTCAATCACACAAGCACTCAAACGTCCTTCAAAGCTCCTGAATTCTGCTCTCAGCGATGTAAATTACTAAATTCAGCGTGCTCTTATAGATAACATAAAATTGTAAGGCGATAAGAAAGAAAAGACATATCACAGGAGAAAGCGAAATTGGCGTATTGAGTCCGACACGGAGGGTAAGAAAGTCGCGGTATTGCAAAGACGCAAAAGAAAGAATCGTCAGGCAATTATAAAGAAAAGACATAAAGGGCGAAATCACCGTATTGCGTCCGACACAGAGCGTAAGAAAGTCACCGTATTGCGAAGACACGAAAGATGCCAAGATTGGCTAAGAAAAAGCGACACTTGATCATATTGAGAAAGGGGCAAAAGCTTACAACTTACACCGACTTCGATAATTTATGTCGTTGTTATATATCAAATTAGTTGTACAATTTGAATTTTATAATTTTTAATTTACATAAAGAAAATAATAACAATTATTTTTATTAAAGAATTCAGACCTCTGTGATCCATAATCTTGTTTGTGAGAATAATTTTGGCAAAATCACATAAAAAATCATTTGTCGACGCGTTTCGAACCAATAAGTGTGGTTCATCGTCAGGTCAAGTTGAAGATCCAAACTGAGCGATGAGTTAAATAGGGACATCAAGTCATTCCAACAGCTAAATTTGACTAATTAACGGTTAAATAGGACCTCTAACAGCTAGGTTTGACCGTGCCTAAGGGAAGGGACCTAAATTTTATTTAATTATTTTATTTTTCTCTATATATACTATTTCATATATAATATTATTTACATTATATTATTTATTAATGTTAATATCATTATTACAAATATTAATACTATCAATATTAATAGATTTATTTACACAAAATAATATTAAATATTATTTAATTTTAATAATTACGAATATTATCATATACCCATTTATTATTAAGGTAAGAATTTAATTTTTAGAACTTAAAGTAATTAATATTTTATTTATATATTTATTTGTTTATCCATTTATTAATATTAATCTTATTAAAAATATGATTATAACTGACACTTCCCACAATAATTTATGTGTTGTTTTATATCAAATTAATTTTACAATTTAAATGTTATAATTCGTTATTTATAGAAATTAAAATAGCAACAACTATTTCTATATAAAAAAACAAAATATCAAATTTCTATTTTGAATTTGAAGAAAGAAAACAAATTACTCATCTGCTACCAACTACAAAATGAAAACAAAACACCAATTTTTTACTTTGAATTTGAAGAAAGAAGAGAAATCACTCATTTCTTACCAACTACAAAATAAAACAAAATACCAAATTTTTACTTTGAATTTGAAGAAAGAAGACAAATCACCCATTTCCTACCAACTACAAAATAAAAACAAAATACCAAATTTTTATTTTGAATTTGAAGAAAAAAGACAAATCACTCTTTTCCTACCAACTATAAAATATTGCATTCAAGATTTTTTTAGAATGTTATACAAAGTAAATTTTATCATTAAAATGTGACATATACAAAACAAAAAATTCGAAAAAAGAAAATGAAAGCAATCACTTAGTAAGGGGAGGAGAGATGGTTGCATGTGGATTTCACGGTTAGGGTTACAATGTTGAAAGGCTTGCGACCTTTGCATCACTCTCTATCGACACTCTAGTTAAAACCATGTAAGTTCATCAATGAGATTACTCTAACAACCCACTTGAAGGCGTTTCCATTTGGGCTTGCCGTAGTCTAACTAGACTACTTTTTTGCCCTGAAAATCATGGAAATTCCGACGATATTTTGATAAAATCCGATTGGGATTTTTGTAAATTCTTGTTACAACTGTCAAAATTCAAGGTTTTGGGTGCCCTAGAGGTTTTTGATCGTGCTAAATCCATTTCCACCATCAAAAACATGATTCAAACATTGTTGGTGAAATATTTTTTGAATTTTTTTTGCCCAGAATCCGATGACTTTCATTCGTCCGAGAAATTCCTCTATCTCAGTAGACACTGCCTTTGGGCTTTATGACAAGGACCTTGCTCCATTCTATCTCACTCTCCCATCATCACAAGCTCCCCCTTGTCATCAGAAATAAAAGGTAAAACTTGGTCAACCACAAGATCAAAGGTAATCATGGAATAGCAAGTCTTGAGTTGAGGTCCATTACTAGTCATGATGGCTGGTGATTTTCCTGATGCTCCCTCTTCAATGTCTTCATTTGTAGCACGTACCCAATCATCCTATCCACCTTCTGTTCCTCTAAGTGCAACTCCATCACCACGTTACCTGCTAGACTTTCCAAATTTGGGATCCTTGTTTATGCATTTTGGGTTTCCTTCCTTGGACTTAACTGCTAGTCATTTTCCTTTCCAACTGCTTACTAGTTTCTTAGACATCCTTATAACACTAGAAATGTTTAGTGGATGTGGTTTACAACTTGGGCCTCCTCATAAACGAATTCCTCTAGTCAGCCCTGTTAGCCTCCTGCTGCAGCAGGTTACTCATATTTCATGATTGACATTTTTACAGACCAAATATGTCATACTTTGCATGCTGCAATGCTCCATATTTGCTAAACAGTCACCAAGCGAAGAAGGCTACTCAGAGTTCATCTAACTGCTTTCCAAATTTGGAGAAGTTATTCCAGTGTTGTACAATTTTTAGTTAAAGGGAGGTCCAAACAGCTTAATCTTGGTCTCCCTAGGTTTCAATTTCCTGTTTTTAGAATATAGAGAATGAAAATCTGTCCAAACAACTTAATCTTGGCAGATTCTTAGATAGGTAGAGAATCAAAAGAGCCCAACTGCTTAATCTGGGCCCTCGGATGAAATAAGGGTAGTTTGTAGATAGAAAAGTATAAAAAAAGAAAAATTCAAATGATGGGTTTGCAAGTCTAAGTGCACCCAAACCAAAAGAATAAAAAATGTTAGGTAAATAGGATGGGTAGGTAGTTTTGAGGTCGCAGAATCTTGATTGTTCTTCAGTTCCAGGTTTTCAGGTGTCATCTCTACTCAAGACATAATCACCAGGCAGTTCTATGTGGAAAGCTAAAAACAGGCATAACTAACTTCCTTTCTCCATCTCCCACAAATCATTAACTAATTTCCCCCAAAAAGAGGTCAAGATCTGCTTGATACCTCTTAGTTTCATCATTTTCATGTCATTAGCTTGGGTGAAGATCTGCTTCACTCAAAGAAATTCCATACTCTCTCTATAAGGTTCTATCCCCCCGTCGGAGCCTAAGATTTCTGAAACTTAGCGCTTTCTTGTCACCTCCATATTAACTACTGACGTTATTATTTAACTCCCTATATTTTTCCCATCCCCCTACTAAAACTATGGAAATCATCCCCTATGTAAATATCCCTCCCCCTGGTTGAAAAATAACCATAAGTACCCCCGGGAATTCCTCAGTTTGTCTGAAACTGGGTAAGAGTCCTCATGCTTCCCCTTCAAATCATCTTCTAGAATGCAATATACTCCTTGTAAAGTATAAAATCCCTTTTTAGGTTATCGGACTCCTTCCGAGGCCTCCAATGCTTTTCTAACGCACCTACTCACTCCTTTCGACCTCAATAGACCCTTGCCGATTTCCTTAACACTCTGCAGATCCTAGTAAGCGATCTCGCTTCGCCATATCGCAATATTCTCACCACATAGTTGTGCCCCATCCTTTATTATCCGATGCAATATCGCAATATCGGCGATCAGCAGTCGCAAGCATCGCATGTCCAAAGTAAACACCTTCTCGTTCCCCGCCGATGCGATGTTGCGATCGCATTGGAAAAATTCATCGCATCGCATTAAAATATGAGCACCCTGCCACGTCACATCTGTACCAGGGACCCACTGCTGACGTCAGTAGGCTGACGTCATCCACCGTACTGCTGACGTCAGCAGCCAAAAAACCGAAAATTCGCGCAGGAAGAAAAATCGCACTTTGGAGCTCCGAAACAAGAAACGGAGACAGTTTTCGATGCGCGATTAGCGCGAAGCGATCGCGCATCGCTACGGGAAATAGGCCGTTTTGGGGAATATTTAGGGAATCTTTTGATTCCTTGGCCCGTTTTGTGCCGAAAAAGCCTGAAATTACCCGATTTTGCCAAATTAATTCAATTTAAAGACAGGAAAGGACCAGAGACAGATATTCAAGAGTATCAGATCAAATCAACAGGGAAAAAGCACATCAAAGAGTATCAGCAAGCGGCGAAAACCATCAATGTAGCGGCAAAGAGTATCAACGAAGATCTTAAACAGCGGCCCAAAGCAGGAGAAAATTTAATACCTTCCAGCAAAGTCAAAGAAAGAAGGCAACGCCACTCAAAACTTTCAAATCATGGTTATTACACATTTAACTCGCACCAGAACAGAACTACAGATCCCAAAGCACAGTTATTCCAGCAGTACTGCATCGAGCCTCCAAGGGCCACATTGCACTCTTTTTGATTCAACTACCTCTAGCATAGCCCAAAGGACTTACCTGCATTTAATTCCAGCGACAATTAGGTTTTTAGAAAAAGCTTTTCTGGCAGACCTGTTTAGGTCAATTGTAATAAATGACTTCTGATATTTTGCTTATATATACCAGCCTGAAATATGGAGTAGGGGTCGGTTGGTGAGTCGAGCAAGTTGCTTAATCTTTGGTATCTCGACATATTCTTCAAGCAAGGGACTCGCACTGTAACTGTCATACTTTCTATAATCAAAGACTGTTGAAAGCATGGATTCTGAAATTGTTTGATGTGTTTAATTGGACGAGGAGTGATTGAGGAATTCTTGTGCTTCTACATGGTTCAATAAGTGTTTCTCAACTCTGTTAATTTTTCATGTTTTGTTTTACCACCGTTCCGCCATCTAAATTGCAGAAAAAAAGAATAGATTAGGATTTGTTTGACTACACCTTAAGCTCAATTTCTGCAAATTTTTCATGTTTTCATCAGAAATAGTTATGAACATGTATACTTAAATGATCTTGTTTACGCTGTTTCTTTCACATATGGATGAGAGTTTAGGAATTCTTAGCTGCTCCTAGATAACTGTTCATTCACTTCTCCTCTCTTTCAGTTTGATGAAAGATTCTCCTTTGCCTTTCATCTCTGATCGTCATTCCATCCTTTCAGTAAATTGATAACTGTGTCATGTGTGGCTATCCCGCTCCTTAATCCTCTTGTGACCAAGAAAACGCAACAGCAAGCCTTAATCCGTGACTCCATGCCCAATGGTTTGAAACTTATCACATCTTACCTTGCCTCCTTGCTTGAAATTTCTACCTTCCATCCAAACACAAACAAAACCCCTGAGCCAAAAGCTAGCCTAAAATCATCAACAAAGTTGAATCATTAAGAGAGAGCCCTCTCTGATTGCAGGTGGGCTAGAACCTGCAATCCAAATATTGGTTTGTGGTTACCTCGACCGTATCCCTACAGGAGCCTAGGGACAACCTGAGTGATAACTGATTCACTATGTTATTTTTTTATTTATAAGCCTAAACTCTAAGTGCCTTGACTTCCATGTTTTTTTGATCATGTAGTTTTTTTGAAGACTATTTTGACTCCATAGCCCAATAGATATTTGCTAATTATAGCTTCAACTAGTCAACTAGTTATACTTTTGTTCCTTTTGTTACTAGAGTTAGCCATATAATCATCAATCAAAAACCCTAAAACCTAGTGAGAGAGCCCTCTTAGGTTGAGGAGGCTAAGGCAACTCCAAAAGATTGGTTTGAAAGAGTTACTCAGAGTCTACTTGATCAGTAGCCAGTCAAGGTTAGATTTTGTGATAACAGAGGCCTTGATGTGTGTGCGACTAGAGGGTTTCAGTGGCATATAGTGCTTTTCATGTGAGTGACTGGGTGTCTAGTTCAATTAAAAAGCAAGTTAACTGAGGAGTTGGGTACCTAGAGTGGTTTGTTAGCCCCTTAGGGTCATGTGGCACCTAGGGAAGGTTAGTTTGGTTTTGGTTTGTCTATTCCACTTTCCTAACTATACTTGGGGAGTTGAATCATATCATAGTAAATCTTCATCACATGTTTACCCCAGTAGTCTAGTTAGCCTGGTTAAATGTGGGAGGATGGTGTTATAGATTGGTATCAATGCATGATTCACCAATTTGACTGGATAGGAGAAATATGGTTGTCATGCATGAATTTAGATTATATATTTTCTTGATATGTATGTATGATGATAATCATTGTTGCAGATGTGTTGTCATGTGAAAGTTCATGATGTTGATGTTGGAATGTGGTTGTCATGAATGCATGTCGGTTGAATAGGAATTTGTTGTGTATGACTCGTGTCTATATGTCCTTGTGCATGCATTTTCATGGTTATGGTTGTTGTGTATGAGGTCATGTTATGCACTTGGTATTGTCATGCACAGTAACTCAATAATGACATAGATGATGTTGGTATATTATTATGATAATGATTATACAGGCATTTTGTTAATCTACTTGATCTTGCAGATGAGATATTCTCCCTTAAAATATAATAAGGTATGTTGGTTATGTTTATATTTTGTTTTAGTTGACATGATATACTTTCAGGAAGAAGAAGATCAAATATGACAATAAAAATGGTGGATTATAGTTTACAAGACTCTCCCTACAAATCAGGTGAGAAGCATGGTGATGAGTACTCCTCTCACATAACAGACACTTTGAGAAGTTTGAAGGAATAAATAATGAGTTTCAGAGTAAATAATGAAAAAATAATTCAATCACAAGAGATACTTTCCAGGGAACAGGAGAAACAAGTAGAGGTTAATGGAGTTATCCTATAGAGTTTGTCATAATTGTAGAGATAGGGACCAATTAGGATCAATCATGGAAAGGAGAAAAGGACTAATGGAGCCTAAGGTATCATATCTCATGATGGACAGAGGTTGAACAGGAATGATACCATCACGGATGGTAAATTCTTGCTCCCACTTGATACGCGAGATAGTGGAAACGATCATTACTATAGTTCTAATTAATATAGGTATCATGGTCAATGTCACTATCATCCTTACATAAGGAGTGAAAGGGGATATTTTTGGGATGATTTCAAGAATGCCAAGCCACCTACATTTGATGGATAAATGAAGAAGTCACAAGATGTAGAATCTTGGTTGCTTGGGATGAATAAGTTCTTCAGATTTCATGATTACTCCAAGAACATGAAGGCTAGGATAGTTATGCTCAGTCTTAAAGGCAAAGTAGACATTTGGTGGGAATACTTGATTAATGTCATAGGAATTTGGGAAGAAGAGTTGACTTGGATGGAGTTTTAAAAACTTTTGAAGAAGAAGTATTTATCTGAGAGACTATGATGATAGGGAAAAATAATTCTATGAGCTAAATATGGGATCATGACTGATGAAGAGTATACTAGAAGATTCTTAGAAATGGTGAGGTTTGTGCCTTATTTTAAGGAGGAGAAGGTGAATATTTAGATATTCATCAGTGGGTTGCCAATAAAATTCAGATACATGATCGAGTTTTACGATCCTACATCATTGGAGAAAGCCATGAGGAAGTCAACACGCTATTATGAGCAATCTAACCATAAGCTAGAGTCTCAACAAGTTTGGAAAGGGAAATACAAAGCTAGGGGAAATTTGTGACCGAAGAAAACAATACCTTAGGAAGTAGGTGGGAAAGAGAATGTTGTTCCTTACAACAATTTTAATGTAGCTGGACAGGAACATGGACCACAGACTGGAGGGCAGCAAGATAAAGGTACGTGTAAGGGGTAGTCGCATTGTTCGATATGTGGAAAGTAGTATCTCAAGAAGGATTTTCCATCATATCAGGGTGATAAGCCTAAAATCTACAATGTAGAGGAAGCACAAATAGTTGAGGATGTTGGATAGAGTATTCCTTGGATCTATGCAACATTGGATAATAGGCAAGTAGATCACCAGGAATATATTATCGATATGGATGATAAGCTTTGTGATCAAGTTGTTTCTATTTTCATTGACCCTGGATCTATTTACAGTTATGCTAATCCTGAATTGGTGGATAACTGTGGTTTGAGAAAATAATTGCATGCAAAATATTTCTTAGTGCACTTCGCTATAAGTACAAAGAAAGGAGTTTATCATTGGGTGAGATCTTGTCTACTTGAGTTGAATGGTATGCCCACATCAACACATTTGAATTTACTTCCATTGGGATCATATAGTATGACTCTCATCATGGATTGATTATATCTTCACAAGACTAAGGTGGATTGTTATGACAACGCTATTTAGTGCTTGGTTGACAATGGGGAATAAATAATATTATAGGGTAAGAAGAAGGCTACATCGGTGAGGATGGTTATAGTTATGCAGGAAAGAATGGGTGTGTGTTATTTGCAGTGCATATTTTAAGTGACAAAGGTAAGGATGTTGAGGATTCATACATCTTGGACATGTACACTATTTTACAACAATTTTAGGATGAATTTCCCATATATATATCAACCTTGCCACCTAATAGAGAAGTGGATTTTTATATTGAGTTAGTATCAAGGGTAGCACCAACATCAAAGGAACCTTACAGGATGAGTACTTTGGAGTTAGTGGAATTAAATTTGTAGCTAAAGGAAATTCTTGAAAAGGGATACATTAGGCAAACTATATTTCCATGGGGTGCACTAGTGTTGTTTGTCAAGAAGAAGGGTGGTACTATCAGGTTTTGCATTGATTACAGGTAATTGACCAAGGTAACCATTAAGAACAGGTATAATTTTCTGAGTATTGATGACCTATTTGACCAGTTGAAGGGAAAAATGGTTTTCTCGAAGATTATTCAGAGATTAGGATAGCATCAAGTGTGCATTAAAGAAGATTCCATCTACAAGACTGCTTTCTAGACCAGGTATGGGCATTATGAGTTTATGGTAGTTCCATTTGGTTTAATTGTTGCTTAGGCTACTTTTATGTGCTTGATGAATAGTGTGTTACATTCTTATCTAGACAAGTTTGGTATTGTACTCATTGATGATATACAGATATATTCCAAGAATGTGGAAGAGCATGTAGAACACATAGAAACAATATTGAAATTTATAAGGGAGCATTAGTTGTATACTAAGATTATAAAATGCAATTTCTTTCAAACATATATACATTACTTAGGATATGTGGTTTCACAGGCATACATAGCAGTGGATTCGGTAAAGATCAAAGCTATTATGGAATGCGAATATCTTAGGAATTTGGATGAGGTAAGGTCATTTATGGGGTTAGAATGTTACTATAGGAGGTTCATTAGGAACTTCTAGGAGATTGAGTATCCTATCACATCATTGTAGTGAAAAGGTAAGAAATTTGAATGGACAGAGGAATGTGCAACAAGTTTTGAGTATTTGAAATAGTTGTTGAAAAATTATCCAGCTCTAAAGATTGCTTATTCCGATAAAGAGTTTTTGGCATGAAAATATGCTTGCAAGAGAGGACTTGGTGGAGTCCTAATGCAGGAAGGACAAGTAGTTTTCTATGAGTCATGGAAATTGAACTAACATGAGTAGAACTATGTTACATATGATCTTTAGCTAGGAATGATCATTCATGCATTGAATATGTGGATAAATTATCTTCTTGGCAGACAATTCATCTTGATGGGTGATCACAGTGGATTGATATACATATTTGATCAACCGAATCCTAATGGCAAGAAAGCTATATGGTTAGCAAAGATTAATGAGTTTTACTTTGAGATAAGGTACATTAAGAGAAAGGAAAATAGGTTGCAGATGTTCTTAGTAGAAGAGTACATGTAAATGATATACCACATACGAGTTCATATGGGACATATTTACAAGATTAAATTTTATAGGTATGATAGTAAGATGGAAGGTATAGAGATCTTAGATGTAGGTTATAGTAGCATGGTACAGGTGATCAAGATGTGGATTATCATCTCACAACAAATGGTTGGATCATATTTAGGGATAGGATCTATGTGTTAGACAACAGTGAGCTCAAGAATCTTATCTTAAGGGAATTTCATGTTAATACATATTCAAGTCATTTGGGATATCATAAAACTCCAACAATGGCGGGGAAGTTCTACTACAATCCAGATATGAAGAAATAAGTGGCAATGTTTGTGGTTAGATGCTTAGATTTTAAACAAGTAAAAGTAGAGTGTAATCATCCATGTGGTTTACTACTACTGATTTTGATTCTAGAGTGGAAATAGGAAGTCATTCGTATGGATTTCATCATAGGTTTGTTGAGGACATCTAGACAACATGATTCCATCATGGTTGTGGACAGGTTGACAAAGGTAGTGCACTTCATTCTAGTGAAGTCTACATATTTAGCTAGTGAGGTAACACAGGTCTTCATCAGGGAGATAATGAGGTTGAATAGTGTTTCAAAGAAGATTGTATTAAACAGAGATGCCAAGTTCACTTCCAGGTTATGGAAATAGTTATTTTTGGGATTGGGTATAAAATTGGCATTCAACGTAGCTTATCATCTTTAGGCAGATGGACAAACAAAGAGGCTCAACAAGATTCTTGAGGACATGTTGAGAATGTATGTTATGCATTAGTAGTGAAAGTGGGAAGAGTACCTTCTACTGATTTATTTTGCTTATAACAATGCGTATCAGGAGTCACTAAGGATGAGTCTATTTGAGGTACTCTATGGGAAGAGTTGTAATACTCCCATTAGTTGGAACGATTTGGTGAATAAGGCATTGATTGGACCAGAAATGTTGGCAATGATGGAACAAGAAATGCAGGTTATCAAGTAGAATATAGAGGCATCATGGGATAGACAAAAGAGTTATGCATATCAACAAAAGGTATTTAAGTGTTTTATGTTGGGGAGCATGTGTACTTGCACATAAATCACAAGAAGATATCCTTGAGGATTGGGTCATGTGCGAAGCTGGTAGTTTGGTATTACGGGACTTTTGAGATACTTGAGAGGATTGGAACAATAAACTATCGACTTGCACTACTTCTAACAGTTAAATTCCATGATTTTTTCCATTTTTCATTGCTTAAAAGATATGTAAATAATGTTGACTCTGTTAGTGATTAGTCTGCATTGCAAGTGGAGCTAGAAGGAGAATTCCAGACAGAACCTCAGTGCATTTTTCAAAGAAATATGCTCATGGTTCGTAACCGAGTAATTGAGCTGGTTAAAGTCCAGTGGAAGCACTTTGGGCCTGATGGAGCTACATAGGATATGGTTGATCCTCATAGTTTTTTGGTTGAGGCAAAGTCATTTTGGTATATGTATATATGTATATGGATGTACATATCACCATGAGATTTGTTATAAAGTTAAAATAGGGTATGGGTATCATGTCATTACGATTTTCATGTTGTTATGATTGTCATGTTGGTTTTCTCTTCAGCAGGTTGATCATTGTAAATATTTCATCGAGCTAACCTATAAAGCTCCATGTGAAATATATTTCGGTTTTCAATGGTCTAATTGGTTGTAGGTTTGATTGAACACTAAGGATGGTGTTCTCTTGAGGGGGAGAGGTTTGTAATAGCCTCGAAATAAAATTTCATGTAATAAAGTAAAAAAAAAAAAAGGTCATGGCACACATATTCCAAGGTAAATGTTGGGAAAATCATCCTAGTGTGTGTTCATTTTCGTTTAATATGGCAAAGGGGACATTGGCAAGGGAAACGGAAAAGGATTTAAAATGGAAAGATGCATTAATTGGAAATTTATTTATAAAAAAGGGAATTGGCAGAAAAGGAAGGTGAAAGGTATGAAGCTTCATGTGAGGAGAAAAACGAAGGAAAATAATGGAAATTGAATAAATTAGAGGCCTTATTAATAAGAAGGCTTCTAAGGAATAGTTCACAACCTTTTGTTAGTTCAGTTTTAGAGATCCCTCTCTCTATTCTCACACTCTCTCATACTATTGCATGTGTAGAGCATTCTTTGAGCACTCTAGCATAGGAGAAAGGAAGGCAAAGGAAGGACAAGGAAGGGAGAGGAAAGAAAAGATCAAGCAAGGAAGAGTTAGATAAAGCGGCTACAATGGGATTACTTGTAGGTATCAATCTTCATGTATGGTTTCCATGTTGGTTTTGGCATGCATTGTATATCCATGTGTGTACTTGGTTATGTTACTGTCATTGGCATGGCCTGTGCTAGGCATGACAGTGGTTTTATCCTTTCCTTGCCACTTCCATATAGCCATGGTGTGATGGGGTTCATTTAATTGGTTGAGATGGATTTATTGATGGTTTCAAAATTGAATGGGGTGTTATTAGGAAAATTCCCAAGGGCTTAGAATACCTTGACAAGTAAATGGCACGATACATGGTAAAGCTTGAGGGTGGAGATGGGAAAATTACTCACAATTTAGGTGGAAAGTGTTACAAAGCATTTTGTCACCGTCCCTATTACCCCTTCTCCCATACATTGGAGAACCTATTCCGGGACCCGTGAGAAGTGACATGACTTGAAAAAACCTGCTTTGTATCCCTTAAAGTATGTATTCTATATGCCCTGAAGACACCTTCTACAAAATACCCAAAAATATAGCCCTTTCTCCATTGGTGTTGTTCCACAGTGTATTACTCGCGCCAATGGGGTAAATCCTCCAAAGAGGGCACGCCAGGTGGTGCTCTGTCTCAGAGTCGCACTAGCGCCAACCCAGTTGGGTAAAGCTTTTAACCATCAAACTTCCGAAGGTTCCTTCCACCTTATCCATTAACTATTTCCAGTTTGGATTGATTCAGTTGGGCTTCGTATCTCCCAAGGAGGGAAGTAGTTCTCCACCTCTCATGGAAGTTCCTTATGATAAGGACAATCCCATGAATCAAGTGGATGGTCTTATCTACTCCTCCTATCTCTATATAAGCTTGTTCTTTCCCATTTGACAAGCTAGTTGGTAATTCTTGGTTAGTAACTCTATTTTACAAGTTCCCAAAGTCTGAGGATTGCTAAGCTCATCTTGCAAGAGGTCTTGTGTATCCCTATGAGGTTAAATATTTAAGGAGGAGATCCATGTCCAAGTGATCAAGGAGAGAGAGGCTTGTTCCCATCCCCTACAAGCTTTACAAGGCATGTGTTGCTGATTCACCCAGCCAAAGGAGGATTTGACGTCAGAACTTGGTTGTATTCTCTTTTGTTTTATCAATAATAATAGACGACTATCATTATGGTTCCACTCATGTGTCTTTACTATGATGCTTGAGTTGTATCCTTTCTGACTGATACATAGTTGCATTTCCCAGATTTTATGCTTGTATTTTTCTTGTTCTTCGCATGTGCAGGTGTCTATTCACGGAGATCGTGGGGATTGTGACCAGCTGAAGCGAAAGAACGGAAGCGATGACCCTTCTACGAATATAAGTGTTGGATTCGAGGTAGGCTCTAACCATTGGCCTTTATTTTACAACTAGGAACCTGCGTGTTAGCTTTGTTTGATTGTTGCTAGACCTCAGTTAGGCTAGTGGGATCGCCTTTGTCTGCAAAGGGGATTTACCTACACAACAATTTGGCGACTCCACTAGGGATTTGGCTCTTGCCTTGCTTGTTTACCTTGTCTTGTTGTTTGATTTTTGAACTATTAGACGGAGTCTGAAGTTTGGCCAGATAGCCTTCGAAACGCTATTGCTTTGCATTAGCGAAGTAGATCAATGCTACTTTAGTCCATCTCCGGTTTGGTTCGCACACTGAACAACTTGGGACTAGCCTTGTTCCTTGATTGTTTCCTTGGCGTCTCCCGCTTGTTTTGCTTTCTGGGTTGGATACCTCTGTTGTTTTTGCCTCTTGAGAGTACTTAGGTATTGTTGGTTTAGCCTTTGCTTTTGTGTTTTTTATTTTCCATAGCAAACTCGATTGGCACTAGTTTATAGCGTGACAGTCATGCCAGTTGGCACAAGTTGCACATTGACAACCCGCACCAATCTTGAAAGGTGCTTGTTGCAACCTGACAGCCGCGCCAGGCCTGTAAACTTTTGAAGTTTGCTTGGTTCTTCATTTTTTGAGCTTTGGTTTTGTCCTGAGTACTTTTACTAGACTACTGTGTTGGAGTGTGATTTGACTGGTTTTGATCGCTACCCTTTGGGTGTTTGCTTTTTTCTACCGATTTCGCCCTAGGGCATCTAGTGGCCTTGTGAATCGAGCCTTCCTAAGGTGTTTCGATCTTTTTCCCATCCAGTCGACTCTCTTGTTTGCTCCCTTACACTTGTTTCGTTGTCATGAATCATTTCGTCGCATTATTAAGGTGATTTGCTTCGTCTTCACTTGAATTCCACTTCATCTCACTTTGAGCCCAGATCACACGGCTCATTGTTCGCTTTGGGATCTTTTTGATTCTTCGGACGTTTGATTTGTGTTTTGAGGAACTGAACGTGTGTGTATTGGTTAGAATTTGTTAGTGTTATTTCTCAAAAGCTCTTTAGTGCATTTTGCCATTATTGAAAAGAGAATCTCTTTTGCTTTGAGATAGTTAATGAAGGTTAGGACTTTTCATTTTGATTAGTAAATTAGTAATCTTAAAGAAAAGTTTAGTGATTTGCATTAGTTGCATTAGGGAAACTCTTTGTTGTTTGTGATCATTTTGTTTGCATGAAAGCTCTCTAACTCTCTTGTAGTTAGCATTCATCGAATGGAATGACGTGTTTTGGCATATATATTGCATTTAGGGATTTTTTGAGAAATTACATACGGTAGGACCCGAAAACCAAAACTTAACTCAAGATCAACTTTAAAATAAATCGAATGAACTTAAAAACACATTGGAACATAACGCTCACATTCTAGAGGTCTAGGCTAGAGACGTGCTCCAGCGTTGTTAAACCTAGTCACTTTTGTTCTCGCATTAAGGTTGGATGATTCCTCCTTGTGTGATTCAATTGTGGTCTAGTACAGACTTCTGCTCCCACGTACCGTCGTGTATATATGGGGAGACTCCACTAGGTTATCATCCTTGATCCACAAGAAGTCGTGTCTGTCGCCTTACAGCCCGTAACGCACCGAACACAGTATTCGGGAAGATTGATTTCCGTACGGAAAGTCCTTGGCTTTCATATGATTGCTAAGGTGTATATGCAGTTTTACTGATTGTGTGGTAAACCCCTTGCCTAGTTTCTCCAGAGCAGTCACTTTTTGATCCTTTTCGAACTCCTTTAAAGAAAAGGCTCTCTTGAGAATTTGTCACTTCGGGCTCACTAAATATTCAAAGGTGACTAGAGTCATATTTTGTCCTTTTCTCAACTCTTAAAAAATGAAAAGGTCAAGTTGTGTCCTAATGTCTTAAAAATTTATTCAACCACGATTACACTTACCTTGTTAGATCTTGTTTGTGTTAGTTTTGAGTACGGTCTCTTATCATTGGCTTATCTAGGATTTTTGTTTGATTCGATCATCCTAGCGGAGCCATCGATCCTGTCTCCCGTCCCGAGTGACCAAGGGTCTCCTTCTTCTGCTACTCCCGAGACACCGGTTTGTGGCGACACTTTCCCTGTTATTCCAAGTGTCCAACCGTTGAACTCTCGTGCTCCAGAGCACGAGCTTTACGACTTGTTTTGGAACCCTGTTTGGGAGCCTTCCGAAGAGGATTTTCCCTCTACTCCTATTGGTGTTTCGTCCCCGATGGCTTCTTCCGATATGGAAGACACATCTCCTGTAACGAGTGGAACACCCGTTATGTCGAGTATTGAGACTCCCATCCCGGCCACATCCCCGGTTATATCTATGCCCTACACTGCCACACCTCTCGGTATTACAGTGCCAGCGCGCTATAGATCTCTAAGGGATGCTATGGGCTCTACGAGTTCCTCTTCTATGTGGGATAATAACATTGTTCCCACTACGGGACCTTTTGTTTCCCAAGTTCACCATACCGCTGTCACGTCAGTTCTGACCAATCTGACCGTTTGTGTCGCATCGTCGACTCCAGTTGCTAGTGCCGTTACGACATCTTCCGTCATAACTACTATTGCCGACCCATCTCGTGGCCAGGTACATAGTGGTCAATCAGCACATACTGCCAGAGTTGTCCATCCTACAAGCGGTGCCTGGCCTTCTTCTGATTCCATTTCAGCAGGGGGGCATATTCTCAGTACTTGCATGTTGTCCAAAATCCAGGCGGGCAAGGCCCTTATTATGATCCTGTCAATCATTATTTATATACCTCCTTGCCAGCTGAACCCATTGTTAACGGTATAGTTCCGTTGAATGTCGCTTGGGAGACCACCGGTTATGGTGGTGGCCAGTTCCGTCCAGGTCAAGGGCAGCCATCTCAAGGACCATCATACCAAGGTCAACCATCCTACTAGCAGCCTAATTATGGGCAGCAGTATTATGGCCAAACCTATCCAGGGCAACCTGGGAGCTCACAAGGATAACCCTACTAGGGACAACCTTCGGCCTCTAGTGGTCCGTCTTATACATATCTTGGGAAACCTTCTCGAAACCCGGGACAACCTTATGCTCAACAAGGACAACCTGGACCCCAGCAGGGATACCCTTTGGGTCAACCCTATGGGAATCCGGGACAACCTTACGCGCAGCAAGGACAACCCGGAAACCAGCAAGGCTACCCTTCTGGGCAAGGTGGCCAACCTTACATGCAGCAAGGCCAGCCCACTACTCAGCCTAGTTAGCCATCTGGTCTACAAGGACAACCTTCGGTTGCACAAGGACAACCAAACGCCCAGCAAGTCCAACCTTCTGGGCAAGTAGGTCCGTCTCAAATATAGCCAGGACAACCTTCCGGCCAAATGGCCCAACCTAAGTCTTCGCAAGGATATCTTTCTGGGGCGGCTCAACCGGGCATGCAGATGGTTCCTGCTTCTCAAGCTCAACCCGGTTACGAACCCCAGAATCAAACTGGTCTCCAGCCACAAGGTGGGTACCAATCCCAACCTTCTTATCAAATGTCGCCTGGCTCCTAGGCTCAATATGGAGCCTAGCAACCATATGGATACCAGGAACCCCAGGGACAAAACCAATTTTCCCCGTATCAAAATTACCAACAGCCGCAGGCTACCCCTTATCAAAATTTTCAGCAACCCAATGTTGCTCCTGCTGGGCAGTATGGTAACCCATGGGGCGCTGCGGGGCAAAATCAGAATCAACCATCCGGTTACAGATAGAACCCTTATGGACAAAGTTCCTATGGACAAGGTCCTTTTGGACCTGGTCCGTCCGGACAAGGTCAGTGGGGGCAACCAGCAGCTGGATGGAACCTTGGCCCTACCTCATATCTGCAGATGTCCTTCAACCCGCAGCTACCATTTCTAGCGACGTTGGAACTGCCCGATGTGTTGAAGTTAACAAATGATCCAATTTTGCATAATCCACAATGGCCACCAGTTCCAACTAAGATACCTGACAATTGTCCCAAATTCGATGGAAAAGCTGGAGGGGACCCTCAAGCCCATGTAATGACTTATCACCTTTGGTGTTTGTCTAATTCATGGCTTCATGATTCGGTCCGGCTTCACCTATTCCAAAGGAGTCTCACCGGTTCCGATGCCAAATGGTACATTGAATTGGCCCATGGTTCTTTTCAAGATTTCAATTCATTGGCTATGGCATTCCTCACTGATTTTCAGTTACCCATTTGGTACGAGACAGGGACCCATCTTCTTACGTCTCTCATGTAGGACACAGCTACGCACATCTCTGATCATATACATGAATGGAGAAGGCATCGTCGTTTGATAAAGTTTTGGATTCCTGATCAACTCCTCACCGACTAGTTCACAACTTCCTTTGTCCCTAAGATTACACGGGACATTGCCATGGGAGCTTGCGTAACTGAAGAGCAAGCTATTGCGGGTGCTCAGTACCTTGACTTCGTATATTCTCAGTCAGGTACTTTGTATGAGTATTTTCTTGATGCCCCGAGACACGGTACATCCAAGACTCCACCAAAGCCATCTGTTGATGGAGTTATCGGCTCTGTAAATCCGTCGTCCAAAAAATCATCCTCGAACCCTAGGAAGAAAAAATCGAATGCTTCTAGTGAAAACACTTGTCAGGGTGGTTCAATTCTAGAAGTACTTCCGAGGTTAACACCGTTCAGTCCACCACGGCGAATAAGGCCTTGAAAGGAAAGAAAAAGGGGAAAGTGAAGAATAAGTCTGAGCAACCTAAACAGGATTCCTCCAAACCTCCATCGAGGAAGGAGCTAAGCGCAAACCCAAGTATCCTTGTCTCATCTGTGATGAGGATCACTACACCAAAGACTACCCTAGGCGGTCCGAGGTTAGTCGTTTGTTGAAAGGTGCCCCTGGGATTCTTGCGGTTCTGAAAGAACCTTTCGCCTCTCAACATACTCAAATGGTGGCTGATCCATCTTTGTCTTCTTCTCCCTTTCGTTCCCAAGTGTTCATGGCTGGAACCATTCTCGTTCATGTAACGACTCGAACAAAGGAGTATCGTCCACCAGGAAGGATCTTGAGGTCCCCTCAAGCGCTCCTTCGTCCAGCTCTGGTCCAATCCATATCAAGAGACCAAGTACTGAGACGACCATCCGACCCCCTCCCAAAGGAGTACTCAGGAGATCATCTTACAACCCAAATGCTCGTGCTGTCCAGCACTATAGCATAGTTGAGGACTTCGCGTAGGCTCCGTCATCTATGTTCGCCTTAGAAGTTCTCTAGAGCTGCCCCCCCAAGAGGAAGTCCCTGTTATCAGCCATCGGTGGCATCGACCTGACAGATTCGGATTTGATTACCTTTGATCTAAAGAGCCATGTTCCAAGGCTGCCTCATCGGATCGCCTTTCTTATACAAGTCATCATTAATTCCAAAACGATCCATCGTACAGTTATTGATGAGGGCGCGTCAACTTGCATCATGTCTATTGCTTGTTGGAAAGCGATTGGGTCGCCGACTTTGAGCCAGTCTCTTACGATGCTGGAAGCCTTCGATGGGAGAGAATCTCGCCCCTATGGTATTCTTCAACGATTGTCGATCACTTTAGAAGGGAAAACCGTTGAAGTAGAAGTTGAGGTCGTTGACGCAAATCTTACTTACAACCTCCTTCTGTGCCGGAGTTGGATGTATGCCATGCGTGTCGTGGCTTCATCCCTCTTCCGTGTCATCCGTCTCCCTCACCAAGGGAAAATTGTCACGGTAGACCAACTCTCCTTCTTCGCTTCTTCTTCTGAACCCGCTTCTTTAAGCGGTGCTCTTGACTCATACGACTATTCCCCTTGGCTTGGAGAAGGTGCCTCCTCGAATCCATTAAGGGAAATATTTCCTTCCGATGAAGGCATCATGGAGACCATGTCTCTCGAGGAACCTCCGTGGTTCAATCTTCATCACCGTTCCTTGTTTCTCCCTACCCTTCGGGAAACGTTGGCTTGTCTCGAGTAGTTTGCTCCGTGTCTCCCTTCACAACCTCTTCAGATGCCTATTCAGGTCTATCATGTATCGTCTAAAGGGAATTTGGGGAACATTACGCAAACCCAACCTATCGACATCTCTGTCAAACCAGGGATTGTTGAGAACATCTACATAGGAGTCACCTACACTCCTGAATAAATTCAAATCTATATAGCTCTTTTTTGCGAGTTTCGTGACGTCTTTGCATGGTCTTATGAAGAGATGTCCGACATCGATCCAAACATCGTAGTGCATGAGATACCTACGTATCCAGGCGCTAAACATGTTCGTCAGCATTTACGCCCTGTGCACCCCCGCAAGGCTGCAGCTATCAAAGCGGAAGTTGAAAAATTCTTAAAGATGGTTTTATTTACCCTATCCCACTCACAGATTGGGTCTCTAACATTGTCCTTGTCGATAAAAAGCAGGGTACCATTCGTGTCTGTGTCGATTATCGCGATATTAACCGAGCCTGCCCGAAAGATAACTACCCCACACCTTTCATTGACCAGCTCATTGATGAGTGTGATGGGAGTGAAATATATTCCTTTATGGATGGCTTTTCTGGCTACAACCAGATTAATATCGCACCCACTGATCAACACAAGATGGTCTTTATCTGTCCATGTGGAACTTTCACTTCTCAAAAGCTCCCTTTTGGTCTCAAGAATGCCGGTGCCACTTTTCAACGTGCGATGTCTTATGCCTTTCATGACATCCGGCACATCGTACAGCCTTATCTGGATGACCTTCCCGCTCATTCGGCTAAGCGCCAAGACCATCCGTCACACCTCCGCGAGATTTTTCTCCACTGTCGACACTACAATATCCGACTTAATCCCCATAAATGTGTCTTCTGCGTAGAATTTGGCCGACTTCTTGGGTTTATCGTCTCTCGAGAGGGCATCCGCTTGGACCCCCTTAAAATAGAAGCCATTTTGAATCTTCCTCCCCCTACTTCTTTGCGGCAACTGCAAAGTTTGCAGGGTAAAGAAAATTTCTTACGACGATTTATCCTGAATTATGCGAGTGGCAAAAGGTTTCACGCGGTTACTTAAGTGTGACACCCCATTTCGATGGGATGCCATAGCTGAGGAGTCTTTTTAACATCTTAAAACTCTTCCGGTTTCCACCCCTTTGTTGCGGCCTCCGAATTATCATTGCGATTACACATTGTATTTGGCCACTGCTGATACCACCATCGGTATGGTTCTAGTTCAGGATGACGATGATGGCACTGAACACGTTATCTACTACCTCAGCCGCAACTTGTTAGATACGGAAACTCGATATGTGTTACACAGTAAAATGTCACTGCCATCATGTCAGTCTCCCTACTGTGCTATAAACCACATTCACCCATACTCATGCTCGTCAAAAATGGCTAAAAAACCCTCTTTGCCTAAGTTAAATGGATCATCGCGACTGTTAATAAAATAACCGCGCTGACAAGCGGAGGCCAATGTTGTTGTTGCGCTGCCAGCGCGGAAGCACAGGTCTTTTCCGCACTGGTCCCATTTCTACGAACAGCGCTCCCTCCGTTTGTCCTTTTCGCGCTGACCAGACTTCTTCTACGTCGGTTTGCGATGTCAGCGTGGCAGTTCACGGGTTTTCCGCGCTGATCCTGTTTGGGCGAATTTGTTCCAACAACCAGCCTTCCAGATCCCTCCAGAACTGGTTGTTAGCATTGCTGAGGTCGCCATCCTTTCTCTAGCATGTCTGTTCGACTGACCATCCACTTATTGTGGGGAAGAACTCATCCTTACCTATTCATGGAGACTCCTTCGCTTTATAAGCCTCCTCCATGGCCCATGAGCAGCTAGTTTGGAAGATAGAGACTTTGATTGAGGAATTCTTTGTACATTTTAGTGCTGCTCTTTGTAGGCCTTGGTGTGTTGTGTGAGGATTGTTTTGAGCTTGAGAAAGGTCATAGGCTTGTTGCCTTGTATGTGAGAGAGAGACCTTTTGACTTGGGAGACTTGTCTCAAAGGTGAATGCTTGGAAGATATGCTGGCTAGACCCTCTAGGGAAGGACTCAGCGTCAGGACACCGGTTGTACCTTACTCTATTTTTGTTAATAAAGATAGATGACTACTCTTATGGTTCCATTTACATTTGTTCAATGATTGATTAATGCAAATTGTATCTTTCCTGACCGATACATAGTTGTTGTTAGTAGATTTCACGCTTTTGTTTGCTCTCTTTTGCTTGTGCAGGTGTTCATCCGTGAGGATAGCGGGGAATTGTGATTGGCTGGAGCGAAGGAGCGAGAGGAGTATCTCTTCGACAAACAAGCGTTGGAATCCAAGTAGGTTACTCTCACCCACTTGTTAATTACAACTAGGAACCTGTAGTGTAGCATTGTTCGATTGTTTCTAGACCCCTGTTGGGCTAGTAGGGATCGCCTCTATCCGTAGAGGGGATTTACCTATCCAACAATTTGGCGACTCCGCTGGGGAGCTTGCCTATCTTTTGTGTGTCACCTTTGTTTTGATTTTTGCTCCTTTGTCAAAGTTTGGAGATTGTCTTGCTGTTGGTTTGTTTCTGGGTTCACCCTAGGGACTACCTTAATCGCCTTGAAAACCTGTTGTTTTGGTTTGGAAGTTTTTGTTCAAATTTATTCGCTTTTCAGCCTCAGCGCGTTTTATTTTGAAACAGCTGCGCTGACATCGCATCCTGCCTTCTTTGTTGTCTCTGTCGTCGCGTTTTTATATTCACACAGCCGCGCTGACCTGCTTTTTCGGGCCAGCGCCCTTTATTCGTGTCCTTCCGCGTTGACAGCGCAAAGTTGCTACAGGCATCTATCTGTCATCGCTTTGTTGCTATAGGGTCACCCGCGCTGATCCTGTAAAAGTCCTTTTTGTCCAAATCGACCTATTGAACCTCTTGGTTTTGGTTTTCTCCTGATTTTTCTACTTGGTTTTTGGCTTGATAGCTTTGTTTGAACTGTGGCTCGATTGCTTGTGAGGCCTCGTTCTACGGGTGCTCATTTGTCACTTGTTTTCGGTTTGTGCAAAGCCCTTCTTTTGCTCTTATTGCTTGGTTTATGTTTTGTCTTGACTTTTAGCGATTGCTGCAGTGTGTCAGGTCGTCGTTTGTCTGGTTGTGAACTCTCATCCTTCGGGTGTTTGCTTATCTTCATTTGATTTCACACTCAAACCCTAGGGCATCTAGTGGTCGTGTGTGTCTAGCCTCTCGTTCAGGATTTCGTGTTCTTAGTTGGCCAGCCAACTTCGTTTTGTTTGCGCTTTTGCTTTGGTGATTGTTGAAAGTGTTTGATTGTGTTCCAAGCGGTTTGCTTTCCTCCGTCGAATTCCTCATTGTCTTTTGAGCTTAGATTACAATAGCAAATAAGCCCTTGTTTTCCTTCGATTTGGAGAACTGGTTTCAGTGGCTTGGGAATTGTCTTGTGTGTGCATTGAGTGATTTAGTTTTTCACTTAGCATAGCTATCTCTCTAATTCGTTTGAAAAGAACTTTTATGTCATTGAAAAAGTAGAGCAAACTAGTATCTTTTGCATTGATAGTTGAAAAGGAAAGAGCATTTCGTTGTCTTGTGTTCTCAAAGAAAAAGCTTCATTTCCTTGCTATTAGTTGCATTAGGTTGCGTGCTTGCTTGAATTCGTTTTGTTTGTTTGAAAAATCCTTAACTCTTGTTAGCTAGAATTCATCGAACAAAATGATAATCTTTGGCATATAGTTGCATTTAGGTGTTTTTGAGAGATCATATGGTAGGACCTCAAACTCAAACCTAATTCGAAGATCAACTGTAAAATTAACCAAATTTACCTAAAAATGCATTGGAACTTAACGGAAACATCTAGAGGTCTAGGCTAGTGACATGTTCCGGCGTCGTTAAACCTAGTAGCTTAACGTTGAGTGGTTGGGTGATTCCTCCACGGTGAGACGATAAGTGCTAGCACGGATTGGGCTCCCACGTACCGTCGCGTATAAATGGGGAGACTCCATTAGGCTTGCACCCTTTATCCATAGGAAGCCGAGTCGGTCGCCTTGTAAACCGTAACGCACCGAACACAGAATTCGGGAAGATTGACTGCAGTACGGGAAGTCCTTGGTTCTCATATGATTGCCAAGGTGTATAAGCAGTTTTACGGGTTGCTTGGTAAACCTTTTGCCTAGAACTTCCAGAGTAGTCAGCTTTTGATCCTTTTCAGACTGTCTAACAGAAAAGGTGTAAGTGAACGTCTTGTCACTTCGTGCTCGTTAAACATTTGAAGGCGATAGAGTCATCTTTTCGTCCTTTTCTCGACTCTTGAAACATGAAAAGGTCAAGTTTTGTTCCTGTGTCTTAAAATTAATTTGGCCACGATAATATTTCCTGGTTAATCTTGTGTGCGTTTAGTTTGAGTAGGTTTGCCGTTAGCTTCTTTAGGGTCTTTGTTGCGACATGCTGGCGGATCCATCAACTCCGTCCTCGATCCCGAGTGAAGAAAGGTCCCCATCTTCTGTTGCCCCCGAGACTCCGGTTTGTGACGCTTTTCCCATCGTTCCAAGCGTACAACCTTTGAATTCGCGAGCTCCAGGAGACGATCTTTATGAGTACTTTTATAACCCCATTTTGGAACCCTCTGAAGGGTCTCAGCCTGCCACCCCTGTCGGGACCCCATCTTCGATGGCGTCATCCGATATGGGTGACGCTTCTCCAGTGTCTAGTGGCCCGACCGTTATGTCAAGCATAGATACGCCCATTCCGGCAAAATCTCCTATTATCTCGATGCCTTACACCATCACGTCTTCTGGGCAAATATTGCCAAGGCATTACAGATCATTATAGGATGCTCGGCAGTTCTTTTGGGGTCGCGACACCGTCCCTACCACGGGACCTTCTGTTTCCCAAGCCCCTCATTCTGCCGTTACGGCAGCCCCCACCAACCCGACCGTTTGTGTCGCGGCATCAACTCCAGTTGTGAGTACGGTCACAGCCTCATCCGCTGTCACTTCTACAGGAGG
>APFE031565605.1:4530-96707 GCA_000404065.3 Pinus taeda
AAATATATTAGGTTATCGTGAATTATAGGTAAGCTAAAGGATTTAGTAATATTAATATAAATGTCTCAAACTCATATTTTAATAATTTTTTATTTTTTATTTTTAATATCTAAGTACATTTAGTTCACTCAGATTTAAGTTGAGGTTTTCTTAATTGAATAAATAGAATTTGGCATTAACCACTTACTAATGGGTGAGCTAGAGAGAGTAATGCCAAAATATTAGAGTTGTTTATTAAAGTATTATACAAGCATATTTCAATTAAGTTGTCAAATATGTTTTCGCAATGAAATTAAGTTTTCAAATATATTTTCACTATGAAATTAAGTTTTCAAATATGTTTTCGCTATGAAATGGAAATGGATTAAAATATTAATTGTTCTTATTTTCAAATCCAAAAACTAGGATGATTCATCTCATTCTTAATCCATAATGAATAATATTTTTTATTTATTAAAATATGGAAATTTGTGATTTAGACTATCCACAATATTATGTTTTTTTTAATCGATCTTTTGGATCCCAAAGGGGATCCATCTTCAGGACATAATTGAGTGATTCATCCTATTGTTAATCTATAATGAATATATATTTTTATCAAAATATTTAGCTTTACTTTATTAATCTCAATTTTAGTTAACGATAATGTATTGTAAATAATATTAATTTGTCCTTAATTTTAAAATTTAATTTCTAATGCCTAAAACATTATGGGACCCTAAGCCAAATTTTTAATCAAATCATTGATTTATTGTCACATTAATTAAGTTATCTCTTCCTTCCCAACTCTAAAAGGTAATTTTTAGTGATCACTTGGGTTCAAAGACACATTATTAAAATATATATAATAATAACATATAGATTAATATAAGGGAGTGAGAGGAACTCAAAGAAGATAGCCAATGTTAATCTAGTTCATTAATACAGTGATGTTCGCCTCTTTTATAGAGATTGAAAATGACAATTAGATTTAACTACTTATTGGAGAGGAAGTGGTTGAGTGACTATATCAACTATCATCCAACAATAATTCATTGTATAACAATTTGATGTTATTACAAGTAATCATTTTAATCTAACACCCCCTCATAAGTCTTACTCCATCAAGAAAAAAACTCACTAAAACAAAACACACATTTGCAGAACTAAAAACAAAACCTAATATTATTTGGAGGCTTCCTATTTGAAAACACTTCCTCAACCGACTTGACTCTTTCAAGCTAATCCCTATTCCACGAAAAGATATAGTCTCCTAGTTGTATTCCAAGTTTTTTATTATCATTAGACATCATTAGCACTTGGAATGTATAGTAACCCTTGTAAAGATATGGTGATGAACTTCCAAAACTTGGTTCTCCCCTAGATTATTGGACAACAATCCCCACATGCATTTCTCATAACCATAATGTGGTATACTTTCTCTAGTGCACAAGCATCTTCAACTATTGAATAACTATTTTTCTTTCACTTAATGCCTCACTATCTTCAAAGTGTAGGACTTGTTAAAATGTGAGTTCTTTAGTAAAGTTTTCTTCATTTTTATATCCGATGGATCTTCAATAAGATACACATTTTCTTATTCTTTAAGCTTTGATTAAGAAGGTCACGAGAACATATTTTACAATTATTTACTATGTGACCCATTTTTACTTAGTAATAACTCTCTCTCTCTCTCTCTCTCTCTCTCTCTCTCTCTCTCTCTCTCATCTTTAGATTATTTGTTATGATTGTTTCTAGAGTAGAATGTTATCATAGATTCAATATCATCTTTTATATCTCACGGAATTGATCTCTTTTCTTTAACTCAGAGTGGAAAATCATATATTTTAGACTTTGAGAAGGAATTGGATTAAAGTAAAAATAACATTGTTGTATGGTCGACTAATTAACAAAATGGCTTTGGCATTCTCTTCATCTACTATAGCACTGACCTATTTTATCTTTTCTAAAATAGATCTTAATTTAAGCAAAGTCTTTTGGTAAAAATCACATAAGAGAAATTTTTGGCCAATGTGCTTCAAACCAACAAGTGTGGTTCATCATCATGAACCACACTTGTTGGTTCGAAACGCGTCTGTAAAAGATATCTCTTTTGTGATTTCTACCAAAAGACTTTGCTTAATTTATTATGCGTCACAGAAGCCTGAATACAGACATCTTAGTTTATTTATGTGAATAGATATATTGATTTCAACATCTTAAAAATGAAAAAATTTAGCTTCAAAGAAAAGTTGGCATTCACTACTTGTGCTCCAAATAATTCCCTTAATGTGTCCTAACGTTCCTTGGATTATTTCTCTAAGTATACATGATGTAACACCAAACTGTGAGAGTAAGGCCAATGGAGGCTTTTCATTCATCATTTATAATTTGTCAATTTAGTAATTTAAATAGATATCTCAATGTTTTCTCAATCCCTTTTACAATTCCTGACATGGATTTGATCATTAGATGCATTTGGATTTTTACATTATATGTGTGGAGCATGGTATTTCTCTAATGATATTTCCATCACAAGGTTTAGAATTTTACAATTTTCAAGATTTCAAAATTAATTTATATACAATTTCATTTCATTCACTATTTTGAACTACTGGTAAGAAAATAATTAAATAATATTCTTTAACAATCATTTTCTAGTCTTGAAGAGGAAGATAAAATGTTAAAAAACAGACCCCACAAGATCAACACCAATGGAATATATACATTGTTGAGCATATCAATGAAGCCCTTGCATTGTACAACTTAATGATTGTCACCATAGGTGGTTCATCTTCCCTCCAATCATCCTCAATAATTAGTTTTTTAGTTTGAAGGAATGATATATCCCTCCAATCAAATATTACCTTAGAGATGGGTTCAAAGTTTTGGAAACACTATAATTTAAAGGTTTTCACATTAAGTACCACATGTGCGAGATTTTTGGTTCTCAAGTAGTGCCCCATTTGGATACCCTATATTTGAATGCATATTTACATCAATTACCTAGATCAAATGGAAACATAGGATATATGGTTGGACATATTATTCTGATATGTTTTCGAGGGTATATGGAAATCCCTCTAATTCCATAGGTATGAGGAGATATGAAATATTTCGTCAAGATAACCCAACCAACATACAAGCAGGCCTACCCAATCCTTTTTACAAGTCAGCGCCATAAGTGAATGTATAAACACTATAAATAAAGTTAACATGAATTTATTTTAACACTAATCCATTAAAGAACATATTTGAGGTCACAAGAGGAGTTGACGAATAACCATTGGGGTGACTCTTGGAGTCTAAACGTGGAAGAAAAAAATATGATTTATGGGGTGAACAAGTCATTTGGGAATTTTCGTTATAAATTTTCTTATGCAGTGTTTAAGAATGTGAAACTTAGAGGATACATATAGAATATATTCATGTACCTGTGATTCTCATTTCAGATCCTGATTCACTATAATTTTAGAGATATGGTCAAGCATGTTAGGCTTCTTTAATTCTCCTAAAATCCTTTTCAAATAGGTCAACATGGAATTTTCACTATAAATTTTCTTTTGGGATATTTTAGAACATGAAACTTGGATAATACAAATGGAATATATTCATATACCTATTATTATAATTTTAAAACTTGATTCGTTGTTATTTTAGAGATATAGTCTAAGGATGTTAGGCTTCCTAAATGCTTATGAAATCTTCATCAAACAAGTCAGCTTAGAATTTTTGCTATAACTTTTAATCTTGGATGTTTCAGACTATTAAAATTAAAGGGTATATATATAATATCATAATGTACCTGTGGTTCAAATTACATACCTTGGTTTGTTATAATATCAAAGATATACTCTAAGGAAGTTAGGATCCTTGAATTCTCTTGAATTTTTCTTCAAACATGTCATCTTGGTTTTTTTCTATAAATTTCCTTCCATGATGCTTCAAAATATGAAATTTGGAAGAGACAGGGGAGCGATATCAAGGTTCATGTGGTGTAACTTTCATCCCTTGTTTCACTATAATTTAAGAGATATGATTTGAGGAAGTTAGCGTCCCTGAATGCTCATGAAACATGCTTCAAAAAGTTTCGGTTGTCATTTTTTCTATAACTTTATTTTTGATATGTTTTGGACAATTACATTTGGATGAGATAGAGAAGATATATGTAGTTACATGTGGTAGAAATTTCATAGCCATATTTGAAAAATTAAATATGTTGCATGTAGTGCAAATGCGTTTTGGGAAAGAAGCCAAAATAAACAAGTTTTGGGAGAAGGAGATGTGGTGAAGGAAGAAGAAACATGTAGACTCGGTGAACACAAAAGGAACTAAAAGAGTTGTTGAAGAAAGAAGAAATAAGAAGAATATGTGAAGTAGAATAAACTGATAGACATTGTGAATAAGAAAGCAAGTTTGTTGGTGTCTAATAATATTTGCAATAATGTGGATTGGTGTCTCCTGTAGGTTGGTTCCTACAAATCTTGTTGAAAACGGGATTGATATCTCCTATAAGTATGTGCATATAAAACAATAGAGGGGATTGGTGTCTCTTGTAGGTTGGTACCTGCAAAGCAATAGAGGGAATTGGTGTTTCATGTAGGTTGGTTCCTACAAAACAAAAAAAGGGATTGATGTCTCGTATATGTTGGTTCCTACAAAGTAGCAGAGGGGATTGGTGTATCCTGTAGGTTGGTTCCTATAAAGAAGTAAATGGGATTAGTGCCTACAAATTGGTGTGAGAGTAGGCTCGTTCCCACAAGAACATTCATATTAAAAAAAAATTGAGTTTGCACATGTATCTTATGTTACTTGATCAATTTATGAGATTTTTGTTTTATGATGTTTAAATGTCATAAATGAGTAAAATTGTCACTATATTGATTCACACCCCCCCCCCCCCCCCCCTCTCACTAGAATTGTGAAATCCAACAGTAGGTTACTAAAAAGTAGTAGACAATGAATGAAGGAGATTGTTCTTTCAATTATTTTTCATCCATCCCAGTTAAAGAGAATCCAAACTTGTTTGGAACAAATAAAATAGAGGAATTTTACATTATATTTGAAAAGTGGCTCTACAATTGGAGGCTTTGCAATTTCCTACAAAACATATTAATAATGATTATGCAACACACATAAATAACAACCACAATATCTACTTTTAAATGATACAAAAATTTTAGGTCAATCAATGATTCCATCTCATTTAGTGGTTCCTTCTTTCACTAGATGAATGATGCAAAAATGATAGCTTTTTCAATATTTTTTATTTTTAAATAATACAACAATTCCATGTCATTCAATTATTTCAAGGATTAAAAATATCCACATAGTAGTCCTACATGCAATGGCTTAACAAAAGTATGATTAATTTATGTAATATCTATAGGTTTTAACCCCGTACAGAAATTACCCACATACGAATTCTAAAACATAGAAAATAAACAATGCGAGAGCATAACACATAAAACACATATACACAGAGATTTTCCCCTGGATCCCAAAACCGGGACTACTAGCTTGATTTTTTGTTATGTTCCTTTTAATGTTACAATACATATTTATACATGCCGAAGCATCCAATACCATGGACCAAAAACCATCGCATCCAAAACCATCGACCGAAAACCATCGCGTCCAAAAACATGTGCGAAAATCATGCACAAAACCATAGGTGGGTCTGCTCAACCTAACATAGGTTCCAAAACCGAAATTTTATGGGGTGTTGCCCTGGACCCCATAGAGTGGGGCTACCTACACCCCTCAAACCCCCTGCAACCCCCCTGCTACACAATTGGCGCAATGGAGGGGCGACTCCACCCCCACTCTCTAACCTCCCAGTTAACTACGTGGGCTAGTCATGGAAAGAATATAACACAACCCAACATTCTCCCACTTGTTGTTTTCTTTCCACAGGGGGCCACAAGAGAGATTAGTCATTTATCCATCCTTGCAACTACCATTGTTTCTCTACACCAAGAGAACTTCTCAGAGCTCACTAATTTTGTCAATGCATCTACAATATTCTTCAAAGTGTCCACCTTTAACAGCAACACCTTTGTCTTCTATCATATCCCTCACAAAGTGATACTGAACATCAATGTGCTTTGTCTTTGAATGATATGCAGGGTTCTTTGCCAAGAAAATTGCACTTTGGCTGTCACAGTCTATCCTTATAGTTTCCTGTACTAACCCCATACTTGAACACAATCTCTGCAACGAAACTGCTTCCTTTCTTGCATGAGTGGCTACCATGTATTCTGCCTTTGTAGTTGATAGTGCCACTACAGATTGTTTCTTACTCATCCAACTAACTGTACCTCCATATAGGTTAAACAAATACCCACTTATAGATCTTCTCTGATCCAGATCTCCAGCCTAGTCTGCATTAACAAAGCCACGAATATCCAACACTCTGTCCAATCCTGGTTTTCCTTGATAGCACAAACCATAACCACTAGTGCCACACAAACACCTAAAAACCCACTTCACTGCTATCCAATGCTCCATTCCTGGTTTTGACATAAACTTGCTCAATACTCCCACTACATGTGTAATGTCTGGTCTAGTACAGACCATTGCATACATCAGGGTACCAACTACACTTGCATATGGAACACGGGACATGTCCTCTTCCTCTTCTTGTGTCATGGGACACTGTTCAGGAGATAACCTCACACCTACAGGAATAGGAACCTTCACCGGTTTACTATCTTGCATATTAAACCTCTACATTATTGTCTCGACATACTTCCTCTAGTTTAACCAAAGCTTCCTCTTTACCTGATCTCTTTTAATTTCGATGCCCAAAATATAGTTTGCAGCACTAAGATATTTCATGTCGAATTTGGAGGACAATTGGGTCTTCAAATCCTGGATAATTTCTTTTTCATTTCCAACCAACAACATATCATCCACAGACATGACCAAATAAATAACACAGTCACCAATTAATTTAAAATACACACAGTGATCTGCTTTGCTTCTGGTGAAGCCAAGTCCCCGTATAAATGTATCAAATTTCTGATACCACATCCTTGGTGACTGTTTTAACCCATATAGAGACTTCTTTATCTTGCATACCAGTTCTTTCTTACCCTTCACCGCAAAGCCTTCAGGTTGCTCTTCATGTAGATTTCCTCTTCCAGATCCCCATGAAGAAATGTTGTCTTCACATCCATCTGTTCTACCTCAAAATCAAAAGTAGCAGTAACAGATAAAAGTAATCTAATAGAAGTTACCTTGGCAAAAGGAGAAAAAATATTACCAAAATCAATTCTCGGCACTTGGGAATAACCTTTTGCTACCAACCGAGCTTTGTATTTCTCCACTTTTCCTTCTGTATTTGTCTTCTTTTTGAACACCCATTTGCTACCAACAGGTTTCCTTCCAGTTGGCAACTCCACCAGATCCCAAGCCTCATTTTTGTGCAAAGATGCAATTTCATCAACCATGGCCTCTTTCCAAAGGTTTCCATCCTCTGAATTTACTGCTTCCTTCACAGTTCTGGGATCATCGTTAGTAATAGATAGCGCAAAATTTGAACAGAAAGCAGACAGAATATACCTTTCAGGCTGCCTTCTTTCTGGAACTGATCTTCTCACAGCTGGAGTTTGTGGCTCTTCATCTTCTAATTCCTCCTCTGCTGTAGAGTTTGATTCTTCCTCCTTTAGCTCAAACTCTATCTCCTCAGGTTGATTTCGTTGGACTTCATGTTTAATAAAATATTTCACCTCTCTGAACACCACATCTCGGCTGTACACAACCTTCCATGTGACTAGGTTCCAAAGCTTATAACGCTTTAAACCGTCCTTATACCCAATAAAGATGCACTTTCTAGATTTACTATCCAACTTGGTTTGTTTCTCCTTTGGAACATGTACATATGCATCACATCCAAATACCCTTAGATGCGAAAGAGAGGGTTTCTTACCAGTCCATACCTCTTGTGGAGTCTTATCCTCCAACGCTGATGAAGGTGACCTGTTGACCAGGTAACATGCAGTATCTGCTACCTCTGCCCAGAATTCCTGTCGTAACCCAACACCACTGAGCATGCTTCTTGCCCTTTCCATCAACGTCTTATTCATTCTTTCTACAACTCCATTTTGCTGAGGTGTATATGGAGTAGTCTTCTATCGTGGTATACCACACTTCTTATAGAATTCTTCAAATTCCTTACTACAAAACTCTCCACCATTATCTATCTTGAGTACCTTTATCTTCTTCTTTGTCTGGTTTTCCACCAGAGCCTTAAATTCTTTAAACCTGTCAAAGACTTCAGACTTCTTCTTAAGGAAATATATCCATGTATTCCTTGAGAAGTCATCTATAAATGATACATAGTACATAGAATTACCCAGTGATGGAACCTTCATAGGTCCAAACACATCACTGTGCACAAACTCTAATATCTGTTTCGCCCTCTTACTTCTAGAGGGGAAACTCACCCGATTCTGCTTCCCAGATACACAATTTTCACAGAAATCGAAATCCAGAGAGCCATTACTCATACCTTTACCATGAAGTATTCAAAGGCCCTTTTCTCTAATATGTCCAAGCCTTTGATGCCACAACATGGTCCTCTCTCCTGAGATGACTAAATTTTCTACTCCATTTTCAGGAACCACAGAACTATTGCACCCATCAACAGTAGTGCTACCTTGCAGCTTGTACATAGTTCTAGTCTGAAATCCCCGCATCAATACCAGTGTTTCCCGAACCATCTTGCAGGTATCCTTCTCAAACACTGTTTTTACACCTACATCATCCAGCTTGCTTACAGAAATCAGATTTCTAGCCAATGCAGGAATATGTAGAGCACCCGAAAGTGTTTTAACCCTTCCACCTTGCAACTTCAACTTTACTTTTCCGCAACCAATGATTCTAGCCTTCCTGTCATCCCCCAAGAAGACATCACCACCATCATATTTCTCATCTCACAGACCACTCTATTGGGGAGTAAGTGAAAGAAGATTGACCCAAATCAATCAACCATGCCTCATGATCTACATGTGTACTTGAAGAAGCCAAGTACAGATCCCCACCTTCATCTGAGGTGGTTTTCGCCTCTGTAGAAGGAGCATCATCAGATCCCTTTCCTTTATTAGGAGCTTTAGATTTACAGTCCCTTTGGAAGTGCCCTTCCTTTCCACATTTCTAGCACACCACCCTTACAGGTTTTCCTGGAGATTTAGATCTCCATTTAGATTTAAATCTCCCACTCGATGACTTATTTTTGTTTCTGTTCTGGGATCATCCTCGTACAGACAAGGCATCACCATTCTAGCTCTCCATATTTTTCCGTCTCATCTCCTCTGTCAGCAAGGATGAGACTATTTCATCAAAATGCAAGGTAGTTGCATTGCTACCTATTGCAATAACCAGACTATCCCACGAATCTGGTAGAGAACACAACAAACTAATGCACGTATCTTCATCTGAAATTTTAATATCAAGAGATGCTAACTGAATTACCATAGTATTAAACACATTCAGATGCTTTATCATTGAGTCTCCATATTTCATCCTTAGGTTATACAGCTTTTTCCGCAGGAACAGTTTATTCAAGAGAGACTTAGATTGGTACAAAGTCCCTAACTTGTCCCACAAAGCCTTTGCCGTAGCGTCCCCTGATACATTCATCAGTACTAAATCTAAGACACACAATTGTATTGTGCTCTTTGCTTCTGATCCAACTTCTTCCATTCTTCATCGGTCACTCCCATTGGTTTAGTACCTGGATCTACTACAATCCATTGATCTTTATCCACAAAGAGATCCTCCATCTTGAGTTTCCACAACTCAAAACTCTGACCACTATATTTCTCTATCTCTATCTTTCCACTGCTCGCCATCTTCTTTCACCACCAAAATCAATCTCGCAGATCTCCCACTAAACAGGGTTTACCACAGGCCCGAGGGAAACCCCTCAGCAACAAAGGCGTCCCCTTGAAGCTAAAACAACTCTAATACCTAATGTAGGTTTTAACCCCGTATAGAAATTACCTGCATACGAATTCTAAAACACATAAAATAAACAATGCGAGAGCATAACACATAAAACACATATACACAAAGATTTTCCCCTGGATCGTAAAATCGGGACTACCAGCTTGATTTTTCATTATGTTCCTTTCAATGTTACAATACACATTTATACATGCCAAAGCATCCAATACCATGGACCGAAAAACCATCGCATCCAATACCATGGACCGAAAACCGTCATGTCCAAAAAAACATGTCTGAAAATCATGCACAGATCCATAGGTGGGTCCACTTAACATAGGGTCCAAAACCAAAATTTTCTGGGGCACTGCCCCGGACCCCATAAAGTGGGGTTACGGGTGCCCTCAAACCCCATGTTAACTACATCGAAAGAATATAACACAACCCAAAAACATAGTGTTGCCATGTCTAACCGTAACTGCGCACCAAACCTGCTACGACTAACAATGACGATAAATCCTTGCTCACATGTTTACACTGCCATGGTAACTATCTGCGGTTAAAGCTAACCCCAACGGCTTTTCAACGCATGTTCACATGTGATTATTGCGGTTAGGACCTCCGACACGGCTACGGTTCCGATAGTTAACTCTAACGATCTTTACACATTTGGTCATATGAACCCTCTCTCCGGCAGTTCCGATATGGTTAACGGCCAGCAGTTAGGGCTGTTAACAGTTTTATATTATTTTATAATATATTTTTAGTTTGATTATAAACGAAGGTCGAGATGGTACTTCATGGGGTTTGAATTTTAAGGGACCATTGATGTTTTAGGGCTTAGGGTTTAGGTCTAGAACTTTAAAAAAACCCCTTTTACAATCTTTTGTCACGATGTGACATAAAACCACATGCCTATCGTTGAAAAACAACGATATTGATCATTTGCAACGACGACAACCTTGATGACATATCAAACCTCTGCGATGGACGACACAACCATGCAACACAAATTCTACAAAGAAGAACGACTAAACAAATGTCATCGTCCAAGTCCTAGGGAATTGTCGATGAACTCATGTCGACAACTAGGTACAACCCATATCAGCTGAACACCATGAACACTAAGAACATTACCTGAACAACCTCATCCATAACCAATACTGTTGAAACTGAGCAACACCCATGAACTGCATGCTGATGATGACACTGAACACTGATAACGACACTTGAACACTTGTGTAATTAAATGAACGGATCCTCCTGGATCATTCCTCTCCACTTGAAAGCTTTTGGACCACAAACGTTTGACTAAACAAATAGTCGATGAGGGTATAACTCTCTCTCTTTCCACCTTGACTTGATGATGTATTAATACATTCGATCAATCACCTGCAAGTGATGACCATGATGATGCTGACCATGGTACTTTTTCAGTCGGTGACCTGTTTCTTCCATCTACAGTACAAACAACTTGCGACAATGGAAAAACAACATGTTATCAACATGGAAATTGAATTCTTTCCACAGAGAATCATGAGTTAGTGATTCGAAAACATCTTTGAAAATAGTAGTTTTAGAACTTTGTTCAATACATCTTATGGGTATTAACAATCTACTTTCCGGAATAACTGAAATATTCAAAGACTCCTCTGATTTTGAATTCATATCAATTACTTGACTTGATTTTCTTTCCTGTTAACTAATTACTAAGTGAACTTGCTACACAAAGCTCATATAGGTTTGATGTAAAGACTGCTGCAACTTAGTTTGACTTTGAAAGTATCTAAGTAATTGTTTGCTTACTTGAATCACTATTTCTTCATCTATTAACTGATATTTCCATTGACTAACACTTGCATTAGTTTTCAAATCATTATAAGGATACTTTAGATCTGCTTTCGAAAATGCTTTGTCATGAAACCTTATAGACTTCCTCTCCACTTGAAAAGAGGCTTCATTAATTTTGAAAGCATGAAATATGATGAAATACCAAGGAAATCACTACAACAAAACAAGTAATTTGCACTAGCTTTAGCACCAGATTTTAGTGCATTTTTTTCTCAATTGGGATGAGCAGTCTGGTGCTAAATCTGGCTCTATTGTAGAATTTTTAATGTGTCATTTTTTGCGCCAAATTTTGCATCTCTTTTTATGCCAAATTTTGCATCATTTTTTGCATCATATTTTTCACTAAGATTTTCATATGGTTTTACAACAGGTTTTGCTTCTAGTTTTGTGCCATTTTTTGCATCTATTTTTGCATCATTTTCTGCTTCATGCTTTATGCCATTCTTTTCTTCTAGTTTTGTGTCATAATTTGCATCGATTTTTACACTATATTTTGCATCTGATTTAATGCCTTTTTTGCATCCAATTTGTGCCAATTTTTGCATCTAGTCTTATGCCATATTTTGCTTCTAATTTTGTACTTATTTTTACACCTATTTTTGCACCAATTTTTCTTTCTTTAATTACACGTTTTTTGCATCCAATTTTGCACCATATGTTGAATCTAATTTAGTGCCAATTTTTTCATCCATTTTTGCACCATTTTTTCATCCACTTTTGCGTTTTATTTGTCTCCGTTTTTTGCATCCTATTTTGCACCATATTTTTCATCTAATTTTACATCATTTTTTGCATCCAATTTAGCATAATTGTTAACACCATTTCTTGCATCCAATTTTGCATCCTTTTGAGCATCTAAATTTGCATCCTATGTTGAACCATGTGTTGCATCCACCTTTGCATCCCATTTTGTGTCTAACGTTACATTCATTTTTGAGCCATTTTTTTCATCTAATTTTGCATTTGTTTTTGCACCAAGTTTTGAATCATTTGTTGCACCTCATTTTGCATCCAATGTTTCATACCAATTTGCATCCAAATTTGAGCCATTTTTATGCCCATTTTTGCACCATTTTTTCTACTTTTCTGCAAAATTTTGCACCATTCTGTAAGTCATTTTTGGTGTCTAATTTGTATCCGTTTTGGCATCCAAATTTGCATCCTTTGTTTTGCCATATTTTGTATCCACATTTGCATCTCATTTTTCACCTAGATTTTAGTTTGAATTTTCATCTAGCTATGCATCATTTTTAGCATCCTTGGTTTCACCCCTTTTTAGTCCCATGTTGCATCTTGTTTTGTATCTTTTCTTACATCCTTTCAGCAACCAGTTTTGCATCCTAATTTTACACCATTTTTTGGATCCTCATTTTGGTGTCCATTTTTGCATCCTTGTTTGCGCCCAATTTGGTATATTTTTGTATGACCTATTTTTTTTCCCTTCTTTGTGTCTAGTGTTTCACCCTTTTTTAATTCTACTTTAAAACCCTTTTGGAGATTTCGATTTTTCTGTTGGAGTAGTTCTACAATCCTCTAAGTCTAGGGCTTTGGCTAAATTCATGCCGCTTTTTGGCCTTGGTAAGTAAGAATTGTAGTTTCCTTCACATGTTTCTCATACATTTCTTCTAGAACCTTTAGAGGAGATTAATTTGCGTTGTCGCGGTGCTTAGGTAGAATGGAGTAGTGTGTCCCTCAACATTCTTACTCAAGCATGTGACAAAATCTCACCCTTACATGTAACTGTGTTTTATTTGTTTTTTCCTTAATGACCTTTCAGAGTCTCATCAACCCTCTTTTTTTATTTCTAACCCTTACCTTGATACAAATAATTCCTCTTACATTTCGCCTCTTCTCCATGACATTTCCTCATGTACCAATTCTTTCATTCTTGATAGAGTTTGACTTCTTCTGAGGATTTTATGTTTATTGTATCATTTCCACTTAATTCTTAGCACATATTTGTTTATAGTTTCACCAAACTGTACAAAATAACTAATCCCCTTAACCCACATGGTCTGACTCTCAGATGACAGGTTTCGCTCTGGCTCCAACTTTTCTTTTACGACGGCAAGTTTTTTCAAGTCATGGCAACTCACGATCCCAAGGTTTTCCCTGTTCTAAGTTTCTAGGTTTTCTACCCCCTTTCTACTCAAGAAATTCAAATAGTTAAGGTTTCAGCTAGGGTTTGAATATTGTCTTATCAAGCTAGTTATCTGGAATGTAACTTTTATATTGTGATCCATTATATATTTCCCCTTGATGGGCCATATATATAGGTATATTAAGAAAAGTCTTAGGAACTCCTTTTTTAAATCGATTTTACGTTCTTTGTTTTTCAAGAATTATCTAACTGGAATGACTGTAAATATTTTAGGGAAAGTTCAAGTTGGATTTCATTATGTAATTATTTTTAGAGTCCCTTACCACCATGCTTTGGTTATTTGACAATGTGCCTTTCCTTCTCTAATTAATGGATTTTCTATAGTATTTCTACCACAACATGCATGGTTAAATGTATTTGTTCATTGTTAATCCATCATTTTAGTGAATAATAATTATCCATTTCCTATGTAATGACTAGTTATAAATATTAATATTAATATTAATATTAATATTTAATTTATTTGTATATAATTGTTAGTAATATATAATTAACAATAATAATAATAATATCTATATTAATATCATTGTTTATTAATAATAATCAAATTAATATTAATGATTATTAATATTGTTATTACATAATAAATGTTTTTGATATATACCTATACGTGTATTCCACAATATTTTTTAATGTGTTTGTGCTATATATATATTATTTATATATATATATATATATATATATATATATATATAATATATATATATATATATAGATATGATATAGATATATATTTGTTTACTTGCTCTAGTTTTCATCGAAAAAAATATTACGCTCGCACCTTGAGATAGGTTGAATTCTTGTTTTTCTAGCGGTGAATATTATGGTCACACCTCAGGATAGGTTGCACCCAATTCTCATCTTTGATAGCTTCATCAAGCGATTAAGGTTGAAATGACAACAATGCAAATTTTGAATTAAGATCCAAATCATCATAAATATCTTGCAGACTTCTCCTTTTTCTCTTACCATTGCTTAATTCATCAACTAATTGATCATTATGAGTATTTCGATGTGTTGGTGCTTGATCTATGTTGTTCATAAAATCATTGAGTCCTTATTGGCGTGAGTCTATTTGGTGTCTTCTTTTGTAATCTGTACTGCTCATTTTCTGGTACATCTTCTTCTTCCATGAGTGGTACTCTTACATCAACAGTTTTGTCTACATTCTCATTCCATGACTCTTGTTCTTTGAATACAACATCTCTACTTATTGTAGTATTCTTAGCGACATAGTTATACAATTTATAAGCTTTTGATTTCTCACTATAACCAGTAAATATGCATTTTTCACTTTTATCATCCAACTTGCCTCTTAACTGTTTAGGTACAAATGCATATGCTACACATCTAAACACCCTAGATTGAGACACAACACAAGACATACCTGACCATTCTTCTTCTGGAAATATGTTCATCACACTCTTTGTAGGAGATCTAATTATCACATAAACAACACATGAAACTTCTTCTGCCCAATACTCATTTGACAAGTTTCTTCCTTTCAACATGTTTCCTTCCATGCTCGTAATTTTTCTATTCATTCTCTCGCTTACATCATTATGTTGCAGTGTGTATCTGTTTGTAACCTTCCTTCTAATTCCATGTTGTTTTTAGTATGCATCAAATTCCTTCAAATCATATTGTCCACTATGGTAGGATCTCCATACCTTGATCTATCGATCACTTTGGTCCTCTACTAGGGATTTGAATTCTTTGAACTTTGCAAAATTTTTAGACTTCTCCTTCAAAAAATAAACCCACGTCTTTCTGTTGAAATCATCACTGAATATGAGGAAGTAACAACTTCCACCAATCGACTTGTCTGCACGGGTCCACATAGGTCTGTATGAACCAACTCTAGTGGTTTCTTTGTGTTGTATTCAACTCCTTTTGGAAAAATTTCACGATGTTTCCTTCCCAAGATACAACACTCCTAAGTACTAGTAGGTTCTTTGGTGGGAGGTAATCCTCTAAAAATCTTCTTCTACTACTATAATCTCAACCCATAGAACTATAAATGTCCAAATTGAAAGTTCCATAACCAATGATCATCAGAACATGCAACTATAAAAGAACTAACATGATCTCTATAATTCATTTCCAAAATTGCAATGCCAAGGTATCTGTTTCTTATCCTTTTTCAAGTATCCTTTTGCATATTAATATATTTTTTTCAAATTGTTGTGGCAGGAACTACACTACCATGCAAAACTTGTTTATATTGAGTTCTATTCATTTTTAACATTAAAAATACAAGTAATATCACAATGTTTTACTATGAAGTGATATGTTTTTAGTGGTTGTTATTGTAGGTAGTTTTTTTAGGCATATTAGTTAAAGTAAGACTCCATTAATGTTATTAAAGGTAAATTAGTTATAATATTTTAAAATTGGGACATTTTAAAAATATTATTGAAGTTACAATTCTTTTAAGTTTTAATTGAAAGCTTTAGATTATAATTGAACCAATGTCATTAGAGCAGCGATGGTTTTTAACATTAGATTTATAGAAGATATTATATAAATATTCAGAAAATTATGATCATTTTAATTATAAGCCTCAAAAATTTAATCTAAGGAGCTTAAAAGTGGATTTATAAAAGAGATTATGATCAATATGAAGAAAATTGTAATCATTTTAAAGCCAAAGCGTCAAAACCCTAATCGCATAAAAGAGTTTCTTTGAATGTAATTTTATACTTTTATATTTTAAGCCCATATATTTTATAGTGTGATGTTGCAACTAATATTGCCATCTTTTATATCCGTAATTATTAAAGAATACATAATATTATAAGAAAGTTATGTAGAATAAGCTCTTCCTTTCTTGTTATTTCCATAGAATATGGAGAACGTAATCAGGAGTAGCTAATTAAAGTTGAAGAAATTGATAAGGAACACAAAATTTATTCAAATCTTGAAGTAGTTCGTACATGTCCATGGATTTCTAGAGAAATAAGTGCAAATGTCATATACATTGAAAAGGATGGTACATGAGGCATATCTACTATGTGCTACTTAGTTGAGGCTTGTAAAAAATTGTATATATGCAATTGTTACTTATAGGAAGAGAACTATTTTCAACTGTAATGGGAGTGTAACTTTTCATCCATTTTGTGAATCCACATGATCCTTGCTTTGTTGCACCCATTATAGACACTTTTATTGGAATGCCTCAGTCTTAGCATCGAAGGAAACACTCATTATTAGAATCAGTAACTTATGGATATGCATCACATGTGTACAGATCCAAGCAAGCACATCTCAATGTTGATGAATTGGTGGGATACAACCCATTGATCTAGTAAAAGGAAATGAATTTACTAGAGTTAATAATATTAATATAAGAATGAATGACCTTCAATGTAATGTGAACTAGGTTCAATAACTTAATCATTTTAAATAAGGTCCACGAGATACTTATGATGGAAAAAACATAATATAGTTCATTTACTGATGTAGAGACCAACAATGTTTAGGTTCACTTTTAGTTGAGGCTTTCCATTTTGGTACAATGTTTTATACTTATATAGGAATTCTCTCTTACACAAGGTGTCATTTAAGGTGTTTTGACTCTATATATAGATGCAATCCTTAGAAATATTATAAGGGGGATTAAAAAAACCTTGATGGATGATTTTCTCGAAACTAGGTGCCTTAAAACATGCCCATGCAATAATGTGTATACATTATTTAAAACAAATAGATTGTATTGTTCCTATAGCCTAAAAGCTATTTAATTTTCATGCAACCTACTACATAATTTTCCAAGAAAAAATTAACAAGAGCGTAGGCGTTAAAAAATTATGCTCATTCCTATATTTATTAGTAGAAGGAAAGAGTGCTAATAATTGTATTTATATACAATTGCTCAATGCAAAATTCAAATTTATTAATGGGCACCAATGAAGGAGAAATTTCAAGAGGTGATGGAGGATATTTTGAGAGCCATATGAAAAAAATTGTTGACTTCTTCCTTGTTGGTTTGAGATGGGTTTACAAAACATATTTACTTTTATAATTTATAGCTTTTTTTGATATATAAAGACAAATAAAACACATTTTTTCTCTTTAAATGTAGCATATAAATCAAATTGAGAGCATCATGTTTATTTTGTAAAAATTACTTGGATAAATTTCAAAATATTTAAAGAAATATAGGCTAATATTTACGTAAATACCTATAGCGTTTTCATAATGGACAATGCATACATATTCATTATCACTATGAAGTTCTAACCAGTTGTGTAATTCATATAGTTGGGTAGTACTTCGTGAGTAAATGACAAGAACTTTGCATGGTATTTCTATAAAATTTACTGCACCAAAAATGACATAGGCCATATATTTAGAGAAGCTTGCCCCATTGATTGATAAAATGAAATCATGAAACTCTTTGAAAATCCATTTGTAATCTGCCATTTCCAGGAAAACAAATGAAAACATCCTCCTTATGATCAAAACTCCAAAACCCAAAAATCTAAGACAAAATGATATATAAAACTTATTTACTAGCATGTGATAGAGCAATGAAGACTTCAAGATGAAACCTTTAAATTGTTAATACTTGAAAAAAAAATATTCAACGAGATTCCATAAATTATGAGAATTTTTTTCGGCATAAATCACACGATTGTAAATTTGTCGATGTGTTTCGAACCAACAAGTGTGGTTCATCTTCGGGACAAGTTGAAGAACTAGGTCATGGATGCATGTTAAATAGGGAGAGTAGATCATCCAACGGCTAGGTTTGACTTAAAAAAGGCTATATTGAAAGAACAACTATATTAGGTCAGACTGGATAAATGGCTAAGATTGACCAAGAATGACTAGATTTGACTATTTAAGTTGTTTAATTATACAATATTATTATGCTAAGACAAATATATTTTAATACCTATCATATGTTATTTAAGTGAAAATTTAACCATATTTGGTTAACTTTTCACTTAAATAACATATGATATGTATTAAAATAATATTTGTTTTAGCATAATAATACTATATAATTAAACAACTTGAATAGTCAAATCTAGTTCTTGGTCAATCTTAGCCGTTTATCCTATCTTACCTAATATATTCATTCCTTCAATATAGCCGTTTTTTCAGTCAAACCTAGCCGTTGGATGATCTTCTCTCCCTATTTAACATGCAACCATGATCTGGTTCTTCAACTTGTCCCGACGATGAACCACACTCATGGGTTCGAAATGCGTCGACAAATGTACTATCATGTGATTTACATCGAAAAATGTTTCTCATAATCTTGATATGGATCACAGAAGCCTCAATTCAATAAGAGATTCCATAAAGATGGAATCTAATAAAATAAAGTAGAAACCAACCTAAAACAAATCCATCCACTAAGAAACTTCAAAACAAAATCAGAGTTTGATAAATAAAAACAAAATTTAATAGTTTTTAGCTATAATATACCATACACCATAAAAATTTGCAGGTTTAGTATGCTTAGACAATCCTGTGCATCAAGCTATGTATAAATGAGTTTCTTGAGGGATTGTATGTGCCTTAGTGTCTCTGCATTTTTCTAATTCTTTTTTTAGTAGTTGTACATTTGAATGAAAACAATGTGTTTTTTTTCCTGCCTCATAATTCCATTGGTATTGCCTTTAAAAGCATAATTGTTGAGAAAACCATTTGAACTAGTTAGTGGATCTTTTAAAAAGTAACAAAACTAAACCATAGAAGCATGTTTGTTCATTCATGAGAGTTGCATTACCTAAATTGAATTTGACGCCTGATTGATGCAATAGCTATAGGAGTCAATAATATTCTCATTTAAGAAATCATTATAGGTAAGTTAAAAGTCAAGAATCAATGAACTCTTGGGACTTGGAGAATGATTAAAAGGTTTGTAGGCTCTTCAACTATCTAAAATTTGGAATATAGATGTGAACTGAAGTTGTGGTGTATGTCATCGTTTACTCACTGGTAGTCATTGATATGTCATATCATGACATTGAGCTACGACTACTGAGTTCTATAGAATTCTTGGAAGTGATTTAATTGTTTCTCTTTTGATTGTTTATATTTGTTCCCTCATTCTTATCAAAATAAGAAAATATGGAAACACAAAGTGTAGTTTTCTGCATGCAACTATTTGGTCAACTTCTAATTGGATTAGGTTGAACCTCAATCAACATAGGAGATGGAAAAGAAAAACACCAAATTATTTAACATTCGCTTATATTCCATGTAGCTCTATAAGCTCCTCACTTGTAGCCATACTTCCCATGGGACCAACATTCCAAGGAGATATATGTGGCATTTGTTTCTTCATTTTAGGTAGCAGGAAGATTTGGTGAATTTTGTGTAAGAATTGATGGTGTATTTTATGTAAGGTTTGGTGTTGTACTATTTTAAAATTAAAATTTCTTGACATCATGATTCTTAACGTTTCTTCAATCACAGTTTTAACCAAAATGGCTAGTTTCACAACCTTTTTAATGACTTACAAATGAGTCAACATAGTTCAGTTTCCAACCAAAAAACCTTCTTCAAAATATAGAGGTCTCAAGAATCATTGATATTCAATATTGATAGAGATCCAAAGATATCAAGGAAGTTGCAGAATGAATACTTCCAACTGCACAGGGATATATATGGGGTTTTGACACTCGAAGTTGATATGATTTTCCTTGCCTTGAAATTGGTATAAGTAGCAACTCTAACCATGGATATAGCATACTAATCCAGAATTTGATCAATGGTGTGATGGAAAGTTATGTTGGAACATGTCTCTATAGATATGGGTAGGAATTTACTCCAATTATCTTTTGGTTTTTATTGAACAACATTTTGTAGATGCTCCAATAGTATGCTCAATAATTTCTTCTACCATTTCCTCAAGGAATGAAATATGTAGCATAATTATTAAACACATGAAGAGATGACTTGATGTACAAATTTCATGTTTTAGAATCTTGACTCGTATAAGGTGCCTAATGTATTAAGCTTTTTCCCCATCTTTTAAATCTTACCTTGCAATTCAAAAAATATCACCACATTTCACAACATTCAACGTGAGGTTTGGAAAATTTTCATAGGAGATTTCTAAAATTGACCTTAAATATTTCTTAAATATGATTATATGTCAAAAATGTTGCACAAACTTCTTAGTTTTTCAACTTTGAAATTTATTTATGTATTTCTGTTAGTGGAAAGGGGCTAAAAGATAAGGAAAATGAGTCCTTTTATCTTTTTTATATATTTGTTACTTGATGTAAAACATAACCAACTATTGGTTGTTGAGATATATTTTAGAAATTTAAAAGATTTGGACTATGATGTCTTTACTTCTGGACAATACTTAGAGTCCTAATAATGGATATAATATCAACTCCAAGGAGATTCTCTATGATTTCCTAATCAACGTTAGGTCGATATTTTGTTTTGAAAAGCTTTTATGAAGATCGGTATATTGCAAATGGGCCCCTCCCTTAGAGGGCATGATAGTAAACAAGATATCTCTTCAACTAGGAAATAGTGGAATTTTCCCATGATTTACAGTCAACCCTAAGTGCTTCACTCAGACCTCTTGTACAAGTCAAAAGGGCACGAGGGATAAAGTATGTCTAGGATTTGAACCTTGTTAATGGGAATTCATCTCATTGATTAGCAAGTTGATTTACTAAACTAACTACTAGATCTTTACCACGAACATAATATGATGATAAGATGAGGCTAATTCCATACTATATATTTTGTAGGGAAATAGGATTTTAGCTTAGGTTTATTTGGTGCTTTTGTTCAATTTTTAGTAATCATACTCCTATCCTAATAACCCTCTCCAATTACAAAAGTCATTGTAGTCCAATCTGTTCAAAGTTGGATACATATTCAACCAAATTCACCTAAGATTTGAAATTCACACAACTTTACTATAGATTCAATTCCTTGAAGTTAGTATTACTATGAGGAGTTGGACAAGAACTAATGGAAACACTCAACTTCTAGAAGAGCTCTATTCAAATTGAGTTTTTGACTTTACTAGTATGAGCAATAATAACAGATTTATGGGTAACTCAACACCATTAACATAAATATTTGCTAAAAAAAACTGATCAATTGAACATTGAAGGTCAACTATGGCATAAATCATAGAAAAAATAACTTAAAATATACTTGTCATGTACTTGCTAGATCAAGGCATACATATAAAGATAAAATGGGGAGTGGGGGAGGGAATGTGAAAAGATCCATTTTTAGTTAAAGGAACATATTTTTTGTGAATGAATAACCTTCCCCATGGATTCATCATTACACCGAATGGTAGCAATGCCCCTGTCCTAATTTGACAAATAAATAGAGCAATTTTAGGGAACACAAACCTAAATTACGAAGTTGCAGAAATTTATATATACTAATAAAAAAAAAAAAAAATGCTAGAAATATTACACGATATATAGGTATGCGAAATTGTTAAGAGCATTCGTACTTTGGATCTTTTAGAAAATTCAACTCATTTGTAAGCTTCATTTTCCACCAAAGGAAGCCCCTTCTTCAAAATTAATATCAAAGCCAACCAACTTCTTTATTTTTTATTTTTCAATTAAGCATTTAAAAAGTTAATCCTCCAACAACGATTCTCATGTCACTACATTATTAGATTATTGAGCATTACTGAGAGTTTTATCCCTTCTCCATTTGAAATGGTGGAAGTTCATAACGATGCAATGTTTTTCACACTATATAATCAATGTGACTCCTATTTCGAAATCGTGGAAATGTATACGATGTCCTATTTTTCAACCCCTACTGTGATTTTACGTAGAAAGTCAAAGACAACACTCCACAATATTTGGTAAAGTGACTCCTCTCTACAATAGAGGTTGATTAGTATATATACTCTACACGTCATACCTATTGCATCTCAACTTTTGGAATATACCTATTTCAACTTCTCCTCTACAACAATCACATGGACACATCAAGTCACCCGATCATACATCTTTCCTCCACCATCCCAGTTTTATGAACAGAATAGACTATGAATACAACTGTAGTTGTTGGTCTTTAGTGGTGACTGGATAGACTGGTTTCCTTGGAAAAAGTGTTAAATATTTCAGAGACCACTCTTTTTCTTCTATATATATAATATATATATATATATATATATATATATATATATATATATATATGTGATCATGAAGCTTAACTGTTGTTTACTTGTTCCAGTTTTCATCGAAAAAAAATTGTTCTGGGTACTCTTCCTACTCATAAATTGGTCAACGAAAAGCCTACGAATGATGTCATTTCTTTGCTATGAATGACAGGTTTTGAAGATGGAGTTGTTCAGAACTTTGAGGGAGCAACATAGAGATAAATTTGAAAGCTTCCTATGGATTCCAAGAAAATACAACATAAACTCTTCAAATTTAATTTCTCTACCTCTGCCCAAAGATGATTATTTCCCAAACATAGCAGCAACTATTTAGAGTTCTATGAAATGCCAGATTTGTGCCTAGCTTCCATCGCCATCAAGGTAACTGCCATCGCTACCATGCCTTTGACATAGCCAAGTATTTTCCTTCACCATCTACTTAGGAGTGGACTGCCTGCCATCCAATCTCCAAAACAGTAATACATTCACTCAACTCCCACTTGGCTCATCAAAACAAATATTATGCCAATAATATTTGCGATATCAAAATCGCTAAAACACACAACGAATTGCGCAGTCAATTTGACGGCTTGACCTCTGCTACCATTGCGTAGTCCAAACCTATGCGCCAGACCACCGTCACATGCAACACCAGCTCACAAACATTTTAAAATCAGCATCAAAGCGAACAGCAAAATCTATCCAATTTTCCCCTATCAGCTACAATAGCATCACCAACAAATAGGAATATATGAACGAGATCACCATCACAGCAACCACAACTACATTCGGTTTCCCCGGCCCCACATGCACTTAAGTGCCATTCTTTCGATGAGTACTTGACATAACAACACATTCAAGATTCAACAGGTGCAAGAATAAGAGCTACCATAACTAGTTTACTGTTCCAACATCGAAGTAGATGAATCCCGAATTTGGAATATCAACACAGATGCCCTTAACGGGGTACCAGAGGAAGAGCTCCTACTGTTCCACATCGGCAACGCCAACCAGCTACCCGTAGCTAAGATTCCCTCTTATCATTCTTTCGAAGTAGACCTGATTCTTGAACTTGGCATAGCAGGGCTTCTCTAGGTAAACCTCCAGCTACCCATCATCGTTCAGGGCATAGGATTCCACCCCATACTAATACTAGGAGGAACATGAACTACTGGGGAACAATTGAAGAAACCATGAGGCATAAGCACGAATCCAATTCGTTCCACAAACATAACTGGCCAGTCCTCCAAACGAGGAACATGAGTAAGGCCAAAAACCATCCATAGAGCGATATCAGCCTCCTCAAGGTTTCGATTCTGCTTCACCCAAGTAGGCAATCCTTCTCCAACATGAGGATTTTGATTAGGAAATTCACCTCCTGGATATTGTTCATCTTTATGATATTGAGTTACCCAAAGGTTATGTTGTAAGAAGGCAGCTCGCCTAAGAAACATAGCTTCAGACCGTGCCAACGGTAAGCAATTTGAGCCTGGGACTAGTTTATAGCCTGTTAACTGCCCTGTTCTGTTTACAGTCCTTGTATTCCGGACAATCCAGTGCCGAGCAGACAGTGGATTACAGTCATGCTGAGCTTGCGATTCAGTTCGTAGCACTTGTTCCTCGGCCTAAAATGCATTGCTATGAATATTATTGGGTCCAGGTTCTTCAACTTTCACATTTAACTCCACAACCTGGTTCACTAGTTCACCAGGCTTGCAATCTACAGCCATATCCATTCGAGCAACAAAACAAAATGTTGGTGCACAGGTGCATATAACCCAGGAGCAATCATTGTACCATACTTCCTGGGAATGAAAGAGAATGCGGAGGAAGAACATGTTTTTCGGACAAGAAGCATGCTGGAGAACAGAGAGAACGGCAGCCATGGATCCTCTAAGATACTCGGTGTCTAATGTCATGGTGATGTGCACGGAAGCCGCGCTACAGAACAATCCCTTCGGTTCAGGAGTCAAGAGAGGGCACTCATTCGCATTGCGGAATGCCGGAGCTTCCTTAAACTTGGCCGGAACCTGAAACCTCTGAAATTGCGAAGATCTGATGGTCTCTGCTGGCGACCATGTGTGCATTGCCGGTAGCATCACAGAGAATGCAAGAATTAAGAAAATCAAACCCCATAACGGAGCCATTATCAATGCCGACACAACAATCAAATCTACAACCTTGAATGACTTAAATATCTCTGATCTTTGGTCTTCCCTGGGGCACTAATAGGCCTTTAAAGAATGAATGAACAAATTAAAGGTCTGTAGTCTTCCCTGCAGCTGGCACTAATAGGTCTTTTAAAGAATGAATGCAAATGCAAAATCTGTGAAAGCAAACCTATACAGAGCAAAATCAATCGATCTTGAGTTACCTTTGAGGAAGAAAATTCAAATGTGGACTTGGCCCTCTGAATACCTTACAAATTACGTTTCTTCTAAGGAATTGGCCAGGAAATTCAGAGGAACCTGCCACGAAATTTCCGACGTCAGGTGCATTCACTCGGTATTTGTTCAAGGTCTCCTACCTCCATCGATCCTCGCAGAGAATTCCAAAAACGTGGAGGACTTGGCCAACGCTCATCACTAATCGGGACTCCATTGGGCCATTTTCAGCAATGAGTCTAAAAGCAACGATCCACACTTCTCCCTCAGGTGGACACGGAGCCACCACGCAGCCACACTTAGCTCCAAGTTGTTAATCTCTTTATTTCCTTAGCCTAGGAGGGCCCAAGCCCTCATAGCAAGGTAGATATGCTCAAATGCATCCATCTTCTCGCCTCATGGCCAGTAAGTCGAATCTGGAAGTCGGATCAAATGGCTGTCGAATTGATCTCCTCACGCCTCTGCGCTTCAGTGATCAATCTTCACTACCTCAATAAATTAATGTGTTCCTCTTCTCCAATGGGCCACGTTGTTGACACGAACAGAGACCTCCACGAAATTTAACAAAACAACACAGGCGTGATTGCAGGACAACGATGGCGGCAATGTTCTGCTCATGAGTTATAAATATGCAGCCTGTCGAGTAGATATCCAGGAAACAAGATATCTTTGGCAGTGTTCTGATATGCAGCCTGTTGAGCAGATATCCCTTGTTGGCTTCTATTTATCTTACGCAGCTCTGCAATGTCGCTTTATATTAACAGGCACCATTGATAACCCAGATCAGTCTGGTTCAAATCCCTAACTGCTCCACGGAGAAAAACTGCCTTTGATCCGATCCTCACAGAGCAGTGATTTCCTTGTATCAACAAACTACTCCTCAGCAGCAATAGATCCAACTAACAGACACCACCATGCTTCCACTACGATGGCACAGCTCAGATCGTTCAGATTTGGGCAGCGTCCATCTCCACACAGCCAGGAACAATACAACAAACCGATCTGCCTCTTGAGATTCGATTTGTGCAGCCTTCTAGAACTTTTACCAACAACGCTCGAGGCTCAGTCCTACGCAACACTAGAACTGCTTTCTAATGGACAAACAAAAAATTTAATAAAGCTATACACACTCAGTGATTTATTTCTCTATGCCCACGAAGGGCCAGAGGCCCTTACGGGCTCTGAAGCTCTAATACCAGGATAAAATTGCACACAACAATATATTCTCTATTATTTATGAATGAGGAAATTACACACATATTTATACAATCAATAGTCTCAAGATAGGAATTCTATCTTGGACGTACACTAGTGTGGTTGAGAGATTCTCTCAACCACACACTAAACTAGAAGAAACTAAATTCCTATTATGCAGGAACAAACTCCTCAAATGGAGAATTACAACCATAGACAAGTAGGAATTAATTATTTCTAACTGGAGACATTGCAAAGGATCATAATCTTGGAGTTGATACGGAGAGCAGCAGCGAGCACCTCTGGAAAAATCTGGACGCCATTGTAAATATTGCAGCGAGCACTGTGTTTGATGACAGGTTCGCGGGTTATATTTCATCTTCACAAAGCTAATTGGCATTACCTGTGTTTATTTTTTTAATTATTTGTAATAATTTTATGATAAGTTTTATTAATATTATGTTATTATTCTCGCGCTTATCCATGTTCAATTTCCGTGAATTTCTATGTATGTTTTAATTTGATTGTTTAATTATAAAGAATTTAAAATTATATAAAAAAAAATTATTTTTCATTTTTTTTTTTTAAATAAGAGAACATTTACATCAGCATTAAATCAAATACCAATGCAGCAATAGCTATTTTTATAGTGTAAGTTAAATTAAATAAAAAAAAGATATATAAAAATTAATTAATAAATACATATAAATATAAATATTATCTATAATTAAAATTCAACAAAATTTTAAAGGAGGTTTTAATTCTTTTATTAACAAAAACCATTATAACTTATAAATTAAAAATAATTATTTATATTTATAATCAATTATTTCATAACTTTTAATTATTAAACTTATTTCTATTTAATATTTTTAATAATATTTTATTAAATCGTATATATTAATTCTTTTATAAATATTTCAAAGAAAAAAGATAGCTACATATACTTCTAATTTATATATATTTATAACTGGAATAAATTAATATATATGATATATATTATTATAATTTTAATAAAATAATATATATATATATGAAATTTATAAAATGACAAATAATATTATTAATAATTAAGGATTTTATCTCTCTTAATTCATAGTAAATCAGAACTTAACATAAATCTATGTTACTATATATTATTTTGTTTTTATTTCTTTGATTTAAAATTACTTTTATATAGCAATTCCATATTAAATAGATAAAAAGTTACAAAACTTTATATAATTTTTCTCATTTTTTATGATAAAAAATTACACAATTTTATATAATTTTTAGTTTTTTAATATATGTATAATTAGATCAATGGAAAGACAACACAAATTTGAATTAATGACCAATCACAATTAGTACTTTAATAATGTACTCAATTACCATTACATCTTCACATTGTTAATGACATGTTATTTTATATTTTTTAACCATAATAAATATTTTAATATATAAATAATTCATATTAAACTGGCAATTGCACCTAATGTTGCAAAGGAAAAGTTGTAAGGCAGTATCATATGCCTCTATGGTGCCACCAAGCCTCTTGTGATATTTAAAGATAAAATAATTGAAAATGGCCCCAACATTGATCTCGGATGTGTAATTGACTACAGTGGCTGGAGGCATCATGGTTGTAGATCCCAACATAATTAGCATGTTCATTGAAGGAATCCACTTGACCTTTAGAAAGGCCTTGTGTGCCAAACACACAATAACTGGAACAACTGCCCCACCTAGCAAGAACCAATTGAATTGGGGATATATACTCCAAGCTTGCAAAAATCCACTTGGGACCAACCAAACCGATATGACTAATGCACGAAAAAACACACGATCACTAGGACATGTCCATCGGATATTTGCAGCCAAAAGATATGTTTGGTATATATCTTTCACTGATTCTAACATGCACCATGTAACTCCTAGGTTGACTGTTCGAGCCACTATTGTGCCTATAAACTGCTTTGGATTCATAGGAGGTCAGTCAACATAACTAATATGTGAAACTACTGACATGATCGAAACAAAATTCAACAAATCTTAAGTAAATGTGAGATAAAAATTGTAGTTTTCTCGAAATCAAACTGATCCTAATATCTACAATGCAACTCCTAGGTTGATTGTTTCAGCCACTATTGTTCCTATAAACTACATTGCATTCACAGTAGGTTAGCCAACAAAACCAGTGTGTCCAACTACTCACATCATACCAAAAACATTTAACAAATGTAGAGTAAATGTTAGATAGAAAATTGTAGTTTTCTCAAAATTGAATACCCAATTTTAACAAAGAATTCTAGTTTGCATCTATAGTATATATTCAAATTTGAAACTAAAAAGAAGTCAAGTTCATATGAATTTAACAGAAATCTCAATGGTGTGTTTAAACATTTATAAACTATATAGAGCTAAATCTTAAAACCAGTTCTTTGTGCAACAGAAAATAAACTCCTATAAATATTAAACCTTTCTTCAATTCACAAGTAATAAAAAATTATATCTCTAGAGCGATTAGCTGCAAGAGGTGAAAGGAAAAATAAGATTGTATTTGATTAAACATTAACTATTTCTCATTTTCTAATTTACAGTTTTAGCTTTTCCACATTACTTCACATCGATTTCTTTTTTGTTAAAGACAAAATAGTCATCCTATGACTACTGAAAAATGTGGCTTACACATGGGATATTTTACAGTTTCCTAAGGCAAGCTACAATGCATTTGGACCACATCTTTGTTAGCAAAATTAGTGATGCGGGTCCTAGCAGGCTTGTACCTACAAAGACCACAACCATGGAAATCCGGTACAATAGCACAGTTCCTGCAGAAACATTTTCTTATATTGATAGTCAGTATCAAAGGACTGATAGCCTTGGCCCCAAGTCTAATTTGTATGCTATGAGAATAATCATTTTGCAATTTCTCACTGGAAAAATACCCATGGTTGTAATAGATGAAGTTGAAACATCCATTGAGAATGGTTCATTTCAACATATCCTAGACAAAAATTCTAGAGATTGGCCTCTTAATGAGGTCATGGAATTGGAAATATTATGATTGAGATGTGCATAGTTCCAGGGTTGGGATAGACCAGACTTGGAAAAGTATGTTTTGCGAGAGCTTGAGAGATTTAAAGTCCTCAATGTTTCTCAAACTAGACATGTCAAAGAGGAAATTGATGGTATGCCCCCAAATCACTTTGGATGTCCTATACTTCAGGTTAGTTTTTCTCACGCACACTTCATTTAAAAGAAAAGATAGGTGACTATTATAATATAATCTAAGTTAGCAGGACAATGATCTCCATTAGAGGATGTGTTCATTTAAGTACAGAACCTTAATGTCTTGGACTAGAGCTTGCATAACTAATTTAAGTAGTACAATAACCAGCTTGAGCTCAAATTGACATAGTCCAAAATAGACATTTTTACAATCTTAGGACTAGAATCTCTGTACCTTACACATGTATATGTCATAACCCTAGAATTTGCTGCACTTATATGTGTGTGTCTCCCTAAATGAGTTATGCAATACTTGAATTTGTTTAATTGTCTTGTGCAAATCTTCTCATGTATTTCTAGTACCAATTGTTTAAGACAAGTTTTGTAATGCTATCAGTCTAAGAGTCTCTATAGGTGCTCTCCCATATTCTGTTAACTTTCCCTTGTAATCTCTCACAATTCATAAGCCTTTCTATACATCAAAAGTTCATTTATCACATTTAATGGTTTATAAATAAGTAATTGACAAATAAACTCCATAAGTAACAAAGATAATGATTTATCATTTTGTATTGAGAGGAATATATTCCATACAAATTACAATAGTAAAATGTTGCGTCATAGTGGAACTAACTCATAGAAATTACAATCATGACTGGACAAAATTATTTTCTCATTGCATTGGATTCATCTAGATTTGTTTTGAACACATAAAATAATGGTGCTAAAACTTCATTCATCCCTCGCACATAACCAATCCCTAGGTTCAACTTTGAGAAAATTAGTAAGATGTGTTTCAATGCTTCCTATTTAAATGCCCAAATAAATCTCTTAGGAGAATTATAATCTCCATGAAAATACAATATTGCTAGGACACAACCCATTTGTCATTTTCACATTAACAGTTCCCTAGGCTTTGTAAACTTCAAATGACCAATACTTGTTACAAATGTCTGACCAAATATAATTCAACCCAATAGTAACATGATCCTCATTTGTAATTGCAAATGCAGAATCTCCAGAGAAAAAAATTCATACTTGGATGTGTACGTTTTACATCACGTTCAATCTATTCAATTGTCTCTGTATCGTAAGAAACATCCAAGCCAATTGAAATTAGACAATTGGAGGAATCCAATTATAGCTAGATGTGCTGGATGCAAATAATTATAGAATAATCGCATCTCTTGAAAACATTGCAAAAAAATATTTCTAGTCAAAACAACAAAAATGATAAAAATCATTCCTTATGGAAAATAAATAAATAACTTTGAAGAAATAGTAATTTTTAGTTACTTATCATGGGACAAAATCTATTTGGAAAGGCTCCTCTATAATGGTTTTAAAGTCGCCACATTTCAGGATTACTAGCCTGGATCACTTCATCATTCTCAATCTGCATGACATTGAATAAGGAATTGAACGCAATACCTTTCATTCTGAGGATAGTTTTCTTCATTGATTGGGAACACCCATCATAGTGCAAATGAACCATGAGCACAATTGTTACCACAGCTAGCTGCAAATACAGAGTGGGTTCTTTACAAAATTCCTTCCATTAGCATAGCTTCAAGGACGAAAATCATGCAAACCAACAAATATTCAATGTGCAGATAATCCTAGCATGTATTTAACACACTTCTTTCCCTCTCTAGCATAACCTTCACAATGCATGTCCACCTTTATCACAACTATAGATGTGTCAAGAATAATTGTTATTCAATATTGATAGATATCCAAAGATCTGAAGGAAGTTGTAGAATGAGGACTTCCAACAATGCAAGGATATATATGAGGTTTGACATTGGAAGTGGATATGAATTTCCTTGCCTTGAAATCAGTATAAGTATGAACTGTAACCATGGATATAGCATACTACTCTAGCATTTTATCAATGGTGTGATTGTGAGTTATGTTGGAACATGTCTCTATAGATACTACTACAATCATCTCCTGGGTTTTATCGAATAACATTTTGTAGATGCTCCAATAATATGCTTAATAATTCCTTCTACCATTTCCTCACGAAATCCAATATTTGGCATAGTTATCGAGAACATGAGCACATGAAGACGTGAATTGATGTACAAATTTAACGTTTTACAATCTTGACTCATATAAGATGCACAACGCATTCTTCTTCTTCTTTACCATTTTTGAAATCTTACCTTGCAATTCAAAAAATATCACCACATTTCACACATTAAGCATGAGGTTTGTAAAAATTTCATAGGATATGTCTAAACATGACCTTGCCAAAAATGTTGCACAAATGTCTTCGGTTTTCAACTTCGAAATTTATTTATACATTTCTATTAGTGGAAAGAGGCTAAAAGAGAGGGGAAAAGAGTAATTTTTATCTTTTTCTATCATTATTTCTTGTTGTAAAACAAAACCAACTACTGATTATTGAGATATATTATGGAACTTTAAAAGAGTTGGACTATGATGCCTTTACTTCTAGGCAATACTTAGAGCCTCATAATGGATCTAAGATCAACTCCAAGGAGATTCTCTATGATTTCGTATCCAACGTCATGTTGATTTTTCCTTTTGACAAGCTACTATGAATATTGTTGTATTGTAAACGAGCCCCTCCCTTAGAGGGAATTGATCGTAAACAAGATAACTCATCAGCTAGGAATATTTCTAGTTTTCCCATGATTTACACTCGGCTCCAACTTCTTTAATCGGACCTCTTGTACAAGTCAAAAGGGCATGATGGATAAAGTATATCTAGGATATGAGCCTTGGTAAAGGAAATTCATCTCATTGATTAGCAAGTTGATTTAACTAAACTAACTACTACAAATTTACCACAGGCACAATATGATGATAAGATGAGGCTAATGTCATACTATATATTCTGCAGGGAAACTTAAGAGGATTTTAACATATGTTTATTTGGTCCTTTTATTTAATCTTTAGTAATCATAGTCCTACACTAGTAACCCTCTCAAATTGCAAAATTCGTTGTAGTTCGATCTGTCCCAAGTTGGATACATATTCAACCAAATTCACCTAATACTCAAATTGCACATGACTGTACTATAGATTCATATTCCTTGAAACTAATCTCACTATGAGGAGTTAGACATGAACCGATGGAAACACTCAACTTCTAGAAGAGCTCTATTCAAATTGTGTTTTTGACTTTACTACTATGAGTAGGAATAATAGATTTATAGGTAACTCAAAACCATTAACATAAATATTTGCTACAAGCACCCATTAGTTGAACATAGAAGGCCAACTATGGCATAAATTAATAAAAAAATAACTTGAAATATAGTTATCATGTACTTGCTAGATCAATGCATACACATAAAGATAGAAAGGGAGTGGTGGAGGGAATGTGAAAAGAGCCATTTTTAGTTAAAGGAACATATTTTTTTGTCTATGAATAGCCTTCCTCATGGATTCATCATCACACCAAATGGTAGCAACGTTGTTGTCCTAGTTTGAAAAAATAAATATAGAAAGTCTAGTGAACACAAACCTGAATTACTAAGTTGCAGAAATTTATAAATACCAACAAAAGAAAAAAATGTTAGAAATAATACACGAGATATAAGTATGCTAAAAATTCTACAATTTGATATCTAATAGATGATTTATGACACCACTTCTACAACTACAATGTATGTTCTAGAAATGTAAAACCTAAAAGATGCTACCTCTAAAAATTCTACAATTTGATATCTAATAGATGATTTATGACACCACTTCTACAACTACAATGTATGTTCTAGAATTGTAAAACCTAAAAGATGCTACCTCATCAAGACTGCCAATAATCATCATGTTCTACTGTATTGGAATTCAGACAATACCAATAAAGAAATACCATATGAAACTAGTACAATATAGAAAAAATGATGTGTTTTATACTGAGACAATACGAAGGTTGGGATCCTATGGAACTTGTGACACAGACCACTACTAAATTCACAAAATAATGATATAAAATTTTATGAAAAAGTGCATTGTAATGCACTTTGAGGAGTATTATTGCATATTGTTAGGTGGTATTGATCTATTGCATTTCATGGAGTAAGCTTACTAGTAATCAGTTGTGCTAGTTTTTATCATTTAATATTGTAAATTTATTATTGCTTTATTTAGTTTGTATAGTTATTCATGGAATCTACAATTTACATATGCTTAATGGTGTTTTTTGGAGGATAATATTTAATGTTCTTGAATGAATATCTGACTTTCAAAGAGATGTGAGGTTAATTGATCAATTGTTGGAACACCCTCCCGTGACCTTCACATTCTGAAATATTATAGGAAAACACAATGAATATAAAGATGCCCATAACCTCATAAATCCTTAACAAACAAGGGACACCCACTGAAATATTCAAACATGTCAGAAACTTTCCATTTCTAACTGGTGTATTCAAGGAGTCTAATAATAGAATATCAAACAATAACCAGATAACCTGAGGATCCTAGAACCTAAGAAAACATAAGAGTATTAATGAAAATGTGTCTTATTAATTGATTAGAGCAAACCATGTGTTCTAAACAAACATTATGACTAAGACATTATAGTTTCTCTTGGTCGGGCAATCCTCCAGTCATGTTAAAACCCTTGTACAAAATCTTAAAGGAAAAAAAACAAAGTTAATAATTAGTTTACCAAAGAGAAAAACCTTAAGCAACGGATCCTTACTCTCATTTGCGACTGACAAATGTGGAATAAATCCAAAACTCTTTCAAGAAAAGTGCTCTCATTTACTTGAAATTAAACCCTTTAACAATGAACTATAAACTATAATGGGCTCTGTGATGCTCTGTCCTTCTTTCCCAGTCCTGTTGTTCCTGTAAATCCCCTAGAAAAATGGTTTAACAAAATGAATTGAAGCTTCCGGACTATAAATTTTTCTATCTCCCGCAAGAGGCATCCCCGACTCTTACATGTTGTTGAGGAATCTTTATAAAATCGAGAGGTGCCCTCCCCTCTATTATAAATGAAATAGAGGGCCTTTAGCCCTTTTCCATTTTAAATAGAGAGGGTTGGTGAGGGTCGTTCTACTTTAATTGCATACTTGGAGCCAGAGGATTCACATGTACGTATGCTCAAACTAGATCTCTACTACTACTCAGAATAGGCCGTGATGAACTGGATTCAGGCAGAGAGTATGTGTGTGATGCACTCAAGAATAAGCCATCAAGCAAGACTTGAATTGCCCGGAACTGTATTTTACCTCTCATTTGCAAATAAAAATGTTCTCGTTTACACCAAAAAGTATAACACGTTTACCTAAGATTCAACCCTCACCAAAAACTATAACAATTCTACAGAGTGGAGGAATAATAGCATTTTTGCAGAGATAAGCAAATGCGATGTAAGTAAAATGTATCTTTTTGCTTATATCTTAATTTAAGACACTTGGCCTGCCCCACCTAAAAAGTGTGTGTTTCTTTTGTCTTTATTTAAGACAATTAAAAAGTATGGGTATTTAAGAAGAAATTAAAATTTCATCTTAAATAAACCTGTTAAAACAACCCTTCATATAGTATTGTTAGAGTTTAGTGTGAACTTAAAGTGGCCAGATTTCCATAGAAGTAAGAAGTACCTGTTCTCTCTATATCTGTTATGTAATCATTTCATGATGTAAATGAGAAAGTGAGTGTTTGCAGAATTTTGTGTTACCAAATCTGGCATATTCTTGTGTCTTGGCTAAATAAAATAAATGTTTTCTCATAAGTTTGTTGGAGGTTCACTTAAAATTTTGGAGTGCTGTTGGAGCTCGTTGAGGCAAAAGGCCGTGTTAAGAGCATTGGATATGTTAGAAAGTTCATGTAAGACAAAGCTCATTTTAAATTTTCGTGGAAAGTCAAAGACGATAACAATAGAAAACATTTCCGCGATATGCATTTGGGCATTCGATCTGTTAGAAGGTTCATGTAAGAGAAAGGTCATTTTAAATTTTCGTAGAAAGTCAAAGACGATAACAATAGAATACATTTCCACGACATCTGTAAAGTGACTCCTCTACACGCGTAGAGAGGTTGATCTATGTATATACTCTACACGTCATTAACAAAATTGGATTTTAACGATTGCGTACGGTGGCATCGGAACTTTTTGAATATACCTATTTCAACTTCTCCTCTACGACAATCACATGGACACGTCAAGTCACCCGATCATATGTCTTTCCTGCACCATGCCAGTTTTATGAGTAGAACACACTCGTAAGGGCAAAGGCAATGCTAAAATCTCTGGTTACAGCTATGAATACAACTGTTCTGGTTGGCCTTTACTCAAATTGCATTCAATAAACAAGTAAATTCCATAGAGAAAAACAAATCAAAGTTTTGAAACAGCAAAACTGCTCTCCGGACGTGTCAGCGTCACGTCTACTGTCGCGAAACTGCGTGCAATCGAAGCGGCGCCTTTGGAGATGTCGGGGAAGAGTTTCTTTAGTGGCAAGTCCGCCGGACACGTGAGATGTTTATAACACGTGACACGCTCCCTAAACGGTAAACTTATAACACGTGGTATCCTCGAGTGAAAGATTTGAGAAAAAATTAACAACGCACACATAAAGACAACATAGATAGTTCAATGTAGTGGTTATGACGCGCGGAACGTAAACGGAAGCGCAATCATTTCACAAACAAACAAGTAGGCATGGCAAAAGGAATTCAATATAAAATTGTGTTCGATGCATGGAATAATAAACAACGTCCAGATAACGCCAGTCTACTTCTTTCGCGTTAATGGACTTTGATGTCGAATTGTAATGATATTTATTTATTGTAATTAATATCTGATTAATTAATTTTACATAATTGTAATGAAATTTGTCATATATATATATATTTTGTAATTATGATTTGATTAATTCAATTTATAGAATTGGAATGAAATTTATTTAATGTAGTTATGAAATTATATATTTATAAAAAATATGGTTGGAATGTTTATGTTAGGAAGATCTAGAAAAAGGAATTGCCTTTTGTGAGTTCAACCGAGCCGTTCAGAATCAACCTTGAGAGAAGTTTAACAAAATCTCTATCTCTATTTATATAAAATTAAAATTATATAAAACAGTTAGATTAAGCTGGTGAAAGGATGTCAGTCTCGAAATAAGAATATGACAGTAGCACATTATTGACCGTTGAAAAATAAAAAATCCCTACCTACATTATTGATTACTTTCTGAGTCATCGGAAATGGATGGTTGGGTTTCGTAAAGCTGGTTCCTGAGCCGTTATATATACGTTTGTTTCTTCAGAGATTGAGCGGAAGCTTATTGCGACCTTTTATATGCTTCGCCTTATTCCATTCTGCTTCTTTTGCTCTGTGGCTGGAGTGCGGATATCATATTGTTTATTGCCTTCCAACAATAATTGTGCTGTTTGCTTCAACATAAATTGTGTATGTCACACATAATACGAAGTCGTGAACACGAAAAAGTTTGAAGATAGATTGTTTATGTCATACATAATACAACACTATTTTTGTGTGCGAGTTGCAGATTTATCAAAGTACGATCGATGGCGTCAAATATTCTTGGCTTTCTCAGTGAGAAGAACATATTGGTGACTGGATCGACCGGTTTCCTTGGAAAAAGTATTAAATATTTCAGTGACCACTTTTTTTCTTCTAATATATATATGATAATGAAGCTTAACTGCTATTTACTTGTTCCAGTTTTCATCGAAAAAGTATTGCGTTCGCAGCCAGGGATAGGCCACATTTTTGTTTTGCTAAGGGCGAATGATGCCGAGTCTGCCAAAATCCGATTCAAAAGTGAAGTAAGAAATCCGATGATGTGAAAAAATTCTCATAAATTCTCCTATCAATGTCAGCGTCAAAAATTGGCCAATGCTCTGCCTAGGAATGATGTGATTTCTTTGCTATGAATGACAGGTTTTGAAACTGGAGCTGTTCAGTAGATTGAGGGAGCAACATGGAGACAGCTTTGAAAGATTCGTATTCGAGAAAGTTGTTCCTGTGGTTGGAGACATTGCAACGGATCATAATCTCGGAATTGATACGGAGAGCAGCAGAGAGAACCTCTTGAGAAATCTGGACGCCATTGTAAATATTGCAGCGAGCACCGCGTTTGATGACAGGTTCGTTTGTATTTCCTATTGACAAGCTGATTACTGGTTGCCGTAGGAAAGTATTTATATTTGAATGTAAGGCCTAACACCTTTGCGCACAACGTAGATATGATATTTCTCTGAATGTCAACACAAAGGGAGCTGAGAATATTGTGGAATTCGCGAAACGATGCCGTAAACTTCAAATCCTCCTGCACGTCTCCACTGGTAAATCGACAGATTCTGATTCTATCTATTAGATTTTAAAAATTTTACGAAATGTTTAAAGAAAAACAATTTCTTCAACCCTAACAAATTTCGAATATGATAGTTCGATTATTAATATTATTTTCACGCTGATCCATCACCTATTTCCTGAATTTCTATTTATGTTTATTTTTCCTTTTTAATTATACAGGTTTTAAATTTATATGAAAAATAAACTATTCCTTTTTAAATTAAAATTATTTACACTAACATTAATTTTTTTATAACAATGTAACCATAGTTATTTTATAATATAACTTTAATTAACAAAAAAAATTCTATATTGAGAGATTTGACCCATCTAAAAGAGTAGATGAGTAGTTGAGATGGATCTATATCAATATATTAGAAAAAATATTTTTTTTATAAAATATTACAAAATTTTATAGTCTATTTTTGGATTATCCTTTGGTAGGTGGAACCACCAACTTTTACTTAAAAAAAAATTTTATCTTCATAGTTTTTAATCTCTTTGAACCCTTAGTAAATCAAAAGTTAACATAGACCTATGTGGTATATAATATTAGTATTTTTTTTTTTTTCAATTACTGTTTATAAAAAATTCTATATTAAGTAGATAAAAAATATACAAAGTAATATAATTTTCTTTTTTAAAATATTTTTAGTTATTTTTTATGATAAAAATTATACAATTTTATATAAAAAAATCATATATAATATGATTATACAAGTGAGAACAACACACAAATTTGAATTAATGACCTATCACAATCATTGTTTCATTGTTTTAATAATGTACTCAATTACCCTCAAAAACATGACATACTTTAATAACAATTGATAAATATTTACATACATAAATATAATAAATATTTAGATATAAATAAAATCATATTAGCTTTTTAATAGGTTGAAAATAAATAATTTTATTTATCATTTTTTATTTAATTATATTTTTATTATAAATATTTTTTAAAAAATTATTTAAGTTTTAAGGGGCAGTTCAATTGGCCAGAAAAATAATGTAAAATCTATAAAAATAAAAAAATCTAAACGTTAATCCCTTGGTTGTAAAAATGAACCTGGGTTACCATAAAAAAAAAGCACTGATACATAGCTTTTATTTATTTTTTTGGTTTCCTGGTAAAATAAAAACCGTGTTTAAAATGGAACAGGAAAAAAAACAATCATTCTTATATGTTAGCAAAACAGATATTGTATCACTCTCAACTGCCATTGGACTAATATATATGGAACGTACAAAAGCTTACGTTGTAGGACGCAAAAGTGGACAAATAAAAGAGAGTTGTCTAAATCTGGGGCACACTCGAATGAACGGTAAAGGACCTGTGGGCGAAAGCAATGCACCTCTGAGCTTAGATATTGAAGCAGAATTTGGCCTACTAGAGAAAACACAAGTCAAACAGCAGGCCTTCTCAACTACTCACACTGCAAGCACAAGTTCGTTAAAAGACGCCAAAGTGAAGCGTCTCAAAGAATTAGGTTTGGAAAGGTGAGTCACTTGGACTTGTACTGTAATTTGCATTGATGTCATTCTGTAAAGGAAGGTATTAGACTAATTCATTCATTCATTTACATAGGTATTAGACTAATTCATTCATTCATTTGCAGGGCAAGAACGTTTGGGTGGCCAAATACATACTCATTTACCAAAGCTATGGGAGAAATGCTCATAGAGAAATTGAGGGGAAATGTTCCAGTGGTCATCCTCCGACCAACCATTATTGAAAGTACTTTGGCAGAGCCCTTCCCAGGCTGGATGGAAGGCACCAGGTGCCCATAAATATCCATCCTTTATTGCTAGAATCTGGATAGCACACATAAATATTTCATGATAATGTTATTAATATCACTATCATATCATTATTCACATTGATCATGTGTTCTTTTGCGAATATCACGCAGAACTATGGACACCGTTATAATAGGGTACGGAAAAGGACAAATCTCATACTTCTTAGCTGACCCAGAACTCATTTTAGACGTGGTCAGTCACTTCAATTCCCCTATGGTTGTTCCTAAATATATAGATTACTTAGTATTTACATTTGATTGTTCAATTCCTTCTCACATAAGGTCCCCTACCTATGTTGTTGTTCGTAAATACATAGACTGCTTAGTATTTAGATTTGATATTGTTCGTTTGATGATTAACAGATTCCCGCAGATATGGTTGTAAACGCAATGATCGTAGCTATGGCCGCACATGCATACGAGAACGGTCTCTTTGTTTATCACGTAGCATCATCTGTTGCGAATCCATTGCGTAACTCTGTTGCAGCAGACGAGGCATATAAGTATTTTTCGAAGCACCGTTGTGTTGGTAAAGATGGGAACATAATTCATGTAAAACAGCTCCGTTTTCTAAAGAGCATGAGCAGCTTTCGCCAATACATGCATCGACGTTACAAAGCACCCCTAGAGGTAATTAATCTTTAATATACTCCAGACTTTCTTTTATAGGTCCTCTGAACTTCAATACGTACATGACAGCTAGTGGTGGTGTTGAAAAACAGGTACTCAATGTAGTGAACAAGGTCTTGTGTTGCAACTTCACTGAACGTTACAAACAGATGCTTCTAAGATACAACAAAGTCATGCGCTTAGCAGAGTTGTACGAACCATACGTCTTCTTTAACGGAAGGTTGTGTTGCGCCCCGTAAATATATTTTCTAGTACATAATTATTACGTTGTCATTTTTACCGTAGCTGACCATGTTACGATTCACAGGTTTGACATCACAAACACTGAAGGCCTCTGGAAAAGGATGTCAGAGGAAGACAAGAAAGCGTTCAACTTTGACGCCAATTGTATTGATTGGGTTCGTTACTTTTCAGATGTTCATATCCCTGGACTAGTTAAATATGTGCTGAAGTAAGAAAGGATGGAGTTGCCAGCCTCCAAATCTAGTAAACGTCCTTCTATTTTATGCTATGATTATGAAGGGGTACATATGTGCTTGCTTAAGGAGATCAGAGAAATTAGTTGCTGTCCTTAAAGTTAACTCAATGTGCTACCTTGTTGGATATTTCCTAGTGATGCAGCGTTAGAAGTTCCATAACTATTTCAGTGAGCAGCTCTGTGAGGTTTTTTTTTTGTGATGTACGACTCAAAATTTTTTTGTGATGTACGACTCAAAATTCCACTGGAATATGGAGTGTAATGTTTCTTCCATTATTTATTTTTATTAGAAAATCATTATTAATATATTATATAAGCAGTATGATTTATTCTCTCATTCATTAAAAAAATATATGGATTTTTATGCAATATCAAATATTTTTATTCCATCATATATTATTATTTAATTGTTAGTACATTTATTTTATAAAAGAGGAGAATAAATGTTAAATTATTTTTGATAGAATGATTATTATATAAGTTTATCAATGTCATATCATTATTTATATTGGTTTTTATTGATTTTGAGCATTAAAAATATAAATGATATTAAAATGCTTTATTATAGAAGAAATATTTTTACTTGGATGTCTATAGTAATGAGTTTTTTTTATATTATTAATTAATGTTATTAAAAATATAGTTATGATTTTCCAAAATTATAATATTTTTAGACATATCATTCAAGTTATCATTAATTTAAGTTTTAATTTAAATTGTAATAGATTATAATTGGAAAATTTTAGTAAGAGTAGTTTAGAGTTATGGAAGAGATTACTATCAATATTAAGAAAAGAATGATCATTTAAAGTGGAAGCCTCAAAACTCTAATAACAAAAGAATGCTCCAATGAATGGAAGCTTATATTCTATTAATTTAAAATGATACCTTTTATAATTATAGCGGAATAATGCAATTATGATGAATATCCTAATCCCTTTTATTAAAGCATATTCAAGATTAGATGCAAATTATTTCCAATAAGCTCTTCATATAAGCTTGCTTTAATTTTCATAGATTACTTAGAACATAATAAGAAACTGTTGATTAAAGTTAAAGAAATTTATAACCACGACCAAGTTGACCTATGTCTTGAATTATTTCATACATTTCTATGGATTATAGAGAATTAAGTGAAAAAAACACATATATTGAAAAGGAGAAAAAAAAGATATCTACTTGGTGTTATTTGGAGGACGATTCTAAGGATGTATATATAAACAATTATGTTTATAAGAACACAACTATTTTCAACTCTAATAGGATTGTAGCTTCTTCATCCAGAACCAAAATTTTCATATATTTATGAATCCACATGATTCTTACTTATGAGCACACTTCTCAAACTACTTTACTCATAGAATTGACGCCAATACAAACATTTAGAAGCTCTATCTTATGGATATACATCATAGGTGTAAGTATTTAAAAGAACACATCTAAAAGGGTGATGGAGTGATGCCATACACCCCATTGTTGTAATAAACGGAAAGGACACTATTAAAATAACAATACATAAAGCGTGGATGTCTTTTATGTAATGTGAAGTAGGTACCATAATTTAGGTATTTTAAATATGATTCAATATATACTTTTCATGGAATGAACGTAATATGGTTCATTTGTTGATGTATACACCAGCAATGTTTGGGGTTAGTGTTAGTTGAGGAATTGTATTTTGGGTACAACAACCTATGTATATATATTTCATTTTCTCTTATACAAATTGTCATTTAAACGCTTTGGTGCTCCATATATAGATGTGTTGCTTAGCAAAATTCTAGTTAGCCATTACCATAAATTTGAGGGATGATTTCAAGGCAACTAGGTTATCAATAATATGCTAATGCAACTACGCGTATGCATTCTTAAAAAAGCATAAGCTTTCTTGCTCCTACAATCTTAATGGTACATATATTTCCATGCAGTATGCCACATAGTTTCCCAACTAAATTTTTTCAAGGCCATACGTGATAAAAGCACATGCTTATTCCTATGTTTAGTAGTAAAAGGGAATAGTGCAAACAATTTTTACATTGTTATGGAAATGCTCAATGCACCTATTGGAATCATTAATAAGTAATTGTGAAGGACTACTTTTAATAGGTGATGGAGGAGATTTTGGCTTTTTCATTGTTTGTTTGAAATAAGTTTACTATTTAGGCACAATAATTTCTATATTTCATACATTTTTTTTTTAAATTAAAAAAAAAAAATATGGTTTCTCTTTAATTGTAGTACATTAATCAAATTGAGAGCACGTCTTTTTTTAAAAGAAATAATTTAGCTAAATTTAATCAAATTGAGAGCACCCACGTTCTTTTTAAGAGAAATTATTTGGCTAAATTTCAAAAGTTAAAAAACGAAACAATTTTTTTCCATATTAACATTAAAAAAGAAAATTCCAACTTAATTTATCAAAATAATTTTCAACCTATGCATACTTTTCTCCTAAAAATAAAATATTTCCATAAATATATGATACAATTTCTTAATGTACACAGAATCCATGATTATTTATCTCAAATTTTATGAAATATTCATTACAAATTAAGATTTATGTAACTAGTGGAACTCCGGGGAATACCGTAAAATTATAGCTGAAATAAAGCTATGTATTTAAACCAAAGGAGAGTTTCTAAGGCTTAATATTCTTTCGTTTATGTATTTGAATACATGTAGATAGTAGACGATATTGTATTGCAATGGACCATTCTCATTCCATCATATTTTTGTATATTCGATCTCCTTCATAGACTTATGAATGGAAAAAATACTTTTTATTAGTGTTTTTTTCATTCAATTTTAAATATCCCAAAATGGATCTAAAAGTGAACTAAAATGTGTGCCTTATTCATGAGGTTTTCAATACCTTTGAAAGGGGTTAAAAGTATGCTTGATATCTTTTTCATAATTTAAAGACCATGAGAAAAGAAGAATACGTTGATTGTCGTATTTTATCATTGGATGAAGAGGAGAATTTGGAAATAAACTTCACAATAAAAATATTAGTAAAAGAAAGATTCAGATTTTCACTTTTAACAAGCATGAAAAGATCACCAAAATAAGGCTCTTTCTTGAGAGACAATTCATGGGATGATATGCATCTAGTTCTAAGTTTGACAAAACCAACATAAGAAAAGTAAAATAAAGATTAAAATGGTATAGCAAAGTAAGGCCACTCATAGGAATGGCCTCTCCCAAAGGTAATGCTTGGTTGTAAGATTGAACCATTACTGATGAAAATTCAAGAGGTCAAGTGTGATTACAATGGTGGTAATTCAGGTTAAAGAAAATAGCAATGTAATAGTATGCAACTAGGTGTTGATAAAAAATATCTATAAGAAACCATCAAGAACCATAAAATATAATGGGAACCCCACTTTTGTAGCGCATGGCTAGAAATAAGATGAAGAGAGAGGAATGCCTCTCAAGTTAATGAAAGCATGAGCTCTAAAGAGGGTTCTTGGGCCTAAAATGTAATGCATCATGGCCAACAAAATGGAAATCAGGTGCTACTCTACAATGTCATTGAAGGATGGAAACTATCATGTAAGTTATGATATGAAAACCCTAAAATCATAGAACTAAATTCACCTAATTAAGAAATTTAATCCATGTGGGCATCAACAAATTCACACGGGGGCTTCATTGGGGGATCAATATCATACCAAGTGCATTCATATTGGGGGATATATATTGAGGAAAAAATGACATAATATATTGAGCATATTTTAGGGGGTATAGGGATTTTCTATTGGCAGGTATAAAAAATGGAGCTCAAAGTTAATGAAAAAATATAAAGGCATATAGAAAATGTTAACGAAAAGATGGATACCTACAATAACTATGGAAAGTAGGGGTTTTTTAAATTGGGAATGTGTATTGAATTTTTATTGGTAATGGGTTAAATAGTTTGAATTTTAGAGGTATTTTCCAATATATAGTCAAATTAAGTGTATTGTTTAGTATGCCACAAACACACATGATATGTCACAAGTTCATTGAGTGAAGCCCCCATGCAAATTTGAACTTAATTGAAACTTCTTTACCTCATAACTCAGAATGAAAAACATGAAATATTCCCTGGGGTTGCAAGATATGCCTCTCAAAGTTTCTCAATGTAGTTTTAGTATAAGGCAATAGAGCTATGCTGGATTTTAATAAAAATCATATGATCTAAGCTTGAAAAAAAAATATTATACTAGATACATGTAAAACAAGAAAGAATAGAGAATAAAATTGTTAAGGAATTTACTAATGAACTAAGAACTGATATAGGTGGATCCCTAATCACCCAAAAATATAATTCGTCAAATCACAGTAAAACTAGGACTAGATTAAAGGTCTCATCACAAGCTTTCTAATGGCACAAATGATGCCTCAATCCGAGTTCGTGTGTGAAAGTTATGCCTAGTTAAATTTTCTGGTCAAATTGGGAAAAAATGATAGATTTAGCAAAGTGCCAGACAAATTTGAACTGTCGCTAAAATTGGCAGTCTAGCAAAATTTGGAGGCTTCATGACTAAATTTAGCAGACACTAGACAGAGGCATCAGTAACACTACAGTTGGCAAAACCACCAAATATCATTGCACTCTTCCAAGTTAAGAGAAGGATTCATGGCCCAATAGCATGGGGCCACGTGGCCCAATCACATGACCTCATGTGGCACCCAACAAATGACCCAATTAGCCACAACCAACCTAGCTAGCAGCTTATGGCAAAAATTCAATAGCCAATATTTTGGCGATTTGTTTTAAAAAGAAATATGTTAAATATAACTGAATGGTAATGGTTCCAAATGTGTACGTGGTCATCTGAACCAATAATAGACAATTTAAAATATGACAAACAGGATTGGCAGCGTAACAAATTAACAAAGTTTTATCGGTTGATGACTTGTTAGACGACAGACCATTTGGTGGTGGTAATGTATTCAACACTGGTTTGAATATGTTTAAACAACAATGGTTACAATTTATATGGTGATTGACATATTAAAATAAATGGATGGTTAAGAAATACAATGAGACCTAGTTCCAACGATGGATGATTTTCCACACACACACACAGACACAGATATCTATATATATATATATTTCCTTCCATGGAATTGCACACTCTCTCCTTCAACTACTTGTATACTCCTCTAAAATATTTATTTCCCTTGTAGTCTTCACCCATAATATCATTAGTGAAAGGCTCAAGCTACATTATCAACCCATTTTTTGAAATATTTATCACTGGTGGTCAAAAAAGAATGTATGTTGGCTTATTTGTGGCTCCTTTCTTGTACTTGATTAATAGGGAAAACCCATAGTAAGAATCCTAACAATTTATAATGTCTCACTTGCTACATCTTGCTCTTGATTTGTAGGCACTGAAGGACTTGATGATCCATATATTCTTTTCCCAAGAGATATTGCCTCCACTTTTTCATCACTTTTAGAATGGCAAAGATCTATGTATCATATGTCCGGTGGTCAAGTACTACTCTATCAAAAAACTCTAACTAGTAACCCATAGGTTTTCCTCCTTGCGTGAGCACCACTCATAATGCGTACTTACCAGTATATGTATCTAACTCAAAAGTTCATTGAAAATTTGGCATAACTAGTAATATTCTTCCTCATGTTCTAACGCACCCCCTATTATCCCCAACCCCAACTATGTGTAGAAGGAGGAACATCGGGTTAAAGTTTCATATAATAAAGGATATTAAAGGTAAAACCATAAGACCAAGGTCATGGGACATGTATTCCAAGCTAAATGCCTTATGAAACTAGCTCACAAATAGATAGAAAAGAAAGATCAATGCCTTAGAATTTAGCCTCTTTTAGGGGGAAACCTCCTTTACATTACAGAAACGAACAATTCTTGGATGATACAAATGACTAGACATCTTTCTATATATAGAAGTCTAAGTGTACACAATATAATCAAAGCTAACATAACAATAATATTACAAGGGAACAATAATAACAATAGTGGGCTTCTATGGGGCACACTAATAACAATATGGGCACAATAATAGAATAAGTGGGTTGCACTATAACACTAAGGGGTTATAGTAGTAGTATAGGTATCTAACATACCACTCTCCTTCAAAAAGTGTTGTCCTCAATGCTTGGGTATTTCTGGATGCTTATGTATAAAATTATTATCCTCTCATGTGGAATCTTCAACAGATAAGTTCTTCCACTTGATGAGACACTCTAAAATTGATCGATTTCGTAGTGTCGATTTCTTGTTTTTGTGACTACTTCTGGTTCCAATATGCTTTTTCCTTCCTTGTCAAGTTTTGGAAATATTATTTGAACTGCAATCTTCTCACCTATAACCTTCTTTAAGCATGAAACATGGAAAACTGGGTGCACTTAGGAAGATGCAGGAAGCTCCAATTTGTATGCCATTGTACCAATCTTTTGCGGCACCTTGTAAGGACTATAGTACTTTGGTGATAATTTATTATCCTTCTTAGCTTGCTTCAGAGACATTTGTATGTATGGTTGTATTCGTAACAATACCCAATCACCTACATCAAAACTTCTTTCATTGTGATATTGATCTGCATGTTGTGTCATTTTATTCTGCGCCAAAGTGAGTTTATCCTTTAGAAGTTGGAGAACTTGTTCTTGATGCTTGATGTGATATTTCACTGCTTGAACCTTTTTCTTCTCGATATGACCTTCTATCTTGAAAGTTTGAGGAGTGGTAATTCTTATTGATGCATTACAAGATATGGTCAGATTCATTTCTTCTTTCTCTGGGGTTGGTTCCTTGTGAGTATCCTTTTCTTTTGATGTTTCTTGATCCTTTTCTTCTTGATATTTCACAACTTCAACCTTCTTCTTCTTGATATGTCCTTCTATCTTCAGAGTTTGAGGAGTGGTAATTCCCTCCAATGCTTTACAAGATATGGTCAGATTCATTTCTTCTTTCTTTGGGGTTGGTTCTTGGTGTATATCCTCTTCTTTTGACATTTCTTGATCCTTTTCTTCATCATCTTCAAAATCTATGTAAAATAATTTCTTCTCAACACACTTATGACCTATAGTGTAAAATAATTTCTTCTAGACACACTTATGACCTATACTGTATTTGTACCACAACTGTAACAAAGCCCTTTTTCTTTTTTTTCTTGCAATTGTTGTCATGTAAACATTGTAGGTTGTGGAAGGCTAGGAGAAAAAACGCTTTCATATTTATATTTGTGAGTGGTAGGATTCTTTGTTTCCATAATTCACTTTCATTTTTTCTTGCCAAGCTGAATTCCTTCTCCAATGAATTAGGTTCCCAAAGATGAACCTCATGTTGAATTTTATCCTTTAAAGTCCCTATGAAGACATCAATCCTTCTCTTCTTTGGAATATAATTTACCCTTATATTCAATTTTTGGAAGTCCTCAATGTGCTCTGCCATTGGAAACTTTACTTTTGCTCGAGATTTATCAATTGGCTAAAGAAGGTGTTACTCTTTGTATGCTCATAATGTGCTATCATTTCTTCAGTGAAAATTGACCAAGTGACAAGTGCTTTATGAGAAAAAAGCCCTTTATACCATAAAACTTGATTCAGTTATAAAAATAAAGATGAAATATGTACCTTTTGTAAGAGTTTCACCTCATGTAGATCAAAATATTGCTCCATCTATAGTATCAAATTTAATGGATCCTTGCCATCAAACTTCCTCATATCGCTTTTTCTTGATTTTAAGAGCTCGATCTTGAAACGACTGTAGCTCTATAATTTCGAATCTTTAAGTTCTATAATTTCTACCTATTATATCCATCTGAGTTCTCTTTCTAACCCCACAAGTCTGATCACAATTGGATTCATGAAGAAAGAGTTATGCCCAATCACCCGCGATGACCTAATTATAGAATGGTTTAGTAGAGAAAACTTGTATAAAGTGCCACGTGTCAGTGTTTCGACATTAGGTTCTAAAAATGATACCCAACAAACTATAGTCTATATGTTTTCTATCACATCTTACTAAATTTCCATTTGATGCTGAGAGAGAAATTTATGACGATTTTCCCAAGATCACCTGTTTGGAATGTAATTCGGGAGCATGCAGAAACCCTAAATGTCTTGGACTATATCTGTGAAAATATAGCAAAGCAAGATCTGAAATTCAGACCGAACTTCATCAACTTTTTTGACTCAAATGGGTTTTAATTTTAGAGTCTGAAACTTCGTAGGAAAACAATTATAGCGGAAATTCCACGATTACCTATTTGAGATGGAATTTTGGAGCTTGCAAAAACCCTATCTTCCTCAGATAAGATCTTTGAAAATATAGTGATACAAGATCTAAAATTCAGACCCGAGGTTTCATGTGATTTCTTCTCAAACGGGTTTTTGTTTTAGCTTTTGAAATGTCACAGAAAAAAGGTTATATGGAAAATTCCATGATGACCTATTTCGAGCAGCAAAACCCTATAATCCAAAGCTCTGATACAAAATGTTAGGAAACCAACTCACAAAATGATAGAAAAGAAAGATAAATGCCTTAGAATTCAACCTATTCGAGGGGGAAACCTCCTTTACATTACAAAAATGAACAATTGTTAGATGATACAAATGATTAAACCTCCTTTCTATATATAGGAGTTTAAGGGTTCACAATATAGTCAAAGCCGACATAACAATAATATTATAAGGGAATGACAATAACAATAGTGGGATTCTATGGGGCACACTAATAACAATATGAGAATAATAATATAATAAGGGGGTTGCACTAATAACAATAAGGGGTTATAGTAGTAGTATAGGGACCTAATAGAATGTTGAGAAAGCACTATAGTAGGCGTAACTTGTGGTTTATTCTGCCTATGGAAATCGACAAAGGCATTGGAAAATACAAAGAGGCAAAATTCACATTTAATTATGAAAATAAAGGAAAGTAGGAGAAAAGGGAGATGAAGAGACACAATTTTAATGCAAAGGAAAATTAGAGGAAAATGATGAAAATAGAGGCATCAATGATAAAAAGGCTTTAGAGAAAGAATTCATAGCTTTTTCTTTTTTAGCTTTTTACAATTTTGGCTTTGGATTAGTTTCAAAGAGGGAGAGAAGAGAACAAGAAAGCAAAGTAAATCTAGGAAAGGAAGGAAAGGGAAACATCCTTCATTAAAAGAAAGAAAAAGAAAAAGAAATAAAATTATTGATGTGCGTTGTGGAGTACTCAACATGACAAGGACTCCATGCATTGTGGAAACAAGGACTTTGTGGTAGTCTCGTCTTAGTCACACATATTTGGAATCTAGAGTAGTGAGCTCCCACATCACATCATTGCACAATGCCTTGAATTCTTTTTCAAATGGCACATGCATGATTATAGGAATTCACATAAGTTATTTATTTATTTATTTTTAATGAAGGAAATAGAGGCATCAATGATAAAAAAGTCTTCAGAGAAATAGTTCATAGCTTTTTTCATTTTTGGCTTTGGATCAGCTTCAGAGAGAAAGAGAAGAGAACAAGAAAGCAAAGGAAAGAAACAAAAGGTAAGGTATTGGCTCATTGTATTGGTCTCATTGTATTGTAACAAATCTTATTTATAAATTACGAGTCTCATTGTATTGGCTTAATTGGTGATAGTTGTTTTATGAAGTACAATGTGTACACTATTAGATTCAAGGTCAAATTGCCAATCCAAAAATAAATAATGATAATGACAATAATGATAATAACATAAAATAAAATTATAATTTAAATCCTTTTATGGTTTTTTTTAGTTTTAGTAGTCTCAGATGGATGATAAGGTAAGCGTTTAGATGTTGATTTATGTTTATCAATGATTTAATTTATATATCAATATGTTATGAAAGTTTAAATGGCAAATTGTTGAACATCTAGAAAGCCTCACTGCTTAGTGATGCCTTAAAGTATGAGAAACAATTGCACGATATGATCAACGAACTGGAAGAGAAATCTTCCAAAATACTTTTATCGATCTATATCAACCACATTAATTAATTTGTTTGTGCTAGTATTACATAGCTCCAAATTAAAATTATTTGAAAACGTTACACCATATTGAAAAATATGTTTGTCGATAGAATCATCTTATTTAGCTCAATAGAATCTTCTTATATTCCTCCTTTCGACTGCAATAGACTCGAGGTACATTTCCCTCTCAGTAGTTTAAATATGGGTTTTTGTTTTCAATAATTATTGTTAAATTTGGTTTTGTGTTTGTAGAATGTATTTAGTGAAGTTATCTTAACTATTTTATATACCCATTGTTTTAAAGGAAATCAGTTATACAATACTTAGGAGTGAGGTTATAATTTTTGGTTATTTAAAATGTATTTTTAGTTATAAAAATAAATTGGATATTAAAATTTTGATTTTTTTTAAATTATGAAAATTTCATTATAATTGAAAACATATCTAGTAAATTTTAACATAATTCCAAAATTAACTCCAATACATAAAAATAATTGTGTCATATTTTCAACAAATCTTTTATACACTCCCCTTATACAATTCCACATTTCAACCCTACAAAATAACTTTCGGGAGAAAAAAGGTTAATACATAGTCTCTACCCAAAAAGTTCCTTTTAGAATGCATAGTTTCTGAACTTGAAAAGCAAAGCATTAGAAGGAAAATAAAATATGAAGTATAAAAATCTCAAAAACAGAGACCTCATCGATGTGCATTTGATTGGCCTACTTGAAAAACATGACAAAGCTTGAACATATACACTAGTATTGAATATTTTGAAAATTGAAATTTCGCTTGAGTCCAAATGAAATATGTGTGACCTTTTGATGTTGGCAAAAAGAAAAATCATGGTTTTAAGGGAGAAATATGCCAAACCACCGATGTGGGTGTAAAAGGATTTTGAATTGAAATGGTAAAATAGAACTGTGGAGATTTTCTATGGAAATAATAAGGAGTTCCAATCAAGTATTTTCTTTCCAAATACCTATGCCACAAACATCTTCCAATAAATTTACAGATATTCAGTTTGAGTTCTCTTAGTTCTGAATTTTCTATTGATATCACTAAATTCACCTTCGTTGGCTCCTGTGACAGAAAGTATCAAAAAACTCTTGGGACACTTTGAAAACTTCAAAGAAGAGGAGTAACTTGCCTGAAACCTCATAGTAATGGGTATGGAAATCTGGAAGCTAATCGAATGTAGTCATTAGGCACTAGTGCCATGTGTGAGGCTCATTCTGAAAAGTAATCACAACCTTTGATTACCCTATTGAATTGTAATTAACATAGAGGTTAGTCTTGGGAAAGGAAAGGAGATTAGTATTAATGAAAGTGGAGTATAAATTGTGACATCGTTTTTCCTTTTCTCTTTAAACAAACTAGAAAGACACAAAGTTGGAATCTAAGAGAGAAAAAATTCAATGATCTTGACATAATTCTATATGATGTAACTATCTAACCCAGTCAACTGAATCAATCTAGATTGAAAATGAATTTGGCAAAGTCAAATAAAACCTGCAAGAACTTCCACCATTAGTAAGATTTAGGTAGTCTTCAATTTAAGCATTGAATAAATATGCATCTTACACAATATATCGCCACTCCAATACAAATTGGCAAATCAACGTTTAATTCATATTTACAGGGTAAGAGCATGATAAAGGCCTTTAATGTAGTTGTACTGTTATGAGAACCAAACTTGTAAGTAAGAGGTCAATAGTTGTAGTGTTAGGTTTTGAGACATAAACTTGCACATAGGAGGGCCCATTAGTCATATGTGTATGTACTGAGGAAAAAATTATATACAATAGCAACATTAAGAATTAGGTGGAAAATTGTGTATCCCAAGTTCAACTCTAAGAAAATCTGATAGGAGTCACCTCGTCTTTGTTGCTTTCATTTTACATACGGGCACGTCAGTAAATATAACTTATATCTATAATCCTTCAAAGATCTGGTTGAATTTCCAATTTGCATCAATGAAGTTATAGGAAGTGATAGTTTCTCCATCACTAGCATTGATCTAGAAGGAGAGACTCTCCCCATTCAAATAAGAGTTACTCTACCAATTTTATCCCTAGTTACGAGACATTTTTTGCCAACCAATGTTGGAACCTTTGATGGAAACAACCTCCACATCCCTTGCACCTCCTACGTTTGTAAAGAGCACCAAATTGAAATAAGAGTGCCCACTTATGGGTTTAGGCATGTTTCCAAATTTAAATCATTGTATTGAAGGTGCTTGAATGGCACAATAGTATTTAGTTTTATAAGGGAGTAGTCTAACTGTTCGATGTTTCACCCTTCATTTTTTGTGCCCTCTCTCACCGGTTTTCATTCTTTGGCTACTCTGATGGGCCCACTTTGTCCTTTCCAACAACATTCGTCTCATTCATTTCACCAACCTCCTCCTGATGTTCATTTTAGTTATGTCCTAGCTATAAATGATGGTAAACACCATGCATCATGCATACCACTACTCTACTTCGTGTTTTCAAATTTCAAACTAAGCATGAAGAAATTTTGAGATAAAGCAGGAAGATGGATAATTAATGCCAAACTAATCATGAAATAATATATTCTTGGCAATTTAAGGGTGAAGAATATAATTTAGACACGTTGGAATGGAAAATAGTGGGGGAGGGATTGAAGGCACATGCAATTCACTCTAAAATGTAGTGCACAACACCCGGGCGGAAAAGGGTTAATATGGGTTCCTCAATGGCTCCCAGAGAAAAAAGATTTGGTCCATCCATGAGGAGGGCTTTCATTCCCTTATGACATCACATAGGAGGATCCAAAATCATTTCTATCTCATTAAATTACCTGTCGTGGATATTCTCTCAATTATTCTTTAATCTCCACTAAAACTTGGATGTGATTCTCAATAGAATGTCATGGAAGAATTTACAAGGAATAAAAGCATGCAATTTTGCAATGAAAATGCCATAGGAATTGTATTTTGTTTTGGAAAAATAAAGTGTGACCAACTAGCATTAGTGTCAAGGACGGTGTGGAGGTGGAGGTCTGTGACTCCAGCACTTATTTTCTTTGCTTCAGGTGTATCTTTAATCTCATTTATGAATGTTCCATCACCTTTTTTCTTTTCTTTCCGTGTATCTTTAATATATTCTATGAATGTTCTTCAACAAATTGTAAGCATTTCTAATAATTTTTTTGTTTTGCATATATATAATATAAAATTTAAACTAATACAAAACCAACATTTTCTTTATTAATGTGATGGAAATAATAGAAGTATTTCTCTTAAACATTCTACCTTGTCCTTAAATATTCTACCTTGTCTTTCTATTATTGTTATGGGCATTTATCCCATATAATTTGACTATCAATTTTATCTAAAAAAATTATAAAATAATTTAAAATCTTCAAACATTTCAAACATATAACTATATTTAAAAAAAATATATATATTTGAATAAATCGCTTTGATACCCTGAGTTGAGTTACCCATCCAGCATCAAAATGGTAATAATAGAATCTACAAACAGTTACATTAATTTATACTATGCAAAAATAGAACAAAAAAATATTTATTTCTTGTTAAATATCGAGGAGACATACAAGCACAAGGCATTAACGGTAGAAAAATAAAACTTGTTATTATTCAATGTACTCTCTAACATCATGAGTAAAGACACGATTGTAATTTTTTTTTTCTACACATTGGTTTGCAACTTTATGTATATTCTATTTTTTAAACGTTTGTTAAGGTTTATGTGCCTATGATATATATTGAAAGAGTAGACTTGTAACCCTCGGCTATGGAGAAACCTCTAGAGATAAGTGGCCACATCACCTTTCTTTATGATGATCGATTACAATGGGATATAGTTGTCCTCATCCCCACCGTCCAAGATTTAGGCTTTCAATCGAATGGTGGAGGTTTCGATTTCTCTGTTGGAGTAGTTCTGCAATCCTCTAAGTCTAGGGCTTTAGCTCAATTCATGTCGCTTTTTGGCCTTGGTAAGTAAGAATTGTGGTTTCCTTCACATGTTTCTCATACATTTCTTCCAGAACCTTTAGAGGAGATTAATTTGCGTTGTCGCGGTGCCTAGGTAGAATGGAGCAGTGTCTCCCGCGACATTCCTACTCAAGCATGTGACAGAATCTCACCCTTCCAAGTAACTGTGTTTTCTTTCTTTTTTCCTTAATGACCTTTCAGAGTCTCATCAACCCTCTTTTTTTCTTTCTAACCCTTACCTTGATACAAATAATTCCTCTTACATTTCCGCTTCTCCATGACATTTCCTCATCTACCAATTCCTTCATTCTTGATAGAGTTTGACTTCTTCTGAGGATTTTATGTTTATCGTATCATTTCCACTTAATTCTTAGCACATGTTTGTTTATAGTTTCATCAAACTGTACAAAAAAAACTAATCCCCTTAACCCACATGATCTGACTCTCAGATGACAGGTTTCGTTCCGGCTCCAACTTTTCTTTTACGACGGCGAGTTTTTTCAAGTCATGGCAACTCACAATCCCAAGGTTTTCCCTATTCTAAGTTTCTAGGTTTTCTACCCCTTTCTACTCACGAAATTCAAATAGTTAAGGCTTCAGCTAGGGTTCAAATATTGTCTTGTCAAGCTAGTTATCTGGAATGTAACTTTTATATTGTGATCCATTATATATTTCCCCTTGATGGGCCATATATAGATATATTAAGAAAAGTCTCAGGAACTCCTTTTTTAAATCGATTTTACGTTCTTTGTTTTTCAAGAATTATCTAACTGGACTGACTGTAAATATTTTAGGGAAAGTTCAAGTTGGATTTCATTATCTAATTATTTTTAGAGTCCCTTGTCACCGTGCTTTGGTTATTTAACAATGCGCCTTTCTTTCTCTAATTAATGGATCTTTTGTAGTATTTCTACCACAACCTGCATGGTTAAATGTATTTGTTCATTGTTAATCCATCATTTTAGCCAATAATAATTATCCATTTCCTATGTAACGATAATATCCATTTCCTATGTAATGATAGTTATAATATTAAATTAATATTAATATTAATATTAAATTTATTTTTTATATAATGGTAGTATATAAATATTTATAATTATTAATAATAATAAATCTATATTAATATCATCGTTATTAATAATAATCAATAATTAATATAATGATTATTAATATTTTTATACATAATTATGGTTTTGATATATATCTACAAGTGTATTTCCACTATATTTTAACGTGTTTGTGCTATTCTATATATATTATATTATATATATATATTATTTTACTTGCTCTAGTTTTCATCGAAAAAAATATTACGCTCGCACCTTGGGATAGGTCGCATTTTTGTTTTTCTAGGGGTGAATATTACGGTCACACCTCAGGATAGGTTGCACCCAATTCTCGTCTTTGATAGCTTCATCAAGCGAATAAGGTTGACATGACAACAATGCAAATTTTGAATTAAGATCCAAATCATCATAAATATCTTGCAGACTTCTCCTTTTTCTCTTACCATTGCTTAATTCATCACCTAATTGATAATTATGAGTATTTCGATGTGTTGGTTTGCTTGAAGATCTATGTTGTTCATAAAATCATTGAGTCCTTATTGGCGTGAGTCTATTTGGTGTCTTCTTCTGTAATCCGTATTGCTCATTTTCTGCTACATCTTCTTCTTCCATGAGTGGTACTCTTACATCAACAGTTTTGTCTACATTCTCATTCCATGACTATTGTTCTTTGAACACAACATCTCTACTGATTATACTATTCTTAGTGACATAGTTATACAATTTATAAGCTTTTGATTTCTCACTATAACCAGTAAATATGCATTTTTCACTTTTATCATCCAACTTGCCTCTTAACTCTTTAGGTACAAATGGATATGCTACACATCTAAACACCCGAAATTGAGACACAACACAAGACATACCTCACCATTCTTCTTCTAGAAATCTGTTCATCGCACTCTTTGTAGGAGATCTAATTATTACATAAACAACACATGAAACTTCTTCTACCCAATACTCATTTGACAAGTTTCTTCCTTTCAACATGTTTCCTTCCATGATCATAATTGTTCTATTCATTCTGTCTCTTACATCATTATGTTGCGGTGTGTATCTATTTGTAACCTTCCTTCTAATTCCATGTTGTTTTCAGTATGCATCAAATTCCTTCAAATCATATTGTCCACTATGGTATGATCTCGATACCTTTATCTATCGATCACTTTGGTCCTCTACTAGGGATTTGAATTCTTTGAACTTTGCAAAATTTTTAGACTTCTCCTTCAAAAAATAAACCCACGTCTTTCTGTTGAAATCATCACTGAATATAAGGAAGTAACAACTTCCACCAATCAACTTGTCCGCATGGGTCCACATAGGTCTGTATGAACCAACTCTAGTGGTTTCTTTGTGTTGTATTCAACTCCTTTTGGAAAAATTTCACGGTGTTGCTTTCCCAAGATACAACACTCATAAGTACTAGTAGGTTCTTTGATGGGAGGTAATCCTCTAACAATCTTCTTCTTCTACTATAATCTCAACCCATAGAACTATAAATGTCCAAATTGAAAGTTCCATAACCAATGATCATCAGAACATGCAACTATAAAAGAACTAACATGATCTCTATAATTCATTTCCAAAATTGCAATGCCAAGGTATCTGTTTCTTATCCTTTTTCAAGTATCCTTTTACAAATTTTTGTGGTATGAACTACACTACCATGCAAAACTTGTTTATATTGAGTTCTATTCATTTTTAACATTAAAAATACAAGTAATATCACAATGTTTTACTAAATTCATTTCCAAAATTACCATGCCAAGGTATCTGTTTCTTATCCTTTTTCAAGTATCCTTTTACAAATTAATATATTTTTCAAATTTTTGTGGTAGGAACTACACTACCATGTTCTATTCATTTTTAACATTAAAAATACAAGTAATATCACAATGTTTTACTACGAAGCGATATGTTTTTAGTGGTCATTATTGTAGGTAGTTTTTTTAGGAATATTAGTTAAAGTAAGACTCCATTAATGTTATTAAAGGTAAATTAGTTATAATATTTTAAAATTGGGTCATTTTAAAAATATTATTGAATTTACAATTCTTTTAAGTTTTAATTGAAAGCTTTAGATTATAATTGAACCAATGTCATTAGAATAGCTATGGTTTTTAAAATTAGATTATAGAAGATATTATAATAAATATTAAGAAAATTATGATCATTTTAATTATAAGCCTCAAAAATTTAATCTAAATATCTTAAAAGTGGATTTATAAAAGAGATTATGATAAATATGAAGAAAATTGTAATCATCTTAAAGCCGAAGTGTCAAAACCCTAATCACATAAAAGAGTTTCTTTGAATGTAATTTTATACTTTTATATTTTAAGCCCATATATTTTATTGTGTGATGTTGCAACTAATGTTGCCATCTTTTATATCCCTAATTATTAAAGTATACATAGTATTATAAGAAAATTATGTAGAATAAGCTCTTCCTTTCTTGTTATTTCCATAGAATATGGAGAACATAATCAGGAGTAGCTAATTAAAGTTGAAGAAATTTATAAGGAACACAAAATTAATTCAAATCTTGAAGTAGTTCGTACATGTCCATGGATTTCTAGAGAAATAAGTGCAAATGTCATATACATTGAAAAGGATGGAACATGAGGCATATCTACTATGTGCTACTTAGTTGAGGCTTGTAAAAATTATATATATGCAATTGTTACTTATAGGAAGAGAACTATTTTCAACTATAATGGGAGTGTACCTTTTCATCCATTTTGTGAATCCACATGATCCTTGCTTGGTGCACTTTTCTTGGAATGCCTCACTCTTAGCTTCGAAGGAAACACTCATTATTAGAATCAGTAACTTATGGATATACATCACATGTGTACGGATCCAAGCAAACACATCTCAATGTTGATGAATTGGTGGGATACAACCCATTGATCTAGTAAAAGGAAATGAATTTACTAGAGTTAATAATATTAATATAAGAATGAATGACCTTCAATGTAATGTGAACTAGGTTCAATAACTTAATAATTTTAAATAAGGTCCACAAGATACTTAGGATGGAATAAACATAATATAGTTCATTTACTGATGTAGAGACCAACAATGTTTAGGTTCAATTTTAGTTGAGGCTTTCCATTTTGGGTACAATTTTTATACTTATATAGGAATTCTCTCTTACACAAGGTGTCATTTAAGGTGTTTTGTACTCTATATATATATGCAATCCTTAGAAATATTATAAGGGGGATTAACAAAAGCTTGATGGATGATTTTGTCGAAACTAGGTAACGAAAAACATGCCCATGCAATAATGTGTATACTTTATTTAAAACAAATAGATTGTATTGTTCCTATAGCCTAAAGACTATTTAAATTTGCATGCAACCTACTACATAATTTTCGAAGATAAAATTAACAAGAGCATAGGCGTTAAAAAGTCATGCTCATTCCTATATTTATTAGTAGAAGGAAAGAGTGCTAACAATTGTATTTATATACAATTGTTCAATGCAAAATTGACATTTATTAATGGGAACCGATGAAGAAGAAAATTGAAGAGGTGATGGAGGATATTTTGAGTGCCATATGAAAAAAATTGTTGACTTCTTCCTTGTTGGCTTTTGAATGGGTTTTACGAAAACAATTTATTTATAATTTTATAATTTTTTAATGAAATATAAAAACAATAAAAACATTTTTTCTCTTAATATAGCATATAAATTAAAATTGAGAGCACCCATGTTTATTTTGTAAAAATTACTTGGATAAATTTCAAAAGATTTAAAGAAATTTAGGCTAATTTTTAATCATATTTTAATTACAAAGAAATAGTTTTCCTTCACTATTGTAAACGTAAATCCCTAGAGATTTTTCAAAATGGAGAATGCATAAATATTAATTATCACTATGAAGTTCTAACCAATTGTATAATTCATATAGTTAGGTAGCACTTCTTCAGTAAATGATGGGAAATTTACATGGTATTTCTATAAAATTTACTGAACCAAAAATGACATAGGCCATAGATTTAGAGAAGCTTGTGCCATTGATTGAGAAAATGAAATCATGAAATTCTTTGAAACACCCTTTTTAATCTGTCATTTCCAGGAAAAACAAATGAAAACATCCTCTTTACGATCAAAATTCCAAAAACTTAAAAATCTAAGACAAAATGACATATAAAACTTATTTACTAGCATGTGATAGAGCAACCAAGACTTCAAGATGAAACCTTTAAATTGTTAATACTTGAAAAAAAATATATATATATTCAACGAGATTCCATAAATTATGAGAAACGTTTTTCAGCGTATATCACATGATAGTACATTTGTAGACGTGTTTCAAACCAACGAGTGTGGTTCATCGTCAGGACAAGTTGAAGAACCAGATCATGGCTACATGTTAAATAAGGAGAGCAGATCATCCAATGGCTAGGTTTGACTGAAAAACGACTATATTGAAAGAACAACTATATTAGGTCATACTGGATAAACGACTAAGATTGACCAAGAATGGCTAGATTTGACTATTCAAGTTGTTTAATTATATAATATTATTATGCTAAAACAAATATTATTTTAATATCTATCATATGTTATTTAAGTGAAAATTTATGGTTAACTTTTCACTTAAATAACATATGATAGGTATTAAAATAATATTTGTTTTAGCATAATAATATTATATAATTAAACAACTTGAATAGTCAAATCTAGCCATTCTTGGTCAATCTTAGCCGTTTATCCAATCTGACCTAATATAGTCATTATTTCAATATAGTCGTTTTTCAATCAAACCTAGTTGTTGGGTGATCTTCTCTCCCTACTTAACATGCAACCATGATCTAGTTCTTCAACTTATCCTGACATTGAACCAAACTTGTTGGTTCGAAACACATCGACAAATGTACTATCATGTGATTTATGCCGAAAATCATTTCTCATAATCTTGATATGGATCACAGAAGCCTCAATTCAACAAGAGATTCCATAAAGCTGGAATCTAATAAAATAAAGTAAAAACCAACCTAAAACAAATCCATCCACCAAGAAACTTCAAAACAAAATTAGAGTTTGATAAAAAAAGACAAAATTTAATAGTTTTCAGCTATAATATACCATACACCATAAAAATTTGCAGGTTTAGTGTTCTTAGACAATCTTGTGCATCAAGCTATGTATAAATGTAATTCTTAAGGGATAGTATGTGCCTTAGTGTCTGTGCATTTTTGTAATTATTTTTTTAGTAGTTCTACATTTGAATGAAACAATGACTTTTTTTCCTCCCTCATAGTTCCATTGTTATTTCCTTTAAAATCATAATTGTTGAGAAAACCATATGAACTAGTTAGTGGACCTTTTAAAAAGTAACAAAACTAAACCATAGAAGCATGTTTGTTCATTCATGAGAGTTGCATTACCTAAATTGAATTTGACACCTGATTGATGCAATATCTATAGGAGTCAATAATATTCTCATTTAAGAAATCATTATACGTAAGTTAAAATTCAAGAATCAATGAACTCTTGGGAATTGGAGAATGATTAAAAGGTTTGTAGGTTCTTCAACTATCTAAAATTTGGAATATAGATGTGAGCTGAAGTTGTGGTGTTTGTCATCGTTTACTCAATGGTAGTAATTGATATGTCATATCATGACATTGAGCTATGACTATTGAGTTCTATAGAATTCTTGGAAGTGATTTAATTGTTTCTCTTTTGATTTTTTATATTTGTTCCGCCATCCTTATCAAAATAAGAAAATATGAAAACACGAAGTGTAGTTTTTTGCATGGAACTATTAGGTCAACTTCTAATTGGATTAGGTTTAACCTCAATCAACATAGGAGATGGAAAAGAAAAAAACCAAATTATTTAACATTCTCTTATATTCCATGTAGATCTATAAGCTCTTCACTTGCAGTTATACATCCCATGGGACCAACATTCCAAGGAGATATATGTGACACTTGTTTCTTCATTTCAAGTAGCAGGAAGATTTGGTGAATTTTGTGTAAGCATTGACGGTGTATTTTATCTAAGGTTTGGTGTTCTACTATTTTACAATTAAATTTTCTTAACATCATGATTCTTAACATTTCTTGACACAAGTTTAACCAAAATGGCTAATTTCACAACTTTTTTAATGACTTACAAATGAGTCGACATAGTTCAGTTTCCAACGGCAAAACCTTCTTCAAAATATAGAGGTCTCAAGAATCATTGTTATTCAATATTGATAGAGATCCAAAGATATCAAGGAATTTGTAGAATGAATACTTCCAACTACACAGTGAGATATATGGGGTTTTGACACTGGAAGTCGATATGATTTTCCTTGCCTTGAAATCGGTATAAGTAGCAACTCTAACCATGGATATAGCATACTACTCTAGAATTTGATCAATGGTGTGATTGGAGTTATGTTGGAACATGTCTCTATACATATGGGTAGGAATTTACTCCAATTATGTCCTCGTTTTTATTGAACAACATTTTGTAGATGCTCCAATAGTATGCTCAATAATTTCTTCTACCATTTCCTCAAGGAATGAAATATGTAGCATAGTTATTGAACACATGAAGACATGACTTGATGTACAAATTTCATGTTTTAGAATCTCGCCTCATATAAGATGCACAACGTATTCCGCTTTTTTTCCCATTTTTTAAATCTTACCTTGTAATTCAAAAAATATCACCATATTTCACAACATTCAACGTGAGGTTTGGAAACTTTTCATAGGAGCTTTCTAAAATTGACCTTAAATATTTCTTAAATATGCATATATGTCAAAAATGTTGCACAAACTTCTTAGTTTCTCAACTTTGAAATTTATTTATGTATTTCTATTAGTGGGAAGGGGCTAAAAGATAAGGAAAATGAGTCGTTTTATTTTTTCTCTATATTTGTTGCTTGACGTAAAACACAACCAAATATTGGTTGTTGACATATATTATAGAAATTTAAAAGATTTGGACTATGATATCTTTACTTCTGGACAATACTTAGAGTCCTAATAATGGATCTAATAAAAACTCCAAGGAGATTCTCTGTGATTTCCTAATCAACGTTATGTTGATATTTTGTTTTGAAAAGCTATTATGAAGATTGGTGTATTTTAAATGGGCCCTTCCCTTAGAGGGATTTGATAGTAAACAAGATATCTCTTCAGCTAGTGGAATTTTCCCATGATTTACAGTCAACCCTAAGTGCTTCAATCAGACCTCTTGTACAAGTCAAGAGGGCACGAGGGATAAATTATGTATAGGATTTGAACCTTGTTAATTGAAATTCATCTCATTGATTAGCAAGTTGATTTAATAAAATAACTACTAGATCTTTACCAGAAACACAATATGATGATAAGAGGAGGATAATTCCATACTATATATTTTGTAGGAAATAAGATGTTATCTTAGGTTTATTTTTTCCTTTTGTTCAATGTTTAGTAATCATACTCCTATACTAATAACCCTCTCAAATTTCAAAAGTCACTGTAGTCCAATCTATTCAAAGTTGGATACATATTCAAGCAAACTCACCTAAGATTTGAACTTCACACAACTTTACTATAGATTCAATTCCTTGAAGTTAGTATTACTACGAGGAGTTGGACAAGAACTGATGGAAACACTCAACTTCTAGAAGAGCTCTATTTAGATTGAGTGTTTGACTTTACTAGTATGAGCAAGAATATAAGATTTATCGGTAACACAGCACCATTAACATAAATCTTTGCTAAAAAACTAATCATTTGAACACTAAAGGTCAAGTATGGCATAAATCATACAAAAAATAACTTAAAATATACTTGTCATGTACTTGCTAGATCAAGGCATACATATAAAGATAAAATGGGGAGTGGGGGAGGGAATGTAAAAAGATCCATTTTTAGTTAAATGAACATATTTTTTGTGAATGAATAACATTCCCCATGAATTCATCATTACACCAAATGGTTGAAACACTCTTGTCCTAATTTGACAAATAAATAGAGCAATGTTGGGGAACACAAACCTGAATTACGAAGTTGCAGAAATTTATAAATACTAACAAAAAAGAAATTGTTAGAAATAATACACGATATATAAGTATGCTAAAAATTCTAGCATTTGACACCTAATAGATGATTTATAGAATCACTTATGCAACTATAGTGTATGTTCTACACAAGTAAAACCTAAAACATTCTACCTCATTAAGACTGCCAATAATCACCATGTTCTACGATATTGGAATTCAGACAATACCAAATAATAAATACCTTATGAAACCAATAAAAAAGAGAAAACTTGATGTGTTTTATATTCATACATGTCAAACTTCTAGTCAACACATCAATTTAACCATATAAAAAAGAACATTAAAGGGTGATAAACAAATACCATATCTATTAACTGATATTTATTCAGAGTTTAAACCTATATAATTATGTATCATTAACCACATGTATTTCTCTACATGCATATATATAGATATATATATATATATATATATATATATTATAGATATTAAATATATATATATATATATATATATATATATATATATATATATATATATATAAATGATTAATTATTGTACTCATTAGTTCATAATAAATTGCAACATGATTTGTTGGCATATTGGTGTTAGTATATGGTCCTCTAGTTTGTGACCATAGTCCGGAGAGTATCTTGGGATTCCCGATTGATCTGGACGGAGTCTGCATTCTAGAATCTTCTTTTCGTTATCCAGTTGTCATCCATCTCCTTGGGAAAATCACCGTATCGATGACTCATTTCGCAGCAACTCCATCTGACGGCGTTGAGTGATCCCCTTAAAACCTTATTGTTTGCCTATTGGGAAACGTTTCACATTTCCTTTAGTTCAAGAGAGTGCTATATCTACTCCGTATCTGGTTCATGGCATTTGATGCCCTTGTCCTTCAAGTCCATAGTCCGGACATGTTGTTTGATGCTTGTCCTGCTATTCTATGGACCCTTCAAGTCTTCCACTGGTGACGCGTTCTTTGTAGAGTTGCATGTTGTTCTCTAGAGAGTCCTTTGTCAAGCCAACCCCATTCAAGTAAAACGGTTTTCCTATGAACGTTATATTTGTTTTCTCACAACTAGATGTATCCTCTCCCACTTTCTAATGAATTTCTTATGTCTTGGCTAGGATGATTTGGAGGCTTTTATGCACCGAGGGTTTGATTGCGGTGGTCCGAATCCATTCCATTTCAATCCCGTTTGTAATGTTTGATGGTAGACTTTTCGCTCGGCCTTTGGGTAACGTGATGAACTTCTTTATGGTGTTCTGGGGTGAATGGATTTTCATAATTTTGGTGGGATTTTTTCCAGTCTAGATATTATCTTGATATTTCTAGGATTGTAGACATGATAGTTTGGAATTCTTATTGTTCTACCTTGGTAGCTTCATGTTTCTATATTGAACAAGTTCGGCCAGAATACTTAAATTATTTTTTGGGTTTTGTAACCCCAGTTATCTTGCAGCCCAATTTGTAAATATTTTGGTAATTTTAAGTGTTCAATCCGTGTGCGAAGAATTATGTTTGTTACTGGCACTTACAGGAAATGGCTCTTTGTTTTAATATAAATTCTTGATGTTTTATAACACTTCATGATTAACTTATGTTAAGGTATAGTTCTCCTACACAGTTCGACTTCTCTGTGTATTATTATGAGATATTTAGGCTGGCTTTCCTATAATGGTGCTAAAGCCAAATTTTCCTTTCTCCTTTTGGGTTTCTACGTTTTCTACTATAGTGAATATGTTTCAATAAGATTCATACTCTTGACGTATATGTTTCAAATTGTTTATAGTAAGATTTAAACTATTAGTGAATATGTTATACTGTTGGGGTTTCATTTGCATTTCTTATGGGGATTGTTATGTGAATAACTTTGTTGGTACTTGTTAAGGAATATTAAGAAATTTAATCGTCAAACTCTACTCATGTTTGTATACTGAATTTCGCCCTTGAAAATCTAGCAGAAATTTTTGTTTCATGAGTCCTAGTCAATTTCTGAAACCCTAAGTATTTTACTCACATGGTTCTATTTAGCCTAGCAATCCTTTAATAAAAAAATTCCTTAATATTTCCTTCTTAACTTTCAAGCTATCGGTGTTAGGTTACTGTAACCCCTTGACATGTATCTACTCGATTAGGAGGCCTAAAAATAAGTTGTTCTTCTCCTTTATCTCTTTACAATTGCCCCAGAAAGCTTCAAATACATGTTTAGCAGTTACAGAGGGTTTCATATTTCTAATCTATTTCTTGTTTGTATCTTGGATATTATTATCATGAAAATGGAATACCTCTGTATAAATTAAGCTACCCTATTCACAGATTTCATTTTTTATTCATTTCTTTGTTTTATTTACAATCTTCCAAATTCCTCTTAGTTATCTAGCATGATTGTCTAAATTATTTCATTGATAAGCACATATGTTCCCTTTAGTAAAAGAACAAGTATGACCTTATCAGTATAAAAACTTTCATTCACATAAATACTTATCTGAATTCTGTAGAAATTTTGTTGACTGCTGGTGTCATATGCAACTATAAATTTCCTAGTTTCCTCCCAACCTTGAGACTCACTTTCAAGCCAAAGTCTCCCCTCCAAGTTGTTACCCACACTCTGGGTGTTTCCTGTAATACTACAGTCTTACTAGTTTACAGCTATCTGGACTTAACCAGACATAGCTCTTGGTATATGTCTGACATATCACCACATAAATATTTTCTATCCCTCTTCTCTCTTCATTTCAGGTACCCATAACTTATTGATTATTTTTCCTTGAGAATAAATGTACAAGGAAGTAGTTAGGGATAGGTAACTTCCTATCTCAACTACCTGTCATGTGAGAGTTATATAATTGATATTATCAAGAGATTTTCCTCATGCACATTTTAAACAAAATAATAAATATATAAACTTTAAATAGTAATTATCCAATTTTTTACTGCGTTAATTAAATATATACAATCTACTGGAGCATCATATCTCCCCCCCAAGATCAAACATCGTCCTAATGTTTCTCTGCTGCAAATAGATCTAGACATGTCTCCCTCATAACTTGTTCATTTTCCCAAGTGGCCTCCTCCAGCCCAAAGTGCTTCCATTACACTTTAACTTGGGTGGTAACTCATTTCCACAACATTACTTCTCTCTGATCGAGTATAGCTAGGGGTTTGACTCAGAACTTTCCTTCTGGCTCGACCTACACAAGAGAAAAAAAATTAGTCAGTTCTTTTTCTTTTGGAACCTTGCCTTGACATATCTAGTTAAAATAAAATTACTTGTATATCTTTCCAATTTATTATTTGCTTAGGGTCACATATATATTTTTTAACATATAAACATGGAAAACATTGTGCACATGTATGTGGTTCGGGAAGGCGAGATGGTAAGCCACTAGTCCGATTCGAGCCAAGATCTGGAAAGGACCATAGAATCACGGTGCCAATTTAGTACATCCACTCCATTGTAATGTACTCTTATTGGCCCACATATGCACATAAACATGATCTCCGACTTGAAATTCCCTCAAATTCCTCTTTCGATCAACAAAGTTCTTTTGTCGGCCTTGCGTAGCCTTTAAATTGGAACTTACCTTTTAACCATCTCCTCCATTTATTTTAACATGTATGGTCCTGACATCAACTTATCTTCTTGCCCACCCCAACTTGAGGTTATCCTGCACTTATGTCCATACAATACTTCAAATGGAATCATTTGTAGTGATGTATGATAACCGTTGTTGTAAGAAAATTCTACCAGATGAATGTAATCCTCCCATTTAGATGGTTGTTACATTACAAAAGTTTGCAGCATGTCTTCTAGTACCTGATTCACTCGCTTGGTTTACCCATCTGTTTGAAGGTGGTAGGCGGTGCTAATGTGAAACTGTGTGCCTAAAACTTCATATAATGCTCTCCAAAAAGAGGATGTAAATTTTACATATCGATCATAAATGATCATCTTCAGTAAGCCATGTAATATAAAAATGTTTTGCATGAATATGTTAGCAGTTTGTATTGTCTTGTAGGTTGATTGTACTGGTATGAAGTGAGCAAACTTGCTCAACTTATCCACCACCCCCATTATTGAATCATTTTGCATTTTAGACTTAGGCAGTCCTGTAATAAAATCGATGGAAATGGTTTCCCACTTCCATTCTAGAATAGGTAACGGGTTTATAATCTAGTTGGGTGATGGTGCTCTTCTTTTACTTGCTGACATTCCAAACAACGAGTTAAGTACTCAACGACTTCTTTCTTCATACCTGGCTAGAAATATTCCTTTCTAAGTGCGATAATTACCTTCTGGTATCTGGGGTGGTATACATATGAAATTTTTATGATATTCATCTAAAGTTAAATCTTTAATATTTTTCTCGTTAGGTACATACATTATCCCTTTATAAATCAACACACCTTCATGATTTATCTCATTTCCTAGTTGCTATTCATTGCGATTTCAAATTTTAGCTTGCTTCCATAAAACTTTGTATTCTGGATCATGTGTGGCTACCTCTTTAATCAACTCATTAAAGGTGGTCAACACCTCACTGAAAGATATCTCATATATACAGTGTGCCTTCTGACTTAAAGAATCTATGAATCGGTGCTCCTTGCCTTTCAAGTGCTTGATTTCAAAATCAAATCCACTTAGAAAGTTGACCCAACGAGCCTTCTTAGCATTCATAGTGGGTTGCTTAAAATAGTTAGTTAAACTATGATGATCAGTGTTTAAAAGAAATATTTTACCCATCAAGTAATGTTGCCACATCTTTAATGCATGTATGACATTTGTTAGCTCCAAGTCATAGGTTGAATATTTGTGTTCGTGCTCCTTATGTTTCTTAGATTCGTAAGCAATCACTCTACCTTCCTATTTTAGTACACAATCAACACATTCCTTGCTAGTATATGTGAAAACCACATAATCTTTATTTTGGTGTGCAATGCTAAAAATAGGCACAGTGGTAAGTAATCTCTTAAGTTTATCAAAACTGTTTTTACACTCCGCAGTCCACTTAAAATATTTTCCTTTCTTCTACGAAGAGGTAATATGATATGCCTCCATGGAAAATCCCTCGAAAAAACACCTATAGTATCCGGCTAGACCCATGAATGACCTTATATCTGCCACATCTTTTGGTACTGGCCACTGTAGTATAGTTTTTATCTTTTCCAGGTCCATCACAATTCCATCCTTGGTAATGACGTGCCCTAAATACTGGATTTGTTCTTTAAACAAATCACATTTGTTGTACTTAGCATACAACTGATGTTCTCTTCAGATTTTCAAAACAATACAGAGATGCTCTTTATGTTCTTCTATATTCTGAGAATAAATTAATATGTCATCGATAAAAATCAACACAAATTTATCCAAATAATAATGGAATATACTATTCATGAGACACATCAAGGTTGCGGGGGCATTAGTTAGCCCAAAGGGAAACACAACGAACTTGTAACGTCCATAATGAGTCCTAAAAGTTGTTTTAGCTATATCTTCTTCCTTAATTCTGATCTGATGGTAACCTAAACGAAGATCAATTTTTGAAAACACGGTTGCACCCCACACCTGATCCAAAAACTCTTCTATACGAGGTAAGGGGTATTTATTCTTTATGTTCAGTTTATTTAACTAGCGGTAATCCATGCACATTCGCAGGGTTCCATCCTTCTTCTTAACGAAAAGAATCGAGGCTCCCCAAGGCGATACGCTTGGGCAGATGTACTTTTTGTCAAGCAATTCTTGTAGCTGTATTTTTAATTCTATCAATTCCGGTATACTCATGTGATAAGGGGCTCCAGATACCGGAGCAGCTCCCAGAATTAACTCAATAGTGAAATCTATATCTTATTTTGGGGGAAGTCCTAGTATTTACTCAGGAAATACTTTGGGAAAATTTTGTATTACAGGTATATTTTCTAAAGAAACATATTTCTCTTTTGAATTAACATATCCTACCTTATCGCATAGATTTGACTTCGTTTTCTGATACATTTTTCTAATTGAGAGTCTATCACTGGTCTTAATTTTAAAGGTCTATTTATGCCTTGAATTTCCTGCCTCTTTCCTTCTTCCTCCATATAGCTAATAGTTTCAGTCTTATAGTTAATGAGGGATGAATATTTTTCCAGCCAATACATGCCTATTAGAATATCATATGATCCTAGAGGCAATATATTCAGGTCTTCCACAAGGGACTGGCCTGTTATCTTTAAGGGGCAGCTGCTGACCTTGGCCAACACTCTTCCTTTCGTCCCTATGGTTAGTTGCACTAACCAAGGATTCTTAAACTTAACCACTTGAAAACAACATTGTTCTACTATCTTAGGGCTAATATAACTCAAAGTAGCTCCTGGATCGATTAAAATAGATATAGTTTGGTTGAATATTTTACCTTCAAATTCGACCACAGTTGGCTAGTATTTCGTGTGATGGTCTTCAAGGGCAACATTGATTTTTGGAATCCTTCTTGCCACTTCTCCCACTGTAGGCGCTTCTTGAATCTATGAAACCTGATCAGTTCCCTTGTGATAGGGGCAGTGTTTTACGTAAAGTAGCCCTCCACATCCCCAACATTGTACTGGGTGTCTAGCTACTATTTGCATTTCAGTTCCTGACTTCTCATTATTCTTGGACTCATTGGGAAGTTTAAATCTGGGTTGATTCCTATTTATATTTCTATTTTCTTGCCCTTCATGGGGTCCCTTTTTTAGTATGGCTTTATTTCGCTTGCCACTAAAACGAAACTTAATTCCCTTTTTATGAGCCCATCTTTTTCCCACATCCCCCTTTTGCCTATTTTGCTGATAGCATATCCGAGCTTTTCATATCACTTCGTCCATGGTTTTTGGGTTGTCGAAATTGAGACACTCTTTCATGAACAACGATAGACTGTTGATAAATCATTGTACTCTCGCATTTTCCTCCCGTATGTAAGGGACATATCAAAGTAAGGATGTAAACTTTGTTATGAACTCGTCCATATGCAACTGGACCAATTGTAGGTCATGAAACTGCTTGGCCTTTTCGTGATAAAATCTTTCAGTTAAATATTTCTCCTTAAAATGCCTTTGAAATTTTTCCCACACAGAGTTCTTACATCCTCCCATCATAGTGTGGCTTTTCCTTGTAGCTGAAAGATGGACAAGTGAGCCTTTAAGTTATGGTCGTATTCATACAACTAAAATTATTTATTCATATTAATAATCCAGGCTTCTGCTGCCTCTTCCTATTCACCATCAAAGAGGGGTGGTTTTATTTTCCAAAATTCTCCTTGCAGTTCTATCTTTTGACTTTTTGTGTTTTATGTTCTGATGCATTACCATATTTTTCTTCCTGATTTTCTTCACTGCCCTCTATTCCTAAATACTTGGTTTGAAATTCTTCCTCTCTATTCATGTTTTTGTGCTTTGGGTTGGGTATTGGTTAGCGTTGATTCTCTCTGTCAGACAGACTCTTCATAATATTTTCCTGCTCTTGCATCAGTCTTTCATTATCTGCCTGTAACCGGGCCATTTCATCCTTCAGTTCTTGCATAGTTTCCAATATTGTAGTGTTTGCATTGCGTGGTTCTTCCCCCAACTATACCCATACCTCATGATTGGCCTCTTCAAAAGATGTCGGTCTTCTTCCTATTGCGGATCTGTGGGGTGTGATTCTCGTCCTTCTCATGTTGGCTACTTTTATTTCCATGTGCATATCAGCATCACTATTAGTTAATTTTTTTTCCAAAGGTCTCAGCTTTGTAACCTGAGCGCTCTGATACCACTTGTCACGCTTCTAGTTAATACATCAAATTAACCATATAAAAAAAAAGGTGATAAATTAATACCATATGTATTATTTGATATTTATTCATAGTTTAAACCTATATAATTATGTATCATTAACCACATGTATTTCTCTGCACGCATATAATTCTATACATATATATATATTATTGTACTCATTAGTTCGTAATAAATTGCAACATGATTTTCTCGTATATTGGTGTTAATGTATGGTCCTATGGTTTGTGACCATAGTCGGGAAAGTATCTTATGATTCCCAATTGATCTAGTGAGAGTCTGCACTCTGGACTCTTCTTGTTGTTAACAAAGTGTCATCCATCTCCTTGGGAATATCACCGTATCAATGGCTCATTTCACAGCGACTCCATCTGACGGTTTTGAGCGATCCCCTTAAACCCTTATAGTTTTCTTGTTGGGAAACATTTCACATTTCCTTTGGTTCGACAAAGTGCTCTGTCTACTCTGTCTCCGGTTCATGGCATTCGATGCCCTCGTCCTTTAATTCCATCGTCCAGACTTGTTGTTTGTCGCGTGTCCTGCTATTCTATGGATCCTTTAAGTCTTCCACTGGTGACGTGTTATTTACAGAGTTGCATGTTGTTCTTTGGATATTCCTCTGTCCGGCCGACCCAGTTTAGGTAAGAGGGTTTTCCTATGAACATTATATTTGTTTTCTTGCAGCCAGATGTATTCTCTACCGCTTGCTAATGAATTTTTTATGTCTTGGCTAGGATGCTTTGGATGGTTTTATGCGCCGAGGGTTTGACTGCTAAGGTCCGTCTCCATTCAATTTCAATCCTATTTGCAAAGTTTGCTGGTATACCTTTCGCTTGGCCTACCCATAACATGATGAACATCCTTATGCCGTTCTAGGTTGAATGGATTTTCATAATTTTGGTGGCCTTATTTCTAGTCTAAAGATTATCCCAATGTTTCTAGGAATGTAGACCTAATAGTTTGAAATTCCTATTGTTCTTCCTTGGAGGCTTCATGTTTGTATCTTGAACAATTTCGGCCAGCAGAATTAAATTATTTTTTGTGTTTTGCAATCCGAGTTTTCTCACAGCCCAATTTGTAATTATTTTGGTAATTTGAACTATTCAATCCATGTGCGAAGAATTATGTTTGTTTCTATGACTTACAAGAAATGGATCTGTTTTAATATAAATTCTCGATGTTTTATAATCCTTCATGACTAATTTATGTTAAGGTATTGATTCTCCTACCCAGTTAGGATTCTCTGTGTATTATTATGAGATATTTAGGTTGGCTTCCCTGTTCTAGTGTTACAGTCAAATTTCCCTTTCTCCTTTCGGGTTTTTACGTGTTCTGCAGTAGTGAATATGTTTCAATAAGATTCATATTATTGACGTATATGTTTCACGTTGTTTATAGTAAGATTTAAACTGTTAGTGAATATGTTATACGATTGGGGTTTCATTTGCATTTATTATGGGGACTGTTACGTGAATAACTCTATTGGTCCCTATTATGGAATATTAAGAAATTTAATTATCATACTCTACTCATGTTTGTATACTAACTCTAGCCCTTGAAGGCCTAGCAAGAAGTTTTGTTCCGTGAGTCCTAGTCAATTTCAGAAACCCTCAGTATTTTACTCACATGGTTGTATTTAGCCAAGCAATCCTTTAACAAAAATTTGCTTAATCTTTCCTTCTTAACCTTAAAGTTGTCATGATTATGTTATTGTAACCCCTTGACATGTATCTACTCGATTAGGAGCCTAACGAATAAGTTGTTCTTCTCCTTTCTGTCTTTACAATTGGCTTAGAAAGCTTCAAATAAAGTTTTATCAATTACAAATTGTTTCATATCTCTACTCTATTTCCTGTTTGTATCTTGGATATTATTATCATAAGAATGGAATACCTCTGTAGAAATTAAATTACCCTATTCATATGCAACTATAAATTTCCGAGTTTCCTCCCAACCTTGAGACTCACTTTCAGGCGAAAGTCTCCCCTCCGAGGTTTGACCCACACATTGGGTGTTCCCTGTAAGACTACAGTCTTACTAGTTTACAACTATATGTTCTTAACCAAACATAGCTCTTGGTATCTATCTGGCATATTAACACAAAAATCTTTTATCTCCCTCTCCTCTCTTCATCTCAGGTACTAATACCCCCCTTGATTCTTTTTCCTTGAGAATAAATCTACAAGGAAATAGTTAGGTATAGGTAACTACTTGTCCCAACTACCTGCCATGTGACAGTTATATAATTGAGATTATCAAGACATTTGCCTCAGGCACGTTTTAAACAAAAAAAATAAATATATAAACTTTAAATCGTAATTATCCAGTTTGTTTACTGTAGTAATTAAATATTTACAATCTACAGGGGACATCACAAGATAATACGAAGTTTGTGACATTAAGGAACTTTGAAAACAGATTGAATTTTATCAAATCAATGCAAGACAGATAAATGCCACAAAAACCACTACTAAATTCACAAAATAAATATATACAATTTGATGAAAAAGTCCATTGTAATGGACCTAAAGGAGTGTTACTGCATATTGTTAGGTAGTAATGATCTATGGCATTTCATCGAGTAAGTTGTGCTATTTTTTATAATTTAATTTTGTGAATGTATTATGGCTTCATTTAGTCTCTATGGTTATTCATGGAATTTGGAATTTACATATGTTTAATGGTGTTTTCTTGGAGGATAATATTTAATGTTCTTGTGGTAAATATTGAGTGTCTGACTTTCAATAAGATGTGAAGTTAATTAATCAATTGTTCGAACACTCTCTCATGCCCTTCACATTTTGAAATATTATACGAAAACACTTTCAATATAAAGAAGCCCGTAACCTTACAAATCCTTAACGAACAAGGGACACCCACTGAAAGATTTAAACATGTCGTAAATTTTCCATCTCTAACTGGTGCTCTCAAAGTAGCGTAATTATGTATCACAAAAACCCTATAACAGAATATAAAACAATAACCAGATAACATGAGGATCCCAGAACCTAGGAAAACATAAGGATATTAATGAAAATATGTCTTACTAATTGATTAGACCAAACCATGTATTCTAAACAAGCACTATGATTGAGGCATTATAGTTATCAAACAATAACCAGATACCATGAGGATACTAGAACCTAGGAAAACATAAGGGTATTAATGAAAATATGTCTTATTAATTGATTAGAGCAAACCATGTGTTCTAAACAAGCACTATGATTGAGGCATTACAGTTTCTCTTAGTTGGGGAATCCTCGAGTCAAGTTAGAAACCCTTATACAAAATTTTAAAGAAAAAAAATCAAGTTAATAATTAGTTTACCAAAGAGAAAAACCCTAAAAAAGGCATTATTACTCTCATTACTTTCATTTGCAACTCACGAGTGTTGAATAAATCCAAACCCTTTAACAAAATTTTAAAGAAAAAATCAAGTTAATAATTAGTTTACCAAAGAGAAAAACCCTAAAAAAAGCATTATTACTCTCATTTGCAAGTGATGAGTGTTGAATAAATCCAAACCCTTGTACAAAATTTTAAAGAAAAGAAAATCAAGTTAATAATTAGTTTACCAAAGAGAAAAACCCTAAGAAAGGCATTATAATCTCATTTGCAACCCTATAACAATGCACTAGTCTACTAGGCTCTGTGATGCCATGCCCTGTACCTCTTTCCCTGGCTCTAGAATACTAGTTTGTTTTTCTTTTGTATTTATTTAAGACAATTAAAAAGTGAAAATAGGTATTTAAAGCGAAATAAAGATTTCTATACTTCTTTCTTCTTTCCCGGGCTCTAGAATACTAGTTTGTTTTTCTTTTGTCTTTATTTAAGACAATTAAAAAATCAAGATAGATATTTAAAACGAAATTAAAAATTCATATCAAATAAACCTCTTAAACCACCCTTCATATAATAGTGTTAGGGTTTAGTGTAAACTTAAAATGGCCATATTTTCATGGAAGTAATTAGTATTTGCTCCGTCTATATTTGTTACGTAATTATTTCGTAATATAAATAAGAAAGTGATTGTTTGCAGAATTTTGTGTTACCAAATCTGGGATATTCTTATATCTTATTTAAATGAATGCTTTCTGAAAAGTTCCTCGGATTCTGGAATGTTGTTAGAGCTAGTTGTGGCAAGAAGCCATGTTAAGACCATTCGGACATTGGATGTGTTAGAAAATTGGACTCATTTGTAACCTTCATTTTCCACTAAATAAACCCCTCCTTCAAAATTAATATCGAAGCCAACTAACGCGTTTATTTATTATTTTTCAATTAAGCATTTTAAAAATTAATCCTCCAACAACGATTCTCATGTCACTACATTATTCGATTATTGAGCATCACTAAAATTGTGAGAGTTTTATCCCTTCTCCATTTGAAATTGTGAAAGTTTTATCCCTTCTACACGTCATACCTATTGCATCTCAACTTTTGGAATATACCTATTTCAACTTCTCCTCTACAACAATCACATGGACACATCAAGTCACCCGATCATACGTCTTTCCTCCACCATCCCAGTTTTATGAACAGAACAGACTATGAATACAACTGTAGTTACGGCTATGAATACAACTGTAGTTGTTGGTCTTTACATAAATACAACTGTAGTTACAGCTATGAATACAACTGTAGTTACGGCTATGAATACAACTGTAGCGGTAAACTTATAACACGTGGGAACAGGTATCCTCGAATAGCATTACCAAAAAGTAGAGTCAAATATTTGAGAAAATTAAGGACGCACACATAAATACTTCAATGTAGTTCAATGTAGTGGTTGATTATTTATATTTGTAATCCACTTTAATTATTAAAGTTATTTTAATTAATACTTTTAATTAATTATTTCCTAAATCTTAATATTATTTTTTTTATAAAATATTTCAAAAAAAAATGCTAACACAATCCTCTAATATAATATATATAATTTAATAAAATTAAAACATATATAAAAAAAGATTATAAAATGAACAAATAATATTATAATAATTAGGGATTTTACTCTTCTTCTAATTCATAGTAATAGAACATAACATAAATCTTCTTAACTTATATATTAATTTTGTTTTTATTTCTTTGATTTAAAATTATTTTATAATAGCAATTCCATATTACATAGATAAAAAGTTACAAAACTTTATATAATTTTTTTATTTTTTTATGTAAAAAAATTACACAATTTTAGATAATTTTTAGTTTTTAATATATGTATAATTAGATCAATGTGAAAGACACCAAAAATTGAAATAATGACCTATCACAAATTAGTACTTGAATAATGTACTATTACCATACATCTTCACATTGTAATGACATGCTATTTTATATTTTTAACCATATAAATATTTTTAATATATAAACAATTCATATTAAACTAGCAATTGCACCCGATGTCGCAAAGGAAAAGCTGTAAGGCAGTATCATATACCTCTATGGTGCCACCAAGCCTCTTGTGATATTTAAAGAGAAAATAATTGAAAATGGCCCCAACATTGATCTCAGATGTGTAATTGACTGCAGTGGTTGGAGGCATCATGGTTGTAGATCCCAACATAATTGGCATGTTGATTGAAGGAATCCACTTGACCTTTAGAAAGGCCTTGTGTGCCAAACACAAAATAATTGGAACAACTGCCCCACCTAAGAAGAACCAATTTAGTTGGGGATATATACTCCAAGCTTGCCAAAAATCCACTTGGGACCAACCAAACCGATATGACTAATGCATCAAAAAACACACGATCACTAGGACATGTCCATCAGCTATTTGTAGCCAAAAGATATGTTTGGTATATATCTTTCACTGGTCCTAACATGCACCATGTAACTCCTACGTTGATTGTTCGAGCCACTATTGTGACTATAAACTGCATTGGATTCACAGGAGGTTAGTCAACACAGCTAATGTGTGCAACCACTGACATGATTGAAACAAAATTAAACAAATCTTAAGTAAATGTGAGATAAAAATTGTAGTTTTCTCAAAATCAAACTGATCCTAATATCTACAATGCAACTCCTAGGTTGATTGTTTCAGCCACTATTGTTCCTATAAACTACATTGCATTCACAGTAGGTCATTCAACAAAACCAATGTGTCCAACTACTCACATGATACCAACAACATTTAACAGATGTTAAGTAAATGTTAGAGGGAAAATTGTAGTTTTCTCAAAATTGAATACCCAGTTTTAACAAAGAATTCTAGTTTGCATCTATAGTATATATACAAATTTCAAACTAAGAAGAAGTCAAGCTCATATGAATTTGACATAAATCTCAATAGTGTGTTTAAACATTTATAAACTGTATAGAGCTAAATCTTAAAACCAGTTCTTTGTGCAACAAAAAATAAACTCCTAAAAATATTAAACCTTTCTTCAATTGACGATTAATAAAAAATTATTTTTTTGGAGCGATTAGCTGCAAGAGGTGAAAGGAAAAATAAGATTCTATTTGATTATATGTGTGCGTCTCCATAAATGAGTTATGTAATACTTGAATTTGTTTAATTGTCTTGTGCAAATATTCTCATGTATTTCTAGTACCAGGTGTTTAAGACAAGTTTTGTAATGCTATCAGTCTAAGAGTCTCTATAGGTAATCTCCCATCTTCTGTTAACTTTCCCTTGTAATCTCTCACAATTCATAAGCCGTTCTATACATCAAAATTTCATTCACCATGTTTAATGGTTTATAAATAAGTAATTGACAAATAAACTCCAGAAGTAACAAAGATAGTGATTTATCATTTTGTATCAAGAGGAATACATTCCAGACAAATTACAATAGTAAAATGTTGCGTCATAATGGAACTGACTCATAGAAATTACAAGCATGAATGGACAAAATTATTTTCTCACTGCATTGGATTCATCTCGATTTGTTTTGAACACATAAAATAATGGTGCTAAAACTCCATTCATCCTTCGCACATAGCCAATCCCTAGGTTCAACTTTGAGAAAATTAGTAAGATGTGTTTCAATGCTTCCTGTTTAAATGCCCAAATAAATCTCTTAGGAGAATTATAATTTCCATGAAAATACAATATTGCTAGGACACAACCCATTTTCCATTTTCACATTAACAGTTCCCTGGGCTTTGTAAACATAAAAATACCAATCCTTGTTACAAATGTTTGACCAAATATAATTCAACCCAATAGCAACATGATCCTCATTTGCAATTGCAAATGCGGAATCTCTAGAGAAAAAAATGCATACCTGGATGTGTATGTTTTACATCACGTTCAATTTGTTCAATTGTCTCTGTATCCTAAGAAACATCCAAGCCAATTGAAATTAGACAATTGGAGACACCTTCTTAGAGGCCATCTTCAGTTCCAAAATGCTTACTAATGTTAATTGACGTTAACGATGTGATTCCATATAGTATACATCCCAAGGCTTAGAGGATGTTCTCCATGGGTAATTTCAAATCTTCTGAGGAATCCAATTATAGATAGATGTGCTGGATCCAAATAATTATAGAATAATCACATCCCTTGAAAACATTGCAAAAAATATTTCTAGTCAGAACAATGAAAATGATAAAATCATTCTTTATGGAAAATAAATAAATAACTAACTTTGAAGAAATAGTAATTTTTAGTGACTTATCATGGGACAAAATCTATTTGGAAAGGCTCCTTTATAATGGTTTTAAAATTGCCACATTTCAGGATTACTGGCCTGGATCACTTCATCGTTCTCAATCTGTATGACATTGAATAAGGAATTGAACACAATACCTTTCATTCTGAGGATAGTTTTCTTCATTGATTGGGAACACCCATCAAAGTGCAAATGAACCATGAGCACAATTGTTACTACATCTCGCTGCAAAAACAAAGTGGTTTCTTTTCAAAATTGCTTCCATTAGCATAACTTTAAGGATGAAAATCATGCAAACCAACAAATATTCAATGTGTAGATAATCCTAGCATGTCTTTAACACACTTCACAATGCATAACCACCTTCACAATGCATGTCCACCTTTATCACAACTATGAGAGGCCCATATTCCTTCTTATGGACCCCACCCTTCTTTTCTTTCTTCTTCTTTTCAGCCTTTCCTTCCTACATAGACCACCATTTGTTGTTCAAAACATAATCAACATTTCTGAAACCATCGAGATGACCAACACAGAATGCATATCTCAATGCGCAACAAGCTAAAATTGGCGTTGTTGAGCACGTAGACAAGGTAGTTATAAATGGTTTTGCCAGCAGTTGGCTCTCATACATTCTTGTTAAACTTTAGAATGGATATTTTCCCCAATAGCCAGGCTACTCCCATTCTTTAATAGGAAACTTTGTTTTCTTCACTAAGTTGTCACACCCATCGCACTGCAAATAAACCGTGTGCAGAGTTGTTTCCGTAGCTGGCTTCAAAACATAGTGTTTTTTTTTTTTTATAATTGTGTACATTGGCACAGCTTCAAGGACCAGATCTAAACCAACAATACATCACACCATAAATTCTAAATCACAACATCCTGCGATGCTGAGCTTGAAAACCATGTCATTATTGTAGGTCATGCCTTCGAGCAACGTGATGTGGCAGTTGCATGGGTTTTCATCTGGTCTCTGGTCCACTGCGTGAGCTTATTAGTGGGATCCAACTATCTCATAAACCCTAGGAGAAGATTTTTTCTATGCAAAATGAAAAAGCCTATGGCAAGGTGAAGCTCACCATCGTGGAGGAGAAGTGTTATATGACCTATCTTATAATTCAATTGTTGAAATCGTATAACTATGAATCTGACGACACAGTAAATGCGTATGACATTGAATAAGGAATGGAACACAATACCTTTCATTCTAAGGATATTTTTCTTCACTGATTGGGCACACCCATCACAGTGCAAATGAACCTTGAGCACAGTTGTTACCACAGCTGAATGGAAAAATAGAGTGGTTTCTTTTCAAAATTTCGTCCATTTGTGTTGTTTGAAGGGTGACAATCATGCAAGCCAACAAATATTCAATGTGCATATAATCCTGGCATGTCTTTAGCACACTTCTTGACCTTTCTAGCACAACCTTCATAAAGCATGTCCACATTTATCACAACTGTGAGAGGCCCATTTTCCTTCTTATGTCCCTCGCCCTTCTTTTCTTCCTTCTTCTCTTTGGCCTTTCTTTCCCAGATAGACCACAATTTGTTCAAAACATCCTCAACATTTCTAAAACCATTGAGTTAACCAGCAAAAAATGCAGATCTCAATGCGCAATAATCCAAAACTGGCGTTGATCTTGAGCACTTAGACAAGGCAATTATAAATCATTTTGCAAGCAGTTGGCTCTCATACATTCTCTTTCAACTTTAGATTGGAAGGATTTACCCCAACAGTCAGGCTACTCCCATTCTTTAATAGGCAACCTTGTTTTCTTCATTAATTTGGGACACCCATCACAGTGAAAACGAACTGTGAGCAGAGTTGCTACTTCGCAGTGCAAATGAACCCTGAGCAAAGTTGTTACCTCAGTTGGCTGCAAAAACATAGTGGTTTTTTTTTATAATTTCGTACATTGGCATAGCTTCAAGGACCATATCTAAACCATCAATACATCACACCATAAATTCCATATTGGATGAAAATATGGGAGTCTGACTTTCAAAGAGATGTGAAGTTAATTGATCAATAGTTCGAACAATCTCTCGTGACCTTCACATTATGAAATATTATAGGAAAACATAATGAATATAAAGATACCCATAACCTTACAAATCCTTAACAAAGAAGGGACACCCACTGAAATATTCAAACATATCGGAAACTTTCCATCTCTAATTGGTGCACTCAAAGGAGCCTCATTATCTACGACAAAAACCCTGTAATAGAATATCAAGCAATAACATGATAACCCGAGGATCCTAGAACCTACAAAAACATAAGGGTATTAATGAAAACATGTCTTATTAATTTATTAGAGAAAACCATGTGTTCTATACCAACATTATGATTGAGGCATTGTGGTTTCTCTCGCCCGGGGAATCCTCCAGTCAGGTTAGAAACACTTGTACACAAAAAAATTCAAGTTAATAATTAGTTTACCAAAGAGAAAAACCTTAAGCAAGGCATTCTTACTCCCATTTTCAACTGACAAGTGTTGAATAAATCCAAAACTCTTTGAAGAAAATTGTTCTTATTTACCTGAAATTAAACCATGTAACAATCCACTACTCTAATGGGCTCTGTGATGCCCCAATGATGCCCTGTCCTTCTTGCCCAATCCTCTTACTCTTGTAAATCCCCCAGAAAAATGGCTTAACAAAATGAATTGAAGCTTCTGGACTATAGATTTTTGTATCTCCCTCAACAAGTATCCCCTACTCTTACATGTTGTTGAGTTATGTTACTAGAAATGAGAAACAAAGTTTTGAGGTTTTATGCACCGAGGGTTTGACTGCGGAGGTTCGTCTCCATTCCATTTCAATCTTGTTTGCAAAGTTTGATGGTATACCTTTCGCTTGGCCTACGCGTAACATGATGAACATCCTTATGTTGTTCTAGGTTGAATGGATTTTCATAATTTTGGTGGCCTTATTTCTAGTCTAGAGATTATCTCGATATTTCTAGTCTAGAGATTATCTCGATGTTTCTAGGACTGTACACCTGATAGTTTGAAATTCCTATTGTTCTTCCTTGGCGGCTTCATGTTTGTATCTTGAACAATTTCAGCTAGAAAACTTAAATTATTTTCTAGGTTTTGCAACCCAAGTTGTCTCACAGCCCAATTTGTAATTATTTTGGTAATTTGAACTGTTTAATCTGTGTGCGAAGAATTATGTTTGTTTCTAGCACTTACAAGAAATGGATTTGTTTTAATATAAATTCTCGACGTTCTATAATGCTTCATCAATAATTTATGTTAAGGTATTGCTTCTCCTACCCATTTCAGATTCTTTGTGTATTATTATGAGATATTTAGGTTGGCTTCCATGTTCTGGTGTTACAGTCAAATTTCGCCTACTCCTTTCAGGTTTTTACGTTTTCTGCAGTAGTGAATATGTTTCAATAAGATTCATATCATTGACGTATATGTTTCACGTTGTTTATAGTAAGATTTCAACTGTTAGTGAATATGTTATACGATTGGGGTTTCATTTGCGTTTGTTATGGGGACTGTAATGTGAATAACTCTGTTGGTACTTATTATGGAATATTAAGAAATTTAATCATGATACTCTACTCATGTTTGTATACTAACTCTAGCCCTTGAAAGCCTAGCAGGAAGTTTTGTTCCGTGAGTCTTAGTCAATTTCAGAAACCCTCAGTATTTTACTCACATGGTTGTATTTAGCCAAGCAATCCTTTAACAAACATTTGCTTAATCTTTCCTTCTTAACTTTCAAGCTGTTGTGATTATGTTATTCTAACCCCTTGACATGTATCTACTCGATTAGGAGCCTGTTGGTACCATTCCATGACCTCCTTTTTCCTCCAAAAACATGTCATTTGCCTACCTCTTTTCATCATTTATCTCTCAGATCCCTTGAAAATTGATTAGTTAATAGTCTTATAGTTATTAAGTTGCATTGAAATTGATTTAGGAGTTTTATGTTAACGAATTAGGAATTTTTGGCAAAATGGCTACAGGAAGTTCCAACATCCTGTAATTAGTTTATTGTTTGACATGTGGCATGACAGCTAGGCTAGAGTGAAGGGTAGGGATGAAAAGCAGAATTTCCAAGCATGGACGAACACCTATCCCACAGAAGAATCGACCCTCCTACATGCGCGGTCAACGAAGGTCAAACTATGGCATGTTGGTGACAAAGGCAGCAACAGCACACATTCTAAATTGATTTAGTTCTGTTTCCTTTTTGAAATCAGTTTAGGATAGAAACATTTTCAAAAATCACGATATGGTAAAAGCGGCAATAGCCTGCTCATGAATGTACATTCGTTTTCGAGGGTTGTAGAACCATATGGTAAGACAGTTCTGGATAGTCAGTTAGTTTTATCATTATCGTTGTTTTCGAAAACAGAGTTTTGAATTTAATATCAAAGACTTGAGTTACAGTCACGATCTTGTTGCGTTGATTTGGTAATCGTTGGATTATAGTCCAGTATACCTATGGAACGCAGACTGGCCCTGCGTAACGTGGTATACTGTGTCATTTACAGTTAGGGTATTAAATATGCGCAGTGATTAAAATTGATTTATGCTTATGATATGCGTATGATTTATGTTTGTGAATGCGCTTGAATAGATCATCACCGAGATCGTGAATCATATCCTGTAAGGGATTCGATCTTTGGTTGTCTTGTAAAGCAATGTCATGAACTCTTATGCTTACGATTTCCATATATTTTTATTTTGCATGACTATTAATGAATGTTGAGTATTTGCTGAACAGGGGTTTTATGCATGATGTCTCTGTAAGGGGATTAAAATCTTGGTTTACAGTGATACACAACGTTTTAGTTTTAGTTTGATAAATGAATTGAATATTGGTTTATGATAATATTTAGTTTGATAATTAATTGAATGACAGCGTTGTAACTAGGTAGACTAGACTTAGCTAATGATCCTTTATGTCTATATACTTTAGACGCACGCCTCTAAGTCTACACACCCTAGTCGATAATAAATATAGCCTAGTCTAACACCCTAGATAGGACACTACATTTTGGCGCCGTTACCAGGGAGGCGTATTAAAGGATTTAAAAAGAAAAAAAAATTCAATAAACAAAAATAAACAAAAACACAGTTAGAAATCATGTTCATTTATGCCTAGATTTAGAGACATTCAGGGTAGATTCATAAAAACCCCCACCGTTCAAAAACTAACCCATCATCATCAGGAGCAGACTCTTTAAGGAATTCAACACCAGCTGAGGAGGTCATCATACAAGCATTAGAGGATAAACAAAAGTCAGGACAGAGACTTACTCTCATCGAAAGGCAAACTTTATTAACACATAAATCGCAAAAGAAGTACTTTCCTAGGTCTTCTACACAAGGAGAAAGTAGCACAGTGACCGAACAATCTTTCTTTAATCTCCTCTTTAAAACAAGCGACTCTGACACAGAGAAACCTATTAGAATGGCTGAGGAAGGAGATGGATCAATACCACATCAAGGACATAGAGACAAGAAGAGTCAACTTTTCCTTTTCCTATACATGAACCACAAGAAGATGATGAGATCAAAATGAAGAACATACCTCCATCCGTGCTACCAAACTTTTATGGTATGGCTTCAGAAGATCCAAACTCATTCTTGTTCGAGTTTGACATTGTATGTCGAACATATGGCTATACAGATGATGCCCATAGGCTTAGACTCTTCCCAGCAACATTAAAGGCATCAGCCTTAAGATGGTTCATTGAGGCTTGGTTGAGCATGCTATAGTTGATTGGGATTGGCATGAGAAGAATATTCTTAAAGGAAATATCAACCTTACATGTAGATCCAAAGATTTCTAAAGATGACATCTTTGAATGAGCCAACAAGAGGATTGAAACCTTAGGGAATACGTAGAAATTGTTTGTCTACATAACTTTACAAAAAATCCAAACACCGAACTATGCCTCTTGATCTGATCCGAACAATATTCTTGAAAGGCATCCGAGAGGAATACATGGATGACCTTAACTTGATGGGCAAAGGTGACATTTCTGTTTTACCCTTTGAAGAAATCGTTGACTTATGCGAAAAGTATTCAAGGAGCAAAGCTAAAATGGGAAAAAGAACCCTGTCATCTAAAGTCACAAAATCTGCCTCAGCAAGTGTCACCAGGGCTGAAATAGGGAATCTGTTAGAAGAGTTTAAAACAGATCTGTTAAGCATGCTAGGGAACCAAATTGACACTTTAAAAGCTAAAAAGAAACAAGAAGCTGAAAATCAGATAATGGCTATTTTCTGCCCAAAATGCCATAAGAAACATGCATTAAAAGATTGCCCACTAGAAAACATCCAATTTTTTGCTTTCTGTACTGAACATCATGATATATTTAACTGTCCTAAAGTTAAGGTTTTGCAGAACTGTAATATGGCAGCTAATGCAGAGATGGAAAACGTGTATTACATGGCAACAAAGAGACCATGGCAAACAGGGCCACACCTCAAGGTATGTTTTCCAAATCAAAATTTGCAATTCCTGTAAATGATCAAATGTACGCACGAATTCATGGAATTGTACCCATGCCATGGCAGCACCAAAACCCAAAAAACCACAGGAAACAATGGAGAACCATCTCAACAGTACTCTCAATCTTATCATACATATCCTCAAATCATAACCCACCATATTCAAACCATATCAACAATACCATCAGCCGTATTCATCACATTCTCAACCATATCAGCAGTATCCTCAGCAAGTTGTTTATCCGCCTCAACCTACTCAACAAGCACTGCCTGCTCCTCCACCAATAAATCCACCACAACTACAATTTCCAGCTAACTCACAACCTTCCAGACCTACTCAAATTCCTGCTCAAACTGTCCCAAATCCAAATAATAGAGCAGAGAGGCCAGCCTACAATGTCGAAGAAGGAACCTCATATCCCACACTACCCTTGCAAAATATCAACTTGAGGTCTGGTAGGGTACTCCAAAAATATTCTCCAATAACAGATAAGCGAGAAGAAAACACAGAAAATGAAAATTAAATGACAAATCAAAGAAAACCAAATGATGATACCAAAGATAAGCAAATGCAACCATTGCATCCACCTTTTCCAGACCGATTGGTCCAAATCAAACCCCCACTGTCTATACCACAGTTTGATGTCTTAGATGAACTCAAAAATGTCTACATAAAAATTCCGCTACTGTAAGCTATAAAAGGTATTCCCATATACACTAAAGCCATCAAAGACATGTGCCTCAAGAAGCCTGCTAGAAAAAGGATTGATCCTCAAACCATTCATGTTATAGGACATTTAGCAGGCCTTATGACCAATACCATCTCCATAGAAAAGTATGTTGATCCTGGCATTCCCAAAGTGACCACCATCATTAACAACATACAAATTCCAAACACTTTGATAGATCGTGGGGCCGCAATCAATGTCATGACTCTTGAAACCATGAGAACACTCCAGCTTACAAATTTGCAACATACAACGATTGTTCTAGAACTAGCTGATAGGTCTAAATTGATTCCTGAAGGGATTTTGGAAGACATAATTGTCTCACTGGACTCTTGGGAGTATCCAGTGGAATTCTTGGTTCTTCAACCCAAATCCAATTTAGGAGGGCACCCTATCATTCTTGGTAGACCATGGTTAGTGACTGCTGATGCATTCATAGGATGTCGATCGGGCAACATGATCATTTCGAGAGGGACCGAAAGAAAACAACTCACCCTCTATCCATCGGCACAATCACCAACAGTAACACACAATTTGTGGCTTGATGATAAATTCAATGATAAAGAAGAAGTACAATCTATTTTTAGCATTGACCAAATCTATTATTTCCAGGAACAAAACAATAATGATTTGGTAGAATTATTCCTTTCTCAACCTGATATTTCCGAAAATTTGAGACACTACCAATATCATGCTACAGATGTACTTTTAGCCCAAAATTTTTAGGAAACATGCACCATTCAATCTTTTCAAACCACATTTCACGACATTTTTCCAGTTCAATCCATCACCAACACACAGAGTCAGATCATAGAGATTAGTCCAGGGAAAACTCTGAACATAGGCAATCATCTAGACTCATCTCAACAAGAGAAATTGATTTGACTCTTGAGAAAATACCAGAAAGCCTTTGCTTGGTACTACACCGATATGCATGGGATTCACCCTGACACATGCACTCACCATATTTACACGGATAGTACTATCAAACCAGTGAGGCAACCACAGAGAAGGATGAACCCCATGCTCCAAGATATTGTCAGAGAAGAATTGCAAAAACTACTGAGAGTTAATTTTATATATCCTATTTCTGACATTCAGTGGGTATCCCCATTGGTTATAGTGCCCAAGAAAAATGCTAAGTCGCGCATTTGTGTTGATTACAGAAAACTGAACAAAGCCACGCTCAAAGATTATTTTCCACTACCATTTATTGACCAAGTGTTAGACACCCTAGCTGGGAAATCATCATTTTCTTTTCTTGATGGTTTCAGTGGCTACAACAAGATCAGGATAGCCTCAGAAGACCAGAACAAAACCACATTCACCTTTCCTTGGGGCACTTATGCTTACAATGTTTTTTTGGTTGGACTTTGCAATGCTCCAGCTACATTTCAGAGAGCTGTATTAGCTATTTTCGCTGATTTAGTTCATGATTGTGTTGAAGTTTACATGGATGATTTTTCAGTATATGGAAATTCATTTGAACATGCATTAGAGAACCTTGAGAGAGTTTTGAAAAGATGTATTCAAGCTAATATGTCCCTTAGCAATGAGGAGTGCTTTATGATGTTAAACGAAGGGATAATGTTAGAACACTATTTTTCTTCTCAAGGCATCAAAGTTGACCCAGCAAAGATCCAGATCATTGTTGATTTGCCAATTCCACAGAATCAAAGAGAGGTAAGAAGTTTCCTTCGGTATGCAAACTATTACAGAAGGTTTATTGAACATTTTAGTAAAATAGCTTTACCTTTGTTTAAACTTCTAACAAAAGATGTACTTTTCAATTAGAATGAGAACTGCCAACAAGCATTCCAACTACTCAAAAAGAAGTTATCAACCGCACCAGTCTTGAGAGGGCCTAATTGGAGCCTACCATTTCATATCTTTACAGATGCATCTGACACTGTAGTGGGTGCATCATTAGGCCAAAAAGAGGAATCTTGTACTTATGCCATTTATTTCATTAGCAAAAATCTAACACCTGCAGAGTCAAACTACACAGTCACAGAAAAGGAAACACTTGCTATCATATATGCTGTGAACAAATTCCGCCATTACATAACTGGTTATGAAGTCTTTGTGCATACTGACCATTCTGCCATAAAACATTTAATGAACAAACCAATAACTAGTGGCAGAGTTACCAGATGGTTGCTATTGTTACAGGAATTCAACATCACCGTGTTAGATAGACCAGGTAAAGAAAACCAGGTGGCAGATTTCCTTTCTAGATTGCAAAACCAAGGTGAGGTTGTTCCCGTTGAAGACTCTTTTCCCGATGAACATTTATTTGCCATTTCTATAGTCAATCCTTGGTATGCTGATTAGGCTAATTACTTGTCTACAGGAAGGACCCCTCCACACTTTACCACAATGGAAAAGAAACGACTAGTTAAACAAAGTGCTAGATATTCATGGCTCAATGGCGATCTATTTTACACTAGCTATGACATGATCATTCACAGATGTGTAAGAAATGATGAGGTACTTGATATTTTAAAATCTTGCCATGATGAACCGTGTGGTGGGAATTTTGCAGCGAAGCGGACAGCGTTCAAAGTTCTAACTCTTGAATACTACTGGCCATCCATTTTCAAGGATGCCAAGAAGTATGTAAAGAGTTGTGACATTTGCCAAAGAATGGGCAGGCCAACAGCTACCGATGAGATGCCCCTTCAGCCCCAAGTTCACCTAGAGCCATTTGAAAAATGGGCTCTAGACTTCATAGGACCTATCAACCCATCCTCCAATGGTAAGAAGTACATCTTAGTATGTACTGATTATATCACAAAGTGGGCTGAAGCAAAAGCACTGGTAAGAGCCACCAAACACACAGTTATCAATTTCCTGTTTGAAGAGATTTTTGTTAGATACGGAGTGCCAAGGGAGATAGTAACTGATCAAGGTACCCAATTCACCTCCAAATTAGTCAAAGACATCACAGACAAATATAAGATCAAGCATAGGAAAAGCACACCTTACCATCCACAGGCTAATGGGCAGGTGGAATCTACAAACAAAACTTTGGAGGGTATCATTACGAAAATTGTTGCCATGAACAAGAAGAATTGGGAAGAAAAGCTCAAAGATGCACTCTGGGCTTACAGAATCACCTGGAAGGATACTACAGGATTTACACCATATCAGTTGGTGTACGGCAAAGAGGTAATGCTTCCTATTGAGTTTCAAATACACACTTTTAAACTAGTTGCTGATTTACAGACTGACTTGGATGAGGCACAAAAAGAAAGAATCCAGCAGCTTAACCAGCTGTATGAAATGAGGCAACAAGCAGAGGAGACCACTATCCTCATGCAAAAGCAAAGGAAGCAGTGGCATGATGCACATATCAAGAAGAAGCAATTCAAGGAAGGTGACTGGGCTCTACTTTTTGACTCTAAGTTTAGAGATCATAAAGCCAAGTTTACCACCCATTGGATGGGCCCCTACGAAATTGTTCAGGTTTATGACAATGGATCCGTGAAGCTCACAACTATTGATGGAGAAGGTCATTCCTTTACTGTCAATGGTCATCGCCTGAAACTTTGTACCAAGCCCATCAGCAAGCACGATTTTCTACACACAGTTTCTCAACAAAGTGAGGTTGAGATACTGCAGCCCTCAGCTGCAGTCTTCCTGCCTTAGTTTATTTTCTTTCAATTTTGAAAAAAAATAAATAAATAAATAAATGGGTTAGATGTGAAAACCAGTTTCTGGCACACTCTAACCTCGAATTCCTACTTGAAAACCAATTCGTTGGCGGGTAAGAATTCTCTTTCTTTTTCACTGTTTCATGTTTCAGCTGAATATTGACTTGAGGACAAGTCAAAATTTTTGTGGGGGAGAGGAGCATCAGTATTTTTATTTTCTTATCTCTCCATTGTTAAAAAAAAAAATAAAAATTCTTCATCATTGTAAATTTTCAAGCAGTTTGTTCCACCATTCCAGACTTCAATGAATAAGTTGTCTTGTCATTGTTTCATATCAGAGGGACCTGGTTATAAACATTATGCAGGGGGACCTGTTCTGTCCAAGAAGACCATGCTACCAGCACCAGCAGTAAGGGACCTGTTTAGACACACAAAAGGGACCTGTTAGGAGATTGATACTTCAAAAGAAAATTTCTTCAACACAGCTTCAGCAAGTTTCTACAAAAGCAGGATCGAGACTTCATCAAGACTTCATCAATCAAGCACCCAAGCTCAGCAGCACCTGCATGCACACAAAGAATTGCATGAACATCTTCAGCACTGTAGAGGGACCTGTTGCATTCAAACATACCTCAAGGGACCTGTTATGAACAGCAAAGAAAATCAAACAATAGTCAAAAGTTAGCTCTACTCAGCATGTCAATGCAACAGCAGTCAAACAGTGTAATACATTCCTTGTTTTTAACACTTAATTTCTTAGATTAATTTTTATGTTAATTCTAATAGCTATCACTGTTATAATTAATTCCAAGGGCACATTTTCCCGTTCTCTCTTATTCCCCTAATTATTCCCTACTCCAACCTACTTCCTACTTTAAAATTCATTCACCCCTCACTCCAATATTCCCTAAGCATCCTATAGCCATCTACCACCATATCCACTTCCTAAATCTACACCTTCAATTAGAAGAGTACCAACAGGATACGTGGTGATATTTTTGAAAAAAATTAATAAAAAATAAAAAGGGTAATTATATCAAGGCAAGCGACAGTAGGCCTATTCATTATTTTGTATGGGCCGAATGATGAATTCACCACCTGACGTACATACACCTCTCAGCGCTCCTATGATAATACTCATGCAAGCAATACTATCATTATTCCTCTATTTTTTTTAATTGAATATACTCTGAATCGAGCTTCATTAACAAAGGAGAAAACAGTGGTCATTTTACTCATTCCCAGGATTATATACGTTGGTGTATAACTCCATTTGCATACGTTGATGCATAAATCTCCACAGCAAGGACCGAGGGCAGAGAACGCATCCGGTTTCGAGACTCATCGAGCTACATAACAAGCCGACCCAGCATTACAGTGAACATAAAGGAGTGACTGTCTCAGGTAATAAACTCAGACTTCCTTGTAAAATTTGCAAGTTAGGAAGCTCGACCCTCTGCCAAGATGACAAATAGGGTAGAGCCAAATGTGTTTGATAGCTCTCAGTACCACGAAGACTGTATTTCGATTCTGAGGGAAATACAGTGGCTACCCTTTTTGGAAAAATTCCATGGAAGCAACGAGGAAGTTGCCAAGCAATTTGCCTTCACGTTTAATGGGGAGAAAGCCTTGATAGGCACTTTCTCATTCAGGGTCTCAGAGGACACCATTGCCCAAGCAACAGGGGTTAGCCCAGAGGGAGAAAAGTACTTCAAAACCAAACAGTTCAAAGAAAAATCATGGACCCAATTCATGTCCAGGTCACGAGTCTCA
>APFE031565605.1:103486-120843 GCA_000404065.3 Pinus taeda
TAGGTTTTTGTAGATTGGCCTTTTAGGAACGCAAACCTCCTCCAGTTTCTCAAAATTCATATTGGATTGGCCACAATGGTTTCTACAAAATTATGGCTTAAACATGAAATTTCTGGAAAATGTACCATTTTTGCTCTGTTTTTTCATCTACCTTCACTTTGATTTTTCAATCTGATACACTTTTACTGATGCTCTTTTATCTGATACAATTTTAATTTGATGACCTGTCAATATCCTTTACTGTGCTTTTACTTTTATTGTACATTTTAACTTTTTACTGTGTATTTCAATAGTAAATCATTTAGTTTTTTATATGTATCAGCATATGGTAATGGATATTGATCAACTTTCTTTATGTTCATTTGTTTGTCTTCTAACTACATACTTTGTTTGGTCCCTCTGTTTTAAAAGTCAAGGCTCTATATGAATGTTTTCTTTTCGGCTCTGTGTGTAATTGTCTTCTATGTTCCTTGTATAATTGTGTTCTTCTTCTGAATACAAGTTTTTAACTAAGTTTCTTGTCGAGTCTTGGAGTAAACAAGTTCTTCGACTAGTATCAGAATTGTTTATCCAAGGTCTAGTCTTCTATGGATTACCTACAAAATTCAACAATTATTAAGAAAGCACAAGTTCGCAGGGAAGGAGTCAGGGCAACGTTCTGAACGTAAATGGAGGTTAAATGATGTTACAGAGGTTCAGGGTTGTGCTGAAAGGTTTAACGGTTTTAATTGTGAAACAAACGAAAGGCACAAAACGAAGGTTTTCGGGTTTTAAGCTTAACAGGAAACTTTTTAAATATGGCACGAAAATTCATATTAATGGATAATAGGTGGTTTTACGGGTTGGCGGGGGGGGTATTAGAGGTCCTCGCACCTCTTATGAGGCGAAGGCAGTTTTTAGGAGGGGTCACCCAATCTAGTCTAGATCTTGACATGTAGCCTTCGGGGAGTCAAGGAAAACCACTTTATTGAGCGGGTAACGTTCGTCCATCGGGTGCGGACGATATGGTTGTGGACCGTTGGATTTGGGCGCAAATGATCGGACGATGGTCGGGCAAGGGAATAACACAGACGAAATGTATGGAGGCTTTAGGGGGGCCTGATGCTTTAATCACAAGTGGTTTGTGATTATTTAAGGTTAAGGAGGGGTTTTATTTGTTTTGTCAGGATAAACGGCCAATGTATTAGTTTCTATTAAAACTAAGGGCTGGAGGTATTTACACAGTGATTTAGTTAATATACGGAAAAAGGGTTTTATCGAGGATTATACAATAAAATTAATAATTAATATGAAATGCGATGGGCGGGGTGGGTATTTCCTTAAGTAAAAAGGTAAAATGTAACATTTGCGCACTTCGCTTTATACTTAAGATAAAAGGTTTTTTGTGGGTTTTTTGAGCAAAAAGGGATTTACATGGGGGGTTTTCACTTTTCCTAGGCAAATGGTGTTTAACCTTAGGAAAAGGGGTTTTCTTAGGGTGATGAGGGGGGACGAATTTAATGAAGGGGATTCTAGCACTTGTGTCCATAAGTCATTAAGCTGAGGGTCCGGTCCGACCAAAAGTCAGAGAAATGCTCTAAGCCTCTTTGACTTGTAGGATTTAAAGTACTAGAACATACATGGGGATAGGAAATTAGTAAGTAAAGGGGGAAAATGAATGAGGGGGAATTAATCACATGAACTTATAAACCTTTACTTTTGCCTTCATAATTAATCATACATGTTGAAATATGTATCTAAGCATGATGCATGTGTTTTGATCCAATTAACTGTGTAGTTCAACAACCTTTCTTCTACTTACCAATCTCTTACCCTAACATGTTTTCTTCATTTCTTTGGTTGCATTTAGACTAGAAAACCCTTATCTTATCTATTTTTCTTCTATAAATCAAACTATCTAATTCTAACCTTATATCATCCAAGGGCTTAGTTTAAACTTATGAGCTCTTTTTATTTCTCTACATATCTAATGATCTGCCAAGATTACACTGTTTGATCAGATTTTATTCTCTAACTATAAACATGAAGTAACCAAGATTAAACAGTTTGATTACCATGGATTTTAGCATGAATAACAAGCTGCACACAATCATTATTATGCATAAAAGTAAATAGTAGTGGCATTTAAACTTGCACACTTTCTTGGTCTCTTTTTGTTTTGGGGTTCATATATTTATTTTTTTTACCTTCTCTTCATATTTTTGTCCTTCAATTTTTCTTTTAGGACATACCCTCTTTACATTTATTTTCTTTAACACGGTTGATTACTTTTTATATATTGCAAAAAAAATGAAAAGAAAAAAAGGGAAAAGAAGCTAGTTCCTTGTACATTCAGAGGAGGGTTGGTTCGAAAGTAGTGCGCAAAATGGGAGCGCAGTCCCCACAACTACTTTTACAGCCCTGTTTTTATAAACTGCAAAAATTATAGTGTTGGTGTTGTGGTTCTGAGATATGGGATAACTCCCCAAATTTTGACTTGATCTCTTTAAGCCTCGCGTGGTAACCAAACCTGCACTTAACTTTGGATAAAGAGGACTTAACCATAAACCTTTATCCTCATATAGTGGGAATATACACAAACACACGGGAAATAACATTTTCTACTTTTCCATAGCCTTGGCACAATTTTCAATGCTTACCTTTATTAGGCTCAATCTCCACCGTAGATTTTCCTCCATCAGATCTGACGGACACCTCCGATCGTCGATCAATCAACTTGCAACACCGTCAATCGACTTTCAATAGATCCAACGGCTATCAAGGATTTCGGGTAGGCAAATCACGTAGAGAATACCCGACCGATAAAGCGGTATTCTCACTCCACCCTCTTGCTACGTGTCCATTGATGAGTGGAATCGAGTGGTTCCCTCTTGAAACCACTTACTGCTTATTCTCATCCCGAAATACCATTCCTGCTTATATTCCCGCATTTTCTCTTTGACTAACTCTCGAGCATGTTATCGCCCGATGGCCGTAGATCTACCACCATCGACGATTGCGACGACTTCCCCGAGTTCCTCTTCTGCTACTACTGAAGTCAATCCTCGTCCGTTGATCTCCGAGATCCAACAGTTCCTGTGCGATGAATCTTCATATGCCTTCTCACTCTTACTTTGCGGCATTTCTTCAGTGTTTTGTGGTTTATGTTCCTAATTTATTGGTCTTTGTTGAGGAGAGACCCGTTGCTGTTGATTGCCATACTGTCTCGGGTTGCTTGGGAGCCTGCGCAAGTGTACGTGAAGACCTGACTATTACTTGCAATACCATTACGGTCCAGAGATTTGTGATTGACATGGCTAATGTCGTCTTCGTCCAGGAGAGGAGGACAATTGAAATCTTGATTCATCATATAGTGTAGCTTTTTTGGGATTGTGAGAATCGTGTGCTCTGAGCAAGGCTGATTACAGTTGAGAACCTCTGCTGACATATATTCTCTATTTTCGTCATGCAATCTCCTTGAATTAATGTTTTGATTATTCCTTTTTATTTTTTCCCCTTGTAATATTTCTTGTGATATTCTTCAGATATATCTTCTTTCTCGATCCTCATACTGGGTGAGGGGGTCATGGTATACTTTCTTCATAAATTTCATTATTCTCTTTGACAATCCCAACTGGTCTGTCAATTACTTTGTTGGCATGGCTATTAACGTCCTTATTTTGGTTTCTTAGGACATGCTTTATGGTTATTTTTCCCAGACTTTCAAAACTTGTTATGATCCTTTGATAGATTTTGTTGATGGCTATGCTTATGAAGTCCCTTTTGGCATCCAATGCGGCTATTATAATAACCGAGTCCCCTATTATTATAGGGTCTTTGATTGCATTTTTGTTTAAAAGCCTTGTGCCTAGGAGAACGTTGTGTGCTTCAACCCTGTTGTTTTTCATTTCTCCAAGGCTCCATTCATAGGTTATTAATTTTTTTCCATTTGGATCTAGTATAACTTTGCCTGCCCCTGCTTTACCTGGGTTATTTTTTGCAACTCCGTAAAAAAAAAAAAAAAAATAAAAAAAAAAAAAAAAAAAGAAAAAAAAAAAAAAAAATGTGTCTCTTTTGTTCTTTTATCCATTCTGCAAATTCTTTATCCTCCAATATTAATTTCCATTTCTTGTTTGTGTGAAATTCTTTATTTTTGTTATAGCTTTTGCTTTTGCTTTGTTTTTTAACATTGCTTTGTTGTACCAGTCTTTCTCTTCTTGTTGCAAATTATTCTAGTCCATTTTTGAGGTTCCATTTGTATATATTATCTCTGCAACTTGTTTCCAAGTTTTTGCAAGGATCTTGCCTAGATTTGGCTTTTGTTCTTTGAAAATGCATTTGTTTCGGGCTAACCAAATTTGCCAACACAGGATTGAAGGGAGACATTTCCATATCCATTTATTGTTGTTTTTTTTTCTTTGTATATGGGTAGTTTTTATCCCAGGTTTTATGAAGAGTTGTCAATTGAATTGTTGGATTTATGTTTATTTTCAAAGGACTTGTCACCTGTTTCCAACACTCTCTCGCTACCATACAGCTTATGAAGAGGTGTTGGATTGTTTCTTCCTCCTTTTGACACATGACACATTTTGAGGGCCCTTGTATTCTTTTTTTCTTTAATTTTCATAGGTAAGAATTTTACCTTTGAGAAGGGTCCAGGTGAAGACTTTAATTTTGGCCAGACTCTCTGATTTCCAAGTTGTCTTCTAAAGACTCCAATCATTTTTATTGTGAATTTTTTGGACAAGGTTGTACCCCGATTTCACTGTGTAATCACCTCCATTTGGGTCCCAAACAAAGTCATCCTGCTCTTCTTTGTTGATGTGCACGGCCCCTGCCAGATGAACTTTTAAAATTTCCCACTTACTTTTTATTCTTGGTGGTGTAGCCAGCTTTTTCCATCTTACCCAGTTATTCTAATCCCAATCCATAATAGAATAAAGAGTGTTAAAACTTTTCTCTTCAATCCATCTCTGAAGTCCTCTTAAATTTTATTGCTGATTTAAGGGATTTTTCCCCATTATTCTATCCTCCCAGATAGAAATTGTTTTGCCATTCCCTGGATTTTTGGATATTTGATCTCTAATAAGAGGAATTATCTTTTTAACCAATTTCCAGATTTGGGTGCATGGCTTGTCTGGAATAGTATCAGTGAGCAGTTTTGTTCTATGACAATTTAAGTATTTCATTGTTAGAACTTTTTTCCACCGGTGAACGTTCCCATTTATCATTCTCCAGATAATTTTTATCCCTAGAGCAATGTTCATTAGTCTTGGCAGGCGTATTGCTATACCTCCTTTTTCATAGGGAAGAGTAACTTGCTTCCTAAAAACGCTGAATTTTTTATTATCTTATTTTCTTCCTTGCTAGAGGAAGATTCTAATTATCAGTTCCATTTACTTGTTGGCACTTGCTGGAGACATAATGATTGCATACTGATATATAGGCAAGGGCGAGAGAAGTGCTTTAATCAGTGTCACTCTTCCTGCCAGGTTGAGCCACATCACTCCCCAGTTCTGAATTTTTTCCCTCATTCTCTTCACTTGCTTGTTCCAGACTTCTCCTTTGCTAAGGGCAACCCAAGATAAGTGAAGTGGCTCCAATTTATTTGTAAAGGTATTTCCAGTATTTGTGAGATATGCTGCATTGTTTTTGTTGGGGTATTCCAGCAATAAATTATGCATTTGGAGTTGTTTAAAATTCCTCCTGAAGCTAGAAGAAATTCATCCAAGACTTTTTTGAATTGTCTTGCTATAATGTAAGATACCCCGCCTATGAGAAGGGTATCATCTGCAAAGAGATAGTGGTTTATATCTTTGACTCCTCTCGATATTTGAATCCCTGTTATTTTTTTCTCTTTTCACTGATTTTCCAGCATAGCACTCAGCGATTCAGCCATGATGATGTACAAGAATGGAGAAAGCGAACAACCTTTCCCCAACCCTCATGTGTTTTGGAAAAATTTATTGGGTTGTCCATTGATTAATGGAGCTATCCATGGATTTGATATACATGCCTGGATAATCTCTATGAAATTTATTGAAAAGACAAACTTTTTGAAAGCTGCTGCAAGAAAGTTATGGTTAACTATATCAAAAACATTAGCCATATCTAACTTAACAATCATTCCTCTCTCCTTTGTTTGGATACTTTCGTGAATAGCTTCCTGAATAATTATCACATTGTCTGTGATTTGCCTCTTGAGGACAAATCCTCCTTAGTTTTTTGAAATTATTTTCGGAAGTAATTTTTTCATTTTGTTTGCTAGAATTTTGGTGAGTATCTTATAAGACGAATTGCAAAGGGAGATTGGCCTATATTTGTTAAAAGTTGTAGGATTGGGTTCTTTGGAAATGAGGGCTAGGAAGGAGGATTTTGTATTTCCTCCAATCTTTTTTTTTGAAAAGCATTTTTTAGCATTCTCATTAGATCTTTTTTTTATAATTTCCCAATGCTATCTGTAAAAGGCCATTGTAAACCCATCTGGACCTGGTGCCTTATCAGGGTGGAGATTCCACACAGCTTCTCTGACTTCTTCCTCAGTAATTTCTTTGTCTAATTCCCTATTTTGCTGATCGCTTTTTTTTTTTTATATGCTGCAAAATTTCTTCATTAGTTGTCTGCTGGTCACTTGTTGAGAGGAGTTCTTTAAAGAGTTTAAGGGTTGCATTTTTTATTGCTTCAACTCCTTTTATTTCTTGACCATTTACTTGAATCTGCTCAATTTGGTTTTTGACCTCCTTATTTTCATTGTATTATGAAAGAAAGGTTGTATTTTTGTCACCAGATTTTAGCCAAAGGCATCTTGATTTCAGTCTGCTTTCCTCTTCTTCTTGCCTATTTTGCTTATATATTTCCTTTTCTTGTATATGATCTTGCTTAATTGTTTCCTTGTTCTCTTTTTCCTTGCAAATATTATCCATTTTTTTTGCAATTCAATTTTCCTAGCGTTGTCTCGAAGATCATTTTCTCTTGCCCAATTTTTTAAGTGCATCCTTAGGTTCTTTAGCTTAGTTTCCCAAACATACTGGGGAGATCCTTTGACACTTTTTTTCCATCTATCCTTTATTTGTTTACCAAAATATTCCTTGCTATCCCAAACTGAATTATATCTGAAGGGAAGGGGTCCTTGATTTTCCAGTTTTCCCAAGGTTAGCACCAACGGCTTGTAATCTGAAGCTGAGTTGTGAACAATTTTACTTTTCACAAGAGTATAAGCAACCACTATGCTTTCATGAATAGGAATTTTGCCCAACCTTTCTTTTATGTAGTCTTTTCCTATTCTTTTGTTATTCCAAGTGTATTTTCCATTGCTTGGTGGAATGTCTATTAATTTGTGTTCTTTTATTATTCTTTCAAGAGCTTCTTTTGACGGATCGTTGTGGAAGATTCCGCCAAATTTTTCTTCTGTATTCCTTATCAGATTTAAGTCTCCTCCCAGGATTAAGTTCCCACTTTGTCTCTTTGCTATTTCTTCTTTAACTGATTTCCAGCATTGCTCTTTCTCTTTATAGTGATTTGGGGAGTACACATTTATAATGCTATACTGTTCTTTCGTATTGAAATTTCTAAACTCTGTTCGAATCTAGTGTCTACTGATTTTTTGGGTCATTAATTCCCATTTTCTTTTATCCCAAATGGTGTTGACCTCTTGATGCTCTTGTAGCTTCTAACACTATTCCTTCATAATTTTTAAGTTTTTGAATCATTTTTTGATTTTCTTGCTTGTTTAGTTTGGTCTCTTGGATCATATATATGTCTGGTTGTTCCTTGGCTAAAATGTCTCGAGCTGCATTGACTTTAAATGAGGTGCCAAGGCTGCGACAATTCCAAGATACCAATATCATTATTTATTGTTGTGTTGGTGTGGTCCTTCCTTTCCTCTTTGCTGAGTTTTTTCATGACTTCCTATTTATTTCCCAGCAATGAATCCATTGGCTTTTGTGTTCCTAGGGCCATTTATTTAGCTGCTGCCTCATCTCTAAATTCTTTATTGAATTTCCTTCCACTTTTTTTTTTTGATCCTAGGCTTGGGGGATTTATTTGGCTTTGTTTCTAGTTAGAATGCGGTCCACTAAGGGAGGAGGTGGAGAGGATATAGGGTTTGGGGAGGATATGAGAGCTAAAGAGATGGGGTTTGAAGGCGGGGATCTGGGAGAGGGTGGATCAAAGGAGTCTTCTAATGGCTCAAAAGGATTCAGAGTTGTCTGATTAGGAGGAGTAACCTTCGCTAGAGGCTAAGAGGTTGTTTCGTTTGCTTCTTGGGACTAATAGATATTTGATGTGGTCTGCTTATTGGTAGGTTTTTTCCTTTTCACTTGTTCCCATGTAGGTTCTTGCTCTTCTACATTTTCATGCTCTATTTTTTTAAGACACCTATTGCAAAATGACCATACTCGTGACATACTTTGCATTTAAATGGTATTTGCTCGTAGTTCATCTATTGAATTTGTGTCCACTGGTCGACCTTGATCTTTATTGCCTCTGGGAGGCCTTTTCCAAGATCTACTTCCACACATATTCTTGCTCACGCATGCGTGTTGTCTTTTGGCTCACATCTGTCAATATATTTGCCCACTGTGTTTCCTATAGCCTTTATAGATTCGTCTCCCCAGTAGTGAAGAGGAAGATATGGGAGCTTGACCCACACAGGCACTGCATTTGGTACATCCATCTCTGGATCAAAGTTTGGCATCCACTTGTTCAGGTATAAACCTTTGGAATCCAAGAAGTAAGGTCCGTTTCTAAATATCAGATCTCTGTCTTCCTTTGTTTCAAAGAGAAAGGTGTAGTATCCCCTTCCACATAATTGTATTGCTATCTTCCCCTGTGTGGTTGCATTTCAGTTTCTTTCCACCCATTTTGCACTGATTTGGGTGAAGGCCATAGCCCTATGAACTGTCCAACAAGTCTGTGTTCTGCCAAAGAGATGGATGCTCTCCTTGGAAGTGTTGGAGGGAGAGAAATCTTTGGGATACTTTCAAGTTTCTTTACAAATTTATTGATTGGTGGCTTGTTCGTTGGAGCTCCATTCTCTGCGATCAGAGATGCGAAGGCTTCAACATTTTCTTCATTCCCTGGCTGCATGGAAGAGTGAGGATCTCCCTCCTCAGAGGGCTGCATGGTCTGGTTGGCCTCAGCAGCAGGAGGCTACTGAGAGAGGGATTTGCAGGGGCAGCAGCGGCTAGGTCAGCGCAGGCTCGGGCTGGGCTATTGCGCGCGTGATTTGAATGATGAAAAAAACAAAAAACAAAAACAAAAACAAAATTCCTACCCTCTTTACATTTTTTACTTTATTAATATGGAAAACATTTGCAGAAAGAAAAGGTATGTACAATATTACAAGGCTTAACCTTAGTCATTCAAAATTATGACTCCTATTGGTATATGAACCTAACAGTGGCTCCACATGGGGATGGCATCTCCTTGTGAGATGTCAAGAACACCGTTGACTAGTAGCCTAATCCATTGGGCTAATCACAAACATGTATATGCTTTGTTGTATAATCTCTGTGATTGAAACTCTTGAACTAAAAATACACCTTTTTCTGCAAATTGAAATCTGATCTAACATAAACTTGTTGTTGAAAAACTGAATTTATTCAAACTAAAATCCTACCTACTTACTCTAATCAATTGTCCAACAGCTGGTTAGGTAAAATGAAACAACCAATGCAACCATTCAAGCATCATATACATTGGTGGATTTTTCTGCTTGTGCTTGTTTGTGATTAAAACTGAAGTTCTACAGCGCAATATAACCTTGTCAACCAATGAGAAGATAAGGAAATACTTGATTTCCTTTGTGGACTCTAAAAACTATACAAAAGGATCTTCCAAAATATATACACTATTGTTCAATTGATTTAAGCAACTGTACAATTGTTCTGGATGGCCTCCATGCCATGAAACTGAAATGTCATTTTTATCTTTAACACCCTGCAGATTTTCAGATTAGCTTTGTGATGATATTTCTACTGATTGAAATGTTTGACTTATGAAGCCTTTATCATTTTGATCCCGAATCTGATAGTTAGTTAATGAAGAACGATTCTGATTGTATTCACTATCCAACACATCAGTTATGGGATCATGAAAAACTTGGAAGGATTGTTGCAATTTATTACTCATAGGTTTGAATGGAACTTCATATATTTCTACAAGCTACTCATCCTTTTCTTTAGAGCTTTTATACCACATTTCCTTTAAAAACTGAAATGATTCAAAACAAAAAGGCAAAGAAGCTTCACTTATTTCCAAATTTTCTGCACTTTCTTCCTCACTTTCATAGTTGATATGGATAGGATGATCATTGTTTTCAAGTTGCTGAAACTGAATTCCTTTATTTCTTAAACTAGTTTCTGATTACTCTGTAAATTTAGTTTGGATTTGAAGAACATAATTATCATCATATTGATCATATTTAGGCAAATCATTAAAAAAAGTAATGTCATCAAACATACACATTAGATCAGCAGATTGCTTTTCCACATATTGCTCTATAAATCTATCTTCTGATCTATGGTAGTTGGAATTAGCAGGAATTTGTTCATGGTTATCAACCTCTTCTTTTTGTAAAATAAATGTGTCATGGTGATTTTGAACAAAAAAATTTGGAGTGGCCAATCCCAAAGGGCGTGGCAGATATAAGGTCATTCATGGGTCTAGCCGGGGACTACAGGCAATTCGTTGAAGGATTTTCCAAGGTAGCATACCCCATTACCTCCCTGTAGAAGAAAGGAAAAACTTTTAACTGAACTATGGAGTGTCAAAAGAGTTTTGATGAGCTTAAACATTTACTTACCATTAAGCCTATTTTAAGCATTGCATACCCATAAAAAGACTATGTGGTTTGTACAGATGCCAACAAGGAAGGTGTTGGTCGCATGTTAATGCAAGAGGGTAGAGTGATTGCTTATGAGTCTAGGAAGCTTAAGGAGCACTGGAAAAAATATTCAGCGTACGACTTAGAGCTAACAATAATCATTCATGCATTAAAGAAGTGCCTACATTACCTGATGGGTAAGAAATTTCTCTTAATGACTGATCATCATAGTTTAACTAACTATTTTAAGCAACCCACTCTAATTGCTAGGCAAGCTCATTGGGTTGACTTTTTAAGTGGATTTGATTTTTAAATCAAGCACTTGAAAGGTAAGGAGAATCGGGTCATGGATGCCTTAAGTTGGAAGGTACACTGTATTTACGAGATCTCTTTCAGTGAGATGCGAACTACCTTTAATGAGATGATCAAAGAGGTAGCCAGACTTGATCCAAAATACCAATTTTTATGGCAGCAAGCTAAAATTTCAAACATAAATGAAAAACACCTGGGATATGAGATAAATCATGAAGGTATGCTAATTTCTAAAGCGAGAATGTATGTACCTAACCAGAAAAAAATATTAAAGACTTAATTTTAGATGAATATCATAAAATTTCGTATGCAGGCCACCTCGGATATCAGAAACTAATTACCGCACTTATAAATGAATATTTCTCACCTGATATATGAAGAAGGAAGTAGCTGAGTATTTGGCTCGCTGTTTAGAATGTCAACAAGTGAAAGCGGAACACCGACACCCCGCCGGATTGTTGCATCCGCTGCCTATTCCAAAATGGAAGTGGGAAACCATTTCCGTCGATTTTATTACAGGACTACCTAAGTCTAAAAAGCATAATGATTCGATAATGGTGGTAGTGGATAAGTTGAGCAAGTCTACTCACTTCATACCAGTACATTCAACCTACAAGGATGTACAAATTGCTAACATATTCATGTAAACCATTTTTAGATTACATGGATTACCGAAAGTCATCATTTCTGATCGTGATGTAAAATTTACATCAGCTTTCTGGAAAGCTTTATTTGAAGGTTTAGGCACATAGCTGCATTTCAATGCTGCTTACCACCCTCAAACGGATGGACAGACAGAGTGAGTAAATCAAGTAGTGGAAGATATGCTGCGAACTTATGTAATGCAACAACCATCCAAATGGGAGGATTGCATACATTTGGTAGAGTTTTTTTATAACAACGGTTACCATACATCGCTAAAAATGCGTCTGTTTGAAGGACACCTTCGAGTTGGGGAGGGCCAGAGGATAAATTGATGTTAGGACTAGACATGTTAAAAGAAATGGAGGAGCTGGTTAAAAAAGTATGTTCCAATTTAAAGGCTGCACAAGACCAACAAAAGAACTTTGTTGATCGAAAGAGGAGTTTTCAGGAATTTCAAATTGGAGATCATGTTTATGTGCATGTACAAGCCAAGATGAGTACATTACAGTGGAGTGGATGTGCTAAGTTAGCACCCCTAATTCTATGGTCCTTTCCATATTTTTGCTCAAATCAGACTGGTGGCTTACCATCTCACCTTGCCCAGTGACATACATGTGCACAACGTTTTCCATGTTTATGTGTTGAAAAAGTATATATATGATCCTAAACATATAATCAATTGGAAAGATATTCAGGTAATTTAAATGCTAATAAATCTGCCAATGTAAAATTGTTAAGGGAAAAGAACTGACTAAATTTTGCTTGTGTGTAGGTTGAACAGGAAGGAGAGTTCTCAGTCGAACCTCTGGTTATACTCGATCGGAGAGAAGTAATGCTGCAGAAATGAGTTACCACCCAAGTTAAATTGTAATGGCAACACTTTGGATCACAAGAGGCTACCTAGGAGGATGAACAGGTTATGAGGGAAGCCTGTCCAGATCTTTTTGCAGCAGATAAACAACGGGAAGATGTTTAATCCTGGGGGGAGATGTGATGACCCCATCAAGTGTAAATATTTAATTACTGTAGTAAAACAAACTGGATATTACTATGTAAGTTTAAATATTTATTATTATGATTAATTGTGTGTGAAACAAATGTTTTTGTGACAAACTTGAAACTCTCACATGACAGGTAGTTAGGGAAGGCGATTACCTATACCTAACCAGCTCCTAGGAGATTTATTCTCAAGAAGGATCAAGAGGGTAGAGGTACCTGAGATAAGTGAGTAGAGTGAGAAAAAGAAAAGGAAATTTTATGTGTTGATATGTCAGATGTAATTGATAAGCTACAACTGGTTGAGACCAGATAGTTGTGACAAGGATTGTTAGTCCTACTGCAAAAGAGCAACAGCTCGGGGGGAGACTCAGGCTTGGAAGTGAGTCTCAAGGTTGGGAGGAAAATTTGGAACAAATGATTGTTCTGGTTCAATAAATCAACAATGAATAACTTCTAAAGCCAGATAAGTATATAACTCTTCCTGTAAGTTAAATGCATTCTCAAAAAATAGGAGTATCCATGCTATAGGTCAAAGATATTCTGGAATAGATTATGCATGTTGTCGAGTGATTGAGTGCTTGAACTAGGGATGTGTTAAGTTATTCATATATGGAATATGTATGTTGGTAAACAAATATAAATAAAACAGTAGTATCCATGCTAATAAATAATTAAACTCTAGCACATGCTTAAGTCAGAAGCATTTAAGGTGTAAACTGAATCGAAATGGCAAGTTGATAGAAATAATTAAATAACCAATAAAATTAGAAGCCAGAAACTCGTCAAGGAAATTCATAACCTGGAAAATGTCTTATACGTTCTGCTCAAATAGAGGGAAAATAGTACTCTTTTCTCTAGGGTTACTGTAAGTAAGTGCTCAAGAATTCAAGAAAACAAATAATTGCAGGAATTGCTTGCTAGAGGTCGAAAGATGCCTCGGCCTAAAGAAAACTACAAACTCGAAAGATTATTCAAAGCAAATCATTATCATTCATTATAAAACAAATTAGGGACTTCAAGTCAGACCCTTGTTGTTAACACGCATTGGAACAGACAAAACCTGGAGGCCGACCATAACAACTAACTAAATAAACCAAAAAGCAATTTAAATAACTCGACGAGCATGTATCATTCCTAAATTAAATAAGAACATCCAAACTTGGAAAGAAATCAAACTGGAAACCTTAAACCCTGCACATGGATAGTCGTCGTAAAACAATATTATGAGTTTGCAGGAGTACAGATTCCACCTCGCGACCAATAAATCAAAAAGACATAGCACACTACAAACTTACAGAGCAAGTAGGAAATTGAAAACTTGCTTCGCAAATGGAAATAACAAAGAAGAAAACTACTTATACTTCAAGAGAAAATAATGCATTATAGTAATCAAACTGCACTGAGCATGATAATATCGCTCTAAGGTAAAACCCAGAAACGCGTCGGTCACATCCAACATAGAAACTTAAAAACAGAGCTCTTGCTATTAAAGGAAAAGCTCTTACAGTCTAGCACTGCAAAATCAGAGGTAAGGCCCCTCGTAGTAGTTCATAAATCCACAAGAATAAAGTTCTATATATAACATTATACAAAAGACTATATATCCAAAATCAAAATCCAGCAAGAAAGGCATATGACCAAAGGAAAATTCGACCCAAAATCCTATTCATTATGGGTAACAACTTTCATTAAGAAATTCCTTAACCCTCATAACTCAACACAGCTAGATGCCTTAGACCGAGAACCAAAAGTAGCTTCGAAAATAGTGTTCACATTACTTGAAGGCTGGAAGAAGGTCTGGTCTACAACCTTGGAGCCTGTTTCCAAAAGGGAGCCTTGCCCTCGAACACCCATTTCTTGCGGGATTGAAGCCTTCCGTAGAACCTGACAAAGCCCATGAACTTATTATCATATTCATGATGCAAAGAATAGAAATGTATGCAAGAGTGTAGTGACAGAAATACCATGTACCTAGGCTGAGGGTTGAGACCTCGCAACGGTACCTCTGGAATTTGAGCTTAAAAATGCTCCTTGCAAATCTGGCAGTTAATACATATGGAAGCATAACTATAACAAAGAACTCTAGAGTAACAGTTCAATGAATTGGGAAGCTGAGGAGCGAGATTACTTGTACACGCTTTGGAGCCAAAGTTCAGAGTTGGGAAAGCGATTGCAGAGGTGAAACAAATGACAGAAAACAAACCCTCGACCAAACCAAAAGCATGAAGAAACCCCCATCATCGTCAGATCGGGCTCCATATCAGCGAACAATTGATGAAGGGTTGATTCTTTCGAGGCAAAGTCAACAGCTGAACAACACAACGAAGGATCCAGAGCCCTGCTCCTACCAACTCACGGGTAGCCAAGACCTTTAATTAGAAATGCATTATGCCTTGTACCATTACAACCCTTAATTATGTGCTAATCAAAACATGTGTGATAACCATGTTTTTAATGTATGGTCCTCCATATGGGTGCAACATGTGTATCCAAATGCAAATGAGTATCAAATATTTCGAATCAATAATTTAAATATGCATGTGTAAAAAAAAATTATGAGGGTTATTTCTTTTGTTGTAGGGACATGACACTATCTCTCCACCTCTATCAGTCTATGTCTTTGTTCTTCCCTCCCATATATATCTAGAGTTAATATATATCATGATTTTTTCACATAGGACAATATTGGCAGATCAACCCCAAAGGAAATCAAATCCCGTCAGCCAGACTATCAGGGCCTAACCCTGAGGGCATCAAGGAGAATTTACCGTGTGACCTCGCGATTGGCTATGCACTTAACAACATGAACTCGACCGGTTGAGCTAACCCTTTAGTTAATATATATCATGATATATTAATATATATTATAATATAACAAATTTAATATCGTATTAATCTGAAGTTATTAAATTTAATAATATTAATACTAGCAATTGCACCACATGTTGGAAAGGAAAATCCTTAAGGCAGTAGCATAAAATAAAGAAGTAAAAATTTTATGCAATTTTGTTTCTTTACTACCATTTTTCTGAGAAAAATTCTAGAATCGTTTATTTTCCCACTGAACAAAGAGTAACAATCAAATTTTCTAGTGAGAATAATGGTAGAAATTTTTAAATGTAATAACTCCCTTCCCTGGTGATAATACATTTTGGTTTTGAAAGAAACTTATGTTCCTAGTCTTTTAATAATAAATTCCTCTCCAAGGTCCTTCAGAAATACCTTTTTTATTCAGCTGATTGAAATAGGTAATTGTCTTTTGTCTAGTGCTCTTCGAGTTATTGAACTTATGGTCACAGGTAAAGAGACTATTAGACAAAATAGAGCAGAGTGAATGAATGTCAAACAGATATCACATTGAGGAATCTCTTCAAATTTTCTCATGTGTTCCTTCTTCAACTGATGAGGTAGTAGGAACTTTCTTGGCTCTAACTCCTCCAGAATAAGGGGTGGAGAATTATGTTTAGTGAATTATTGGACCTTAAATCAAAGTATCCATCTTGATGATTGTTGTGGAACAAATTCTTTGTTATTTATTGCATGTAAGTTGCACTTTTTCATAATGGATGATGTAGGTTTTAACCCCGTACAGAAATTACCTGCATATGAATTCTAAAACACAGAAAAATAAACAATGCGAGAGCATAACACATAAAACACATATACACAAAGATTTTCCCACTGGATCCCAAAACCGGGACTACCAGCTTGATTTTTCATTATGTTCCTTTCAATGTTAAAATACATATTTATACATGCTGAAGCATCCAATACCATGGACTAAAAACCATCGCGTCCAATACCATGGACCGAAAAACCATCACGTCCAAAAAAACATGTGCAAAAATCATGCACAAAACCATAGGTGGGTCTGCCCAACCTAACATAGGGTCCAAAACCAAAATTTTCCGGGGCGCTACCCCAGACCCCATACAGTGGGGTTACGGGTGCCGTTCAAACCCCCTGTTAACTACGTGGAAAGAATATAACACAACCCAACAGATGAGATAGTTGGGCCAAAAGTACTTAGGACCTTTATATGAGGAAATATGCATGCTTATTTTTTTGCTATGTGATGGATGCACTTGGTTTCTATAACTAGGTTGGGAAAACTTCACCCTTCCAGGAAATGACTTTCTTCTATCACATTCCCAATGTTGAAATCCTTTGATACTACTCATGGAACTATGACTTCGCTTTACAACTAGAATGCTTTAATGGTATAGTAGCCTATCGCTATGAGAGGTTATACATTGTAAGAGACTACTAAGAATCTTAAGTATGGTATATAATTCTAATATTTACACTATCCCTCTTCACTTGTCATTTGAACATAAAGAATAGAGTCATCTTAATCACCAATTTTTATGTATAAAAGGACATTTGGTCCTTTTTTAACCCTTGGGGATGCTTAATGGATCTCACTTCAGATACATTTATATTAGTAATTATCTGAAATCATCTAGCCATAATTCTTCTTTGAATGAACATATTCCAATGCTTTGGTGTTGGGTTTTGTTATATTCTTTCCACATAGTTAATAGGGGTTTTGAGGGGTACCCGTAACCCCACTTTATGGGGTCCGGGGCAGCGCCCC
>APFE031565605.1:132527-158809 GCA_000404065.3 Pinus taeda
ACTAGAAGTATGATAAATAAATAAAATATATTTTTTATATTTACTCCGTAAACCTCTTTATATTTAAAGAAACTCAAAAAATAGGTTTTATTTAGGTGACGTCTATGGCCAAATACCATTTTAATACCATAGACTAAATACCATGGGCCAAATACCATATTTATAAAAGAGGTATGGTAAATAAATAAAAATATAACTACGGTAAATAAATAAAAATATAAATAAACGAGAGGTATGATAAATAAATAAAACCTTTTTTATATTAACTCCATAATCCACTTTATATTTACGAACACTAAAAAACACATGTTTTATTTAGGTGAAGACTATGCGTCAAATTATTATTAATATCATGCAAAAAAAACATCGTTAACCCTAATATTAATATTAATAAAAATAAATACGGACATAGTATTGACCCATGGTATTGAGAACCAATGGTATTAACCCATGGTATTCACCTGCTATGTAGCCTATTTAAAAGGGGAAATTAAACTAGCATAGATCCATCTTTACTATGCATCTACTAAGCGTCGAGAGGGATCAAATATTCTGTTTTGCAAACTAGCATAGAGTGAAAAAATTGATCCCTCTATGCGCCCTTGGTAGATCCATAATAAAGCGTCGAGAGGGATCAAATATTCTGTTTTGCAAACTAGCATAGAGTGAAAAAAATTGATCCCTCTATGCGCCCTTGGTAGATCCATAATAAATATGGATCTATGCTGGTTCTTAAATAGAGATGATATTAGATTAGAAATGTTAAATGTTATCCACTTGGTAGATCGATAGTAAAGATGGATCTACGTTGGTTCTTAAATAGGCCTGACATTAGATTAGAAATGTAGATCCATAGTAAAGATGGATCTATGCTGGTTCTTAAATAGGGATGACATTAGATTAGAAATGTTAAATGTTATCCTTATTTGCAAACTAGCATAGAGTGAAAAAAATTGATCCCTCTCTGCGCTTGGTAGATCCATCGTAAAGATGGATTTTGTAGATCCATGGTAAAGATGGATCTATGCTGGTTCTTAAATAGGGATGACATTAGATTAGAAATGTTAAATGTTATCCTTATTTGCAAACTAGCATAGAGTTGTAGATCCATAGTAAAGATGGATCTATGCTGGTTCTTAAATAGGGATGACATTAGATTAGAAATGTTAAATGTTATCCTTATTTGCAAACTAGCATAGAGTGAAAAAAATTGATCCCTCTCTGCGCTTGGTAGATCTATCGTAAAGATGGATCTATCCTGGTTTTTAAACAGGACGACATTAGATTAGAAATGTTAAATGTTAAGCATTACGTTTACATTATTAGACATGTTAAATGCTAAGCTTTATCCCATATTGAGTTGTCTACATTTACGTTTACATGTTTACATTTTTACATCTACCCCATATTGGGTTGTTTACATTTACGTTTACATGTTTACGTTTTTATGTGACATCTACCCCTCTCCCATTTCACTCCCTCTCTCCACTTCTCACTCTCGATGTATTTCTTCTTCCTTCCCTCTCCCTCCCTCTCTCCTCCTCTCTCTCTCTCTTCCCCCATCACTCTCCTCCTCTCTCTCTAAGTCTCGTTTCTCGTTCTTCCTCTCTCTCCCTTTTTCTCCTCTCCTCTCTCTCTCTATTTTCCCTCCAATCCTCTCTCTCTCTCTCTCTCTCTCTCTCTCTCTCTCCCTCTCTCTCACTTTGCCCTCCACGCCTCTCTCTCCCTCTCTCTCACTCTTCCCTCCAAGCCTCTCTCTCTCTCCATCTATGTCACTATATCCCTCCCTTTCTCCTCTCCAACTATGTTACTACTATATCCCTCCCTCTCTCCTTCTCCCCCCCTTATCTCTATCTCTCTTTCTTTGTCTCTTTATATCACCCCTAAACATACACACTCTCTCCCTTTATATCACCCCTAAACATACACACTCTCTCTCTTTATATCACCCCTAAACATACACTCTCTCTCTCTCTCTCCATATCTCATTGGAAACTCCCTCTCTCTCCACTTTTCACTCAACTTCTCTCTCACTTCTCACTCTCCTCTCTCACTTCTCACTTCTCTATGTATGTCTTTCTTCTTCCTTCCCTCTCCTCCTTTCTCTCACTTTCTCTCCTGCCTTCCTCTCTTTCCCCCATCTCTCTCTCTGCCCTCCTATCTTCTCATTATCTTCCCCCCTCTTTCCCCCCTCCATATTTGTGTCTTCCTCTCCCTCTCTTACCCTTCTCTACCTCTCACACTCATCTCCCTCTTTCTCTCTTCATTCCTCCTCTCCCCTATCCTTTTATTTATTTACCATATCTCTAGTTTATTTACATTTTTATTTATTACCATACATATTTTTTGAGTGCTCATAAACCTCTTTATATTTTAAATTTATATTGTGTTTATACATAGTAATAATTAGATTGATTTTTAAATAGGGACGACATTAGATTAGAAATGTTAAATGTTAAGCATTACGTTTACATGTTTACTTTTTTTATGTGATATCTACCCCATATTGGGTTGTTTACATTTATGTTTACATGTTTACGTTAGATTGATTTTTAAATAGGGTCGACATTAGATTAAAAATGTTAAATGTTAAGCATTGCATTTACATTTACATGTTTACGACCCCATATTGGGTTGTTTACATTTACGTTTACATGTTTACGTTTTTATGTGAGATCTACCTCCATATTGTAGAGTTGGCACAGTAAAAAAACACATTTTTATTGAAATTTTGATAATCTATTGGATTTAGAAACAAATAAAAATTTAAATGTCATTGATTTACTAGATTAATAAAAAAAATTAATTAATATTTAAAGTGTTTGTTAGGTAATTATTATGTTTGATTTTAGATTTTTGTGATTCATATTGATTTTGATTATGTTTTTCTGATTTTGATTTTGATGTGATTAATCAAAAGACATTATCAAAATGAGATAATTATTATATTTATGAATTTGTTATAAAATTAGTTTATCTTATTTTTTGATAATTTTGTTTGTTTAGTAAATGGAAAAATTGATCATAATTTACTTGTCAAATCAACAATGGGACAATCATCACTAGTTGCTTTCTCCAAATGTATGTTGACTCATAATTGTTACTGAAAGAAAACCACATTGAAATTACCTCTTGGTAACTCTTTAAGTGGTCTTTCACTCCAGCCAAGCATAAACAATTTGAAGGCACATGTTTTAAAATTTTGGACACCTCAAAGAAATTACACAATTCTCCATAAGCAAGCATCATCAATTAAACTTACTTTCAATATATAAATTTTATTGACATTTTATTTTAGATTTGTAAAATTTAACATCTTATTTGGACAACGTGAGAAATAAATTAACTTAATATTTGACATTTTGCTTTACATGTATGCAGATCAAAATAAAATAAGACCACTCAAGTTAAAAATTATGTTATGGGAAAATTGTATATTAAATTATACTCTATGTTTGTCAATAGTTAGGTAATAGGCAAATGGAATTTATAGTCCTGATTTGGAAAGAGCTAATAAATTGAGATGTCAAGTGGATAAATTAATTGCTTAGGCACATGGACTTGCATAGTGGGTAGTAACAACAAGTGAGTCTACACATTTATAGTTTTAGACATAAGTGTCCACAAAAACATAAAGGAATAGTTTAACTAATAGATGATGAGAAAAACATGAAGACATAGTTTAACTAATACATGGTGAGAAAAACATAAAGGCTCGTGGGTAGTAATAGCTAATAAGGCTATACATTTACAATTTTTGTCATACATAAGTGCCCGAGAAAAACATAAAGGCCTAGTTTAACTAATACATGATGAGAAAAACATAAATGTTGGTGGGTAGTAACAACTAGTAAGTCTACAATTTTGGTCATACATAAGTGCCAAGAAAAACATAAAGACATAGTTTAACTAATACATGATGAGAAAAACATAAAGGTTGGTGGATAGTAACAACTAGTAAGTCTACACGTTTACAATTTTAGTCATACATAAGTGTCGGAGAAAAACATAAAGGCTTAGTTTAACTAATACATGATGAGAAAAACATAAAGGCTGGTGGGTAGTAACAATTAGTAAGTCTACAGATTTACAGTTTTAGTCATACATAAGTGCCAAGAAAAACATAAAGACACAGTTTAACTAATACAGGATGAGAAAAACATAAAAGCATAAAGGCGTAGTTGAACTAATAGATGATGAGAAAAACATAAAAGCATAAAGGCGTAGTTGAACTAATAGATGATGAGAAAAACATAAAAGCATAAAGGCGTAGTTGAACTAATAGATGATGAGAAAAACATAAAGGTTGTTGGGTAGTAACAACTAGTAAGTCTACACATTTACAGTTTTAGTCATACATAAGTGCCAAGAAAAACACAAAGGCATAGTTTAACTAATAGATGATGAGAAAAACATAAAGGCTAGTGGGTAGTAACAACTAGTAAGTATACACATGTAACTAGTAAGACTACACATTTTCAGTTTTAGTCATACATAAATGCCGAGAAAAACATAAAGGCATAGTTTAACTAATAGATGATTAGAAAAACATAAAGGCTGGTGGGTAGTGACAACTAGTAAGCTTACACATTTACACTTTTAGTCATACATAAGTGCAGAGAAAAACATAAAGGCATAGTTTAACTAATAGATGATTAGAAAAACATAAAGGCATAGTTTAACTAATAGATGATTACAAAAAAATAAAGGATGGTGGGTAGTAATAACTAGTAAGTCTACACATTTGGTAGGTAGTAAGAACGAGTAAATCTACACATTTACAGTTTTAGTCATACATAGGTGCCGATAAAAACATAAAGGCATAGTTTAACTAATAGATGATGAGAAAAACATAAATGGCTTAGTGGTCGATTCCAACAATATAATTTCAAGGAAGATTGTGAGTTTTAGTCATAAATAAGTGTAAAGAAAAACATAAAGGCATACTTTAACTACTAGATGACGAGAAAAACATAAAGGCATAGTTTAATTAACATACTAAATGGGTTAGTGTTTGAATCCAACAATATAATTTCAATGAAGATGGTGATTTCTTGTTGTTTAAAATGCACTTTTGAATGCATAAATGTATTCAAACACCCTAAAAAACAATATAATTTCAAGGAAGATTGTGAGTTTTAGTCATACATAAGCGCTGAGAAAAACATAAAGGCAAAGGCATAGTTTAACTAATATATGACGAGAAAAACATAAAGGCATATTTTAACTAATAGATGATTAGAAAAACATAAAGGCTTGTGGGTAGTGACAACTAGTAAGTCTACACATTTACACTTTTAGTCATACATAAGTGTAGAGAAAAACATAAAGGTATAGTTTAACTAATAGATGATTAGAAAAACATAAAGGCATAGTTTAACTAATAGATGATTAGAAAAACATAAATGCTGGTGGGTAGTGACAACTAGTAACTCTACACATTTACACTTTTAGTCATACATAAGTGTCGATAAAAACCTAAAGGCATAGTTTAACTAATAGATGATGAGAAAAACATAAATGGCTTAGTGGTGGATTCAACCAATATAATTTCAAGGAAGATTGTGAGTTTTAGTCATAAATAAATGTAAAGAAAAAGATAAAGGCATACTTTAACTACTAGATGACGAGAAAAACATAAAGGCATAGTTTAATTAATAGACTAAATGGGTTAGTGGTCGAATCCAACAATATAATTTCAAGGAAGGTTGTGATTTCTTGTTGTTTAAAATGCACTTTTGAATGCATAAATGGATTCATACACCCTAAAAAACAATATAATTTCAAGGAAGATTGTGAGTTTTAGTCATACATAAGTGTCGAGAAAAACATGAAGGCATAGTTTAATTAACAGACTAAATGGGTTAGTGGTTGAATCCAACAATATAAATTCAAGGAAGATTGTGATTTGTTGTTGTTTAAAATGCACTTTTGAATGCATAAATGGATTCAAACACCTTAAAAAACAATATAATTTCAAGAAAGATTGTGATTTCTTGTTATTTAAAATGCACTTTTGAATACATAAAGAGATTCAAACACCCTAAAAAAACCCAACTTTATAGATGAACAACTTAAACTTATGATGTTTAAAATCTCTACAGATAATGGCAGAGAGCTAGGTATAATCCAATTAAGAATAGGTTTTAATCTATAGCATTAATGTAATAAACACATTGATATTAGAATGCAATGACCAATTAATGTGGCATTAATAATAAATTTAAAAGTTTAAATTTAAATAGTGGGATTGGAGATAGGAGAAGCTGATCATGATCCATTATCAATGTTCCTTGTTCTAGATGTATTGATGCATTTTTGATGCCCATTAAGTCTGTTATGGTATTGTGATGGTTGTATTGTGATTGTTTTGTTTTTTCTGAAAATTATAGAAATTTTGGTAAGATTTTGATAAAATTTGGTAGGGATTTTTGTAAATTTAAGTTATAGCTGTTAAATTTCAAGATTTTGTGTGCTTCAATTTTTTTTGACCAGATTCCAACCATTTTTAAACGTCTAAACAATGCCTCCACCTCTGTAATCAACTCCATTGTAATGTGGGTATACATGGTAAAACTCTATGTATTCAAAATGCTTGGATTAAGATATTATCCTCTCCAAAATTGATAGAGAGTTTGTAGTATGTGGCTTTTTTGTTTTCCTAATTTAAAGGATAACCAACATTGAATCAATTTATTTATATTTTTGACCATTTCAATAATCAAATATTCCCATAATGCGAAGTATTCAACATCATTATTGGGCCATTCTTAGTTCCTATACACACAATGATTCTGATTCTATTTATTGGGCCATTCTTAGTTCCTATACACACAATGATTCTATTTATTTATGGGACGGAAAATAACCTCTCCCTAATCCCCATACAAATTGATATTTTATTTATACACATTGATTCTATTTATTCATCGGGACGGAAATAACCTCACCCTAATCCACATATAAACTGTTATTCTATTTATACACACAGTGATTCTATTTATTTATTTTGAAAATAATCTCTCCCTAATCCTCGTACAAATTATTATTTTAAAACCGAAAATAACCCCTCTTACCACACCTAAAAAAAAATTAAAAATATTAAAAAATATTACTCTCGACTTATTCTCGAACTTCTCAAATGAAATGATCTCTATCCCTTCCTAATTTTACGGGGCATGCACATCGGCTCTCATGCTGTGGAGGTCACCTCCACGATAGATACAATCTTCATTGTATCTCAGTATGCATAAAGTTCGTGGGTTCATCTCCTCTGGAATTTACCCAACCACTATCTGAATCCATCCAATTAATTTGATAAAACAAGTCTGGTTCGATCCAGCGGCCATTGATTCCACTACGCGAGATTCCCAAAGCGGCTTGCTCTTATAAAATAATACATTATAACAATTGAAAAAATAAACACAAATAGCTTTAGGTTTAAAGCTTGACCAGGTGTACCTGGACCAGTCGATCTGTTATTAAACCGTTGAGAGCAGATTGGCCATGTAGCCGGCAAATCGATGATATAGCCGGAGCAAGGACATATTTTCGCAAAGTTACCGGTCTTTGTAGCCGGAGTGAGGACGTATTTTCACAAAATGCCCGGTAACAAAGTATGGAAAGTTGCTTTTCCCGCTGTGTGACGTACGGGGTGTTCGCCACGGGGCGATTTCAGGCATCAAATATGACACCACTACTCTCATGCGGCCGGGGACGCCATTTCAAATTAAATATTAATTGCCGTGAATTCGTCTGTTACTTGCCGTTGGGAGATAACGAGGGTTCCGATCCCGTTTTGCCTATTTAGCTCATTGATTATGAACATTTAATGCCCTTTTTGGCGGTAATGCTGGGGTCTTTAAGCGTGCTTTCACATTTAATAGCTTTTTGGGAGTAAAATTAGTTTTTTTTTTTTTAATAAAAAAGTTCTGGCTTTTTAACTATATAAGTGATCTTTGCATGTACTGTGAACAGTTGTCAACATAGCTTGAAGGTTGAGGCAATTCGCGCTCGAGTGACATTTGCATTGTCTTGGTAAGTTCTGTGACGGCTGTAAGCACTTTTAGCAACACTGTGTCAGTCTGGTCTCCGGTTCAAAACCCGGCAACTAGCAGAACAGTGACTGAAGTTGTTGTTAGTGAGATTTGTGTTATTTTAGTAAATTCTGCCTCTGTGTCACGGCTTCTGGTACCGTGCGTCACTCTGTTCGCTGTTCGAACATCCTGTACCTCAAGCTTTGAAGAAAGAAAGTGAAAAAGAAAACGAGCAATGGCTATGCCCAGTTCAACGACTGGCGGTGGCGCACAAATGGTTCCGGCAAACCCTTCTTTTGCCGGAAAGTTTAACATTTTGAGGCGACCCGGCTTTGGCAATTCTGGACAGCCTATTTCCCTCTTGGCAAATCATTACAGGGTTCGGTTTCAGAACAAGGAGTTGTTCCATTACGATGTATGTATCTTTCTCCTTTTCTTTTACCGTCTCTTTTCTATGCGAAAATTCATGTCAATGTCTGGAATGATCTTTTTGGCTTTAACCGCGCAGGTTACCATTGAGCCGAGGCCTCCTAAGGGTTTCCAATATAAGATTATATATGAAGCATTCAAGAAGTACCCTGAGGCCGTGAACAATGCTGTCCCTGCTTATGATGGGCAGAAGAGCCTCTATACGGCCAAGCCTCTCAGCGACAAGCAAGTGGAACTGGACGTTGTCGTGGCGGAAAATGAAGGCGGAGGAGTTCCTTCCACAAGGTGAGTTATATGTTTTTTACTATTTGCTTTTCGTTACCACTATGAAATTTATGTATCACATACTGAGATTTCCTTAAATTTAACTGGCATTGTGTGTCTTGTTAAAGATGGTTTTGCGGAGCAGGAATGCCCGTGACAGATATTTAAGTCTAGATTTTGGTTGTTTTTAATTGAATTTTCCTAAATAATTGTGCCGCTGTTATTGATGTTCGATTTAGTTCGGCATGCTTTTGTATAAAGAATTCTAATAGTAAGTGGATTTCATGTTCTTAAATAAAATATGTTGTTGACAGACCCTTATCTTGGTTTTTACTGAAATTCATCTTATATCAAAATTTAACATCATAAGATCAACCTCGGATTCATGGATTTACTTTGCTGAACCATTATGTTTTGGCAGGCGGGTTAGGACTTACCACGTGCTATTCAGGCAGGCCGCAACGATTCACTTGAAGCAACTGGCACAGTACTTAGCAGGGGAGCCTGTGTCGCTTCCGCAAGAAGCATTGCAGGTCATGGATGTGGTGCTTCGTCAAGCAGCTCTGAGAGTGTAAGCCTGCAATATACCAAATAAATGATAACATTGTGGCTCTTTTTGCTTTTTGGATTTACCATAGAATATGCTCTGTAAATGCTTACAATATTTAATGTTTGCATTGGCAGTTTCGTTGAAAAAGGGAGATCGTTCTTTGGGAAACATTTTGGCGTTGAGAAGCTTCAGGGGGGTTTGGTGGCCTATCGGGGGTTTTATCAATCTATTCGGCCTGCGCAAGATAATCTTCTCACTTTAAATATAGGTACGGTGTTGTTCTGATAACCAGCTTGACAAAAAATCTTAAATCTTCTTGAATTTTGATATACACAGTTTTAAGAGATAATAATTTTGTGCCGTAGACATTGCTGCGGCGCCCTTCTATGATTCTGTCGAGTTACCAAGCTTTATTAGTGAGGCCTTTCGAAAAGACGCGCGGGAGTTGGACCGCGAATTTTCTAGAAATGACTCCGTCGGTGACGGAATGCGATCCAGGGTATGAGGAGTTTGTTTGCGTTCTTCTTCACCCTGTTTTGGTTGCAAGGACATGATTTCTTTTTCTAGTCGGGGATTTCCTTTCCTTTTGCTAACTGGAACATAAATATGACCCAGTGACTTGTAGCTTTTATATAATTTTTGTTTGTGCGGCAGTTGAAAAGGTTGCTTAAAGGTCTTCGTGTCGAAACTATTCATATCAGGCATAGTTATCGAATTAAAGGTTTGACTGATAGGCCTTTGGAGGTTTTAAGGTGTGTTAATTCTTAGGTTTAAGGGGCTTCCTGAAATTTATTGTTTTTATTTGGCTTTCTAGATATTGCTCAGATTTTCGTCTCTTCCTATTAGGAATTCAAAGCACGTGCATTGCTTTATTTGAACAGTTTTGATAGCAATGGAGAGCAACTCTCTATTGTCGACTATTTCCAACAACAGTACAAGCTGACTCTCCGATTGCGGGGCTTTCCGGCGATCGAAGCCGGTACTAAAGAGAAAAAGAAATATATTCCCATCGAGGTAAACTCTTATCGTATTTATGAAATATTGTGATTTGGTTGTTGTAGAATTATTGAGTTATTCTATTATGGCATCATCATGTCATTTATAAAAAAATCGAATGCAGCTTTGTCGGATTCAAATGGATCAGCCTTATATCAAAGTTCTAACCGAACAACAACGAAGTGGTTTATTAAATCTAACTTGTTTACATCCCCAAGACCGAAGGGAGAGAACTAAAGTGGTAAGTCCATAGATCGTTCATCTGTGGCAGTGTTGTTTCATACGTTCTTGCATTTTAATATCAAGCAGAAATAATGTTACCATTTTCGTTTTATCTTCAAAAGTCAACATCAAGAGAGTGAATCAATATACTTGTGTGTATGTGTTTTAGATTGGAGGACAATTGAGAGATTCAACTGCCAAAGATGCTGCCGAATTTGGCATTCAAATCAACACGTTGATGACAGAAGTCCCCGGGAGGGTCTTACCTCCACCAAAGGTACATGTGATCATATATTTGAGCATTATCTATTTCTAACATATTTATTGAATGCTTTTTGTGGATTCTGTATCGTTTGTTTCATTGCAGATAATGTACAAGGCTTATGAAGAAAATCCAAGAGAAGGTTCATGGAATATGAGAGGAAAGGTATGCAATATATTAATGCCAAATTGTAGAAACTATGGTTTAGTTGGATAAGGTACCCGACTTGTTTGACTCTCCCCAGCTTGTCTTTTAACATTTTGTACAGGTTTGGGAGCATATGAATTTTCTTGCACAACATAGCATCATTTTACCCTACTGCATGTGTGTACCGAGCTTTCTTCCATGATGGTTAATTCCTTAGCAAACTGATTTGAAGTTGTGGTCGCTATCTTGCTCTCCAGGTCATATGGAGGGGTGCCAAAATAAGTTCCTGGGCAGTGATAAATTTTTCTAAATATGTTCCACCTCAAGCAGTTCAAACTTTTTCTAGCAAACTTCCAGAATTGTGCAATACATATGGTGTGGTAAGTAACATTGCTTTGGTTTGTCCTTTTAGGCATTGCACTTCATGCAAAAGGTTTGCGAATTGGATGGATTCCCTATCTCATTTGCTTGAAATGAAATTATGCTCTTTCCCAAGGTCACTTGTCAATATTTTACAGTTTTTAACTCGATTGGTTTGTATAATACTGTAGAAGTATGTGTGTTTGACTGACTAGGAGAAGTCTGCATACCTAGTAGGACAATTTTGAAACCAGCGAAGTGAAACTATAGTTTCTTGTGAAACTGGTATCATCCCAAAACATAAAAATGTAATAGAATTGTCAACCACTTATTTCCTAATTGTATGTGGTAGAGATATCAATGGAAAGAGTGTTGGGAGGGGAAATGACTAGTAAAATTTATCATTAGCTCCAAAGTTGAATATATTTTGGTTTGTTCACTAGGATTGCAGCCACAATGGTAACTCTGTGTATTTCCATCTGCAGCGTATGAACCCTGATTTGGCAGCACCACCGGCAACAGAGATCAATGGGAATGTTGAGGGAGTTGTAAAACATGTGATAGACTCAGCGGAGCGGAATGGTAACCCTCTTGAGCTTATCCTCTGCATAATGCCCCAACAAGAGAACAAGCACCTTTATGGTAGGCATTGAAAATCCTCCCCATCTATATTTATTTAAGGAGAGTGTATACCGTTTTAATCTTTCATTATTAAATACAAGGAATAAACCCATTTCTGTTTTAACTGTAGCTACTGTAAAGAGGTTATGCGAGTTGGAGTTTGGTGTTTGGACCCAGTGTTGCTTGGCAGACCATGTCAAAAAATGCAGGCCTGATTACATTGCTAATGTTATACTAAAAATAAATGCAAAGGTATGAATTCTATTTGAGGATAACCAGCTTTGTATATGAAGAACCTTTCTTGTTTTCATCCCTGACTATGCCATCATTTGGCTTTTGAAAAGCTTGGTGGGCAGAACTCATTGTTGGTTGATGAACAAAAGAAGCAGCTTCCTCTTATATCAGATGTGCCCTCTTTAATAATCGGTGCTGATATTTCACATTCAAGAGTTGGAGATGATGGTCCTTCAATATGTGCTGTAAGTTTATGCCCTTCTCTACCTAGTTAACATATGGGATAGTGAGGAATATTCTAATCGAGTTATGTCTTGGTTTAATTGTCCCATAGATTGTTGCAAGTATGGACTGGCCATTCTTCTCAAAGTACGAAGCAATTGTTAACACCCAAAAACGAGGTTCAGAGATTTTTGACGATCTGTATTGGGAAAAAGACGATGAACAGGGCCGCAAACAAACAGGAGGCATTTTCAAGTATGTTATTCAATGCTTAATAATGCCTTAAAATATGCTATTCAGGGCTGCATTAAATTCTTCTTTTGATAAAAAATAAAATTCCCATCTTAAATGAATTTGATCAAAATTCCTATCTTAGTAAAAACATTTCAAATCTAAAGTTCTGAGGTTGTAAAGTCCCATCATTTCAAAAGTACAGGTTTTTTAATTTCTTTGACATGAATTAATTCCTGGATTTTATTTCTTAATGATATAATCACTAATTAGTAACGCATGCCTCTATTGAAATATGACATCCTTTTACAGAAATACCATTAAGTACAAGTCATCTTAAGAAGGATATATGCATTTAAAAAATACGTTTTGCTATCTAAAGCGTTAGCCAATTTCCTTGCGTTTCATCCACTGATAAATTTCTCCTCTATGCCAATACCCATATAATCTAAATGTTTCATCACACTCAACACAACACTTCAACACTTTGATACCAAGTTCTTTATTTATTCAGTTGTATCAATATGTGATGAATGTGTTTTTATGGTTTAAAGTTCTTTAAACAGATATGTTAACTTTATAATCTATTTTGGTTTTCTTCTTGAAGGGAGTTATTGTCTTCATTTCAAGAGCGATGTAACACAAAGCCAGAGCGAATTTTATATTACAGGTCAGATAAGTACATGATATCAAATGTTGTCTGTAGATTTGAATTATGGTGGATTGGTTTATTGCTGATTCGTGTGATTGATAGAAACTTTTTATGTATGTGAAATGATATGAAATGTAGGAAGTTTAGTTTGCCCATGTCTCTTTTGTTCTGTTTTTCAAAAGAAAAATCATCCAATTTCAAACATAGAAATCATCATTTTTTCATGGATAAATTTATTCTGCATTCAAAGTTGATGTTTTTGCGGTTTGTTAGTGAATGCCAATTCAAAGTTAATATTTTCCCTGTTTGTTAGGGATGGTGTCAGTGATGGCCAATTTGAAATGGTTTTGAACAATGAATTGGGAGCATTGAAAAAGGTTTGTTTTCTCAAGCGAAACATAGTGGTCTTATATATGAGAAGAACAAATGACACGATACTCTTACGGTTAATCTTAGGAAGAAGAGTCATTTTTTTGATATGAGTTGATGCATTGAAAAAATTTATTTCTCAGGTTTATCTCAATTCATTATTAGTACATATTGTTTGTGGGTCACTTGTCTCACAGACAAGGAGGTCTCATAAACTTATTTATTAGATTATCATCATTATTATTGTGGATTCTGTCTACATAGTCTGGTTATCTGTTTTGCTCTACATGCAGTCTAGTTATTGGTTTGGCTCTACATGCAGGCCATTGAAGCTCTTGGCTGGACTGATCAATCCCAAACATCACAAGCTGAGGAACCCTCGCAGAAGAGGGTTAGAATAGGAAAGTCACCGAAGGTTACATTCATTGTGGTGCAAAAGCGTCACCACACACGCTTTTTTCCAAATACTGAGAAGAGATGTCCAACTCTTAAAAATGGAAACCTTCTACCGGGTAAACCATTATTGTTTTAGAACGTTGTTATAAGCTTCAAACATTTTGTGTTTGCTCTGCACCTAATGAGTATGTTACTTTGGATGCTGGGATTTACAGGAACTGTTGTAGACTCGGTCATATGCCAACCTAAAATATTTGACTTTTATCTCTGTAGCCATGCTGGAATAAAGGTTTGATTTCTTTTCAACCTTATTTCTTTTTTTATCACTCGGTAAAATTTTATCAGGCCACGCCCTGTTTTTATAAAACGTTGGGACAAATGTGCAGGGCACTAGTAAGCCAGCTCACTACAATGTACTCCAGGATGAGAATGGCTTCACCCCAAATGATATTCAACGATTGACTAATGACCTGTGCTTCACGTAAGGATTACTATTTAATATGGCAGATAGCTGAGATGGCTGCTTCTGTTTCAGAGTATTTTTTATAGGGAATGCGCTTTTTATTGAAGCACTTTTGAGTGTGAGTCTGATGGAATTGGAATTGTTATGGTTGACGTTCTTTCTTCTAAATTCTCAGTTTGCTAGCTATTTCCTGACATGAACGTATTTTTTAGTACAGTATCCACTGAAGCATGTCCTTATCATGCAAGAGCTGGTTGATTTTGCCTGTTTAATGATCAGGGTAGCAGTTTTAAGTTTGTTTTCCATAAACTTAGTATTTTCTCCAAAATGTCCGAGGGTCTCATTTTTGTTAGCATCTTCTGGGACAATTGCTTGCTTCATTCTTTTTCGGTCATTGTTAGTACCTTTCGTTATCATCTTCTGAGACAATTGCTTGCTTCATAGCCCCTCGGGTTAATGCATATTTTCCATTAACGGTATTTTGTTATTATTTTGTGGGACGATTGTTTGCTTCATTCGTGCTATGTTTATGATGGTGGAGGGAGACTCCTTTTTCGTTATAATACTAAATCTCCTTTGAAAAAGGACCAATTTTTGGCTTTTTGGATTCGAAGTTTGTAACTGCTACAAACCCACATTGGGTTTCTTTCTGTCTCACATCAAATTATTTTACTTTGGCCTGTTTTTTTTAAATTGTTTTGTAAAGGCTTTGTAAGGGGCTTGTTACTTGAAGTAGATTTACTTGGGAGAGGGAATTATTCCAATTTATTGTACAACAATTAAAAACAACCTATGTTGTTTTCATTCACATTTATGTTTTGCATTTTATTTTATTTAATATGGCCTGTTTTTTTTAAATTGTTTTGTAAAGGCTTTGTAAGGGGCTTGTTACTTGAAGTAGATTTACTTGGGAGAGGGAATTATTCCAATTTATTGTACAACAATTAAAAACAACCTATGTTGTTTTCATTCACATTTATGTTTTGCATTTTATTTTATTTAATATAAGACGACCTAATTGTTGGCAGTGTATTGTCTATAGAGTGCAGTTTACTTTGGTTTTTGTGTAATTTTGATGAATGGATTCTGTTGTTCCAGGTATGCAAGGTGCACCCGGTCTGTATCAATTGGTAACTCTCAGCACTTTATCCATGTATACATGTGTGTGTGTGGGGGGTAATGCTTCAGTGCCTTTTTAGATAGATATTTGGGATTTTATATTTTCTGATTTCCCCGCCGTTTTTGACAGTGCCTGCATGTTATTACGCCCACTTAGCTGCAAAACGTGCTCGTGTGTGGCTTGATTCGGGGATTAGTTCTGAGAGTGGGTCTTTCCATGGTAGAAGCGTATCTGGCATGAGTACTGGCTCAGGAACTCAAATTCTGTCAGGGACATTTATGAAGCCATTGCCTCCTGTACATGGCCGCATTAAGAACTCTATGTTTTTTATATAATCTGGCATTATTTCTATGACTAGGGATAAACATTCAGGCATTATTAAATTTTGTTTTTTTTCTGGAATTAAATATGCCTTTTACAAACACTCGGGCATTGTAAAATTTTGGGTTTTTTCTTTTGAATTAAATACGCCTTCTGCCCGTTTAGAGGACTGTATTTTGCTGTAAATCTAAGAAATGTGGCAGATTAAACCGGTAGAGAGCGTTTTCAAGTAATTCACAATATATCTTATGGGTTTTAGTTTTTGTCCAAGAATGTCCATCATTATGCTCAAATTTTGGTAGCAAATGGAGTTGCAAATATTGAAATCTGAATTCTAGAAATGGACGATAGATACATTGGGATTTTTGTTTTACCTGCAATCATATTAATAAACAAATTTACAGTTGCATCAATGGCAAAGAGCATCTACGGTCTCCCATGAAGTAAAATAAGAATATTCTATTGTATTCGTTTAAGTTCATTGCAACTGTCTGGGATCTAGATATTGTTACCAAAATCCAAAATCAAGCGGCCATTTGTGGTCGATCTTAATTAATCATTATGTGCATTGTTTGCCAACCACAGTATTAACAGCATCATTATCTCTATTGTTTGCCCACCATAGTATTAGCCTTGTTTTACTTTGCGATCTTATACATGAAAAGGAGTTGATTATTGCATTGATTGTATATATCTTTTTGTATACTCTTTATCACTGTTAATCCGAGGAAGTGAAGATGAATTTATTATTGCATCGATTAAATAGGTCCTGTAAATTTTATATGGTTTTTCAATTTATATACTGTTATCACTGTTAGATCCTGTGGATTTTATGTAGTCTCATCAATTTACATATCACTGTTAATCTGAGGGCTGGCACTTATCAAATGCTATTTTACATTAAATCCTGAACATCACTTGATTTAGAACCACCTTAATGTCTTCTTTTTCCTAAAAGTCAAGTGAATGCGAAAACAATGTTATGAATGAAATATTGATAACAATTTCCTCTTCTAGGGTTCCCTAAAAAGGTTTTTTAAAAATTTATTGACTTTGTAATTTTAAATTTTTTATTAACTTTTTTAATTTAAAAAATTTTTATTTAAAATTTTAAAATTTTGTAAATAAGAGAACCTGTTTGAATTATGAATGATTTATGCATTTTTGTTTGAATTTTTCAAAATTAGGTGAATACGATGACTTATTTGCATGACTTATGCATGTTTAAAAATTCGGTGAATTTTCAAAATTTGGTAAATAAGTGAATTTTGTTTGAATTATTTATGCATGTTTCAATGAATAAGACAACTTGTTTAAATGATCAATGCTTTTTGATTGAGCGTCTTGGTTGAATCATAGGGTATTTGGTTGAATCATAGGGTATTTGGTGAAGAAGAGAACTTGTTTGATTTTGAATTAGGGGTTTTTCTTTTCCTAACTAGATTTGGGGAGTTTGTGAATTGTATTAGTTTAGTTTTTTGTTAATTAGATTTGGGAGTTCCTGAATTGGGTTAGTCTTGTTATGTTGAATTATAGGGTATTTGGTGAAGAAGAGAACTTGTTTGAATTAGAGTTTTTTCTTTTCCTAACTAGATTTGGGGAGTTTGTGAATTGTATTAGACTAGTTTTTTGTTAATTAGATTTGGGAGTTAGTGAATTGGGTTAGTCTTGTTTTCTTATACATGAAAAGGAGTTGATTCTTCCATTGATTGAATATATCTTTTTGTATACTCTTTATCACTGTTGATCCGAGGAAGTGAAAATGAATTTATTATTCCATTGATCAAATAGGTCCTGTGAATTTTATATGGTTTTTCAATTTATATACTGTTATCACTGTTAGATCCTATGGTTTTTCAATTTATATACTGTTATCACTGTTAGATCCTGTGAATTTTATATAGTCTCATCAATTTACATGCTCTTATCACTGTTAATCTGAGGGCTGATGCTTATCAAATGCGATTTTACATTAAATCCTGAACATCACTTGATTTAGAACCCCACCTTAATGTCTTCTTTTTCCTAAAAGTCAAGTGAATGCAAAAACAATGTTATCAATGAAATATTGATAACAATTTCCTCGTCTAGGGTTCCCTAAAAGGGTCTTTTAAAAATTTATTGACTTTGTAATTTTAAATTTTTTATTAATTTCTAATTTAAAGAAAAATTTAATTTGGTAATTTTAAAATTTGGTAAATAAGAGAACCTGTTTAAATTATGAATGATTTATGATTGAATGATTTATGCATTTTGTTTGAATTTTTCAAAATTAGGTGAATACGATAACTTATTTGAATGATTTATGCATGTTTAAAAATTCGGTGAATTTTCAAAATTTGGTAAATAAGTGAACTTTTTGAATTATTTATGCATGTTTCAATGAATAAGACAACTTGTTTGAATGATTGATGCTTGTTGATTGAGCGTCTTGGTTGAATTAGAGGGTATTTGGTGAAGAAGAGAACTTGTTTGAATTAGGGTTTTTTCTTTTCCTAACTAGATTTGGGGAGATTGTGAATTGTATTAGTTTAGTTTTTTGTTAATTAGATTTGGGAGTTAGTGAATTGGGTTAGTCTTGTTATGTTGGGGAGATTGTGAATTGTATTAGTTTAGTTTTTTGTTAATTAGATTTGGGAGTTAGTGAATTGGGTTAGTCTTGTTATGTTGAATTATAGGGTATTTGGTGAAGAAGAGAACTTGTTTGAATTAGGTTTTTTTTTTTCCTTAACTACATTTGGGGAGTTTGAATTGTATTAGTTTAGTTTTTTGTTAATTAGATTTAGGAGTTAGTGAATTGGGTTAGTCTTGTTATGAGGTTAAAGTTTTTCTTGGTGAGTTAGTGTTGCTATGAGGCTAGGGCTTTTCTTAATTTTCCCTAACTAGATTGGGGAGTTTGTGAATTGTATTAGTTTATTTTTTGTTAATTAGATTTGGGAGAGTTAGTGAATTGGGTTAGTCTTGTTATTTTTTGTTGAGTTAGTGAATTGCTACGAGGCTAGGGCTTTTTTTAAATTTCCCTAACTACGTTTGAAGAGTTAATGAATTGTTTTATGTTATATGCAACAACTTTATTTTAATTTAACTAGATTTTGAAGAGTTAATGAATTGTTCTATGTTATATGCAACAACTTTATTTTAGTTTATATTAATGATGTTTTCTTAAGGTTATGGTCAACTACTTTATCTTGTATATATTAATAAAATTTTCAGCTATTCTTATTCATATTAATGAAGTTTCTGGTTATTTAATAGGTTAGTTTTGTTCCAACATGGTATTCTTAGTTTTCGATGGTTTTCATGAATTGTGAATAGAGGATAGTGCTCGATTCCCCATCTGTTTGTGTTCGCCTTGCCAAATTCGCACAAGTTTTCTTTCCATGAAAACCGCATACTCTTTTAGTTATCCATTTGTCCAGCTATAGGTCTGGGTGTTCTCCGTTTCTGTTTGCCTTGCCGAATTGACACAAGTCCTTTTTGCATGTATCCCATACTCTATTTAAGTTTGCCATTTGTCCATATTAGCTATAGGTTTGGGTGATCCCCTTTCATAAGTAGGTAGTGGACTTCTCACTTTGCCCAGACTCTATTTAAGTTTTTCATTTGTCCATGTTAGCTATAGGTTTGAGTGATCCCCTTTCATAAGTAGGTGGTTGACTTCTCACTTTTAAAATCAATCCATTTTTTTAATTAATAGTTTCTTTGCGAACTTGCAAATCATACATGTGCTAATTATTTCCTCACATCAAATTATGAACATGACTTGGGAAAGCATGACCTTAGCTCAATACACTAATTTAAATCCACTCAGATTTGATAAAAGAATATATCTCTAATAACCATTATCATTTTGGAGGAGAAAACTTATGGTGTTGATGCTCTCTTCAGTCGCGGCGGCTGGTATTCGGCCCTAGACGGTCGCTTCTCTCTTCCAGTGTCTTGCAGCTGGAGTCTTTTAGGAATTTCATGGCTTTTGGAACCTCGAGCTCTTTCGCGTGGCTGTCCGCTGCTTCGCTTCTTCAATCAGTGTTGCCCTCATTGACTGCTGGATTCAAATCTTCGTTTCCAATTTTTGTGAAGTGCCGGCCTTCTCCTCAGCGGCCGACTACTTATCGACCCCGATCTCTATTGGTGCCAAGGGTGCTTCCTCTGCGTCCTTGTCAGCTAGTTTAGTCATGCCTACTGTAACAACTTCTGGTGTTATGAGTGTCATTCCTACCTCAAGCCAAGAGAGCCTCATCTGCCCTTTTGCGGCATTGTGAAATCTGCCTTTGACAGTTCCCCTTGGGGGTCGTTTCCTTCCTCATATCGTGGCATTGCGAGCTGTGTCTCTGGTTCCCATTCCTCTGGGATGCCTGTTCTTGATGCTCCTTTGATTGAGGTCCCTTTAGTGGTTGAGCTCCAAGTTTGGCAAAATTTTTCTTAGAAGTTGGATTGATCTGCAGGTTTAATGGTCTGTGGCCATGGCTCGTAGACCTTCATTCTTGGATTTTTGAACAGTGGAAACCCTTAATATCTGACAATTTGAATATATACCCTCTGGCAAGAGGATTCTTCATCTTCATTCTTGGATTTTTGAACAGTGGCATTGCGAGATCTGTCTCTGGTTCCCATTCCTCTGGGATACCTGTTCTTGATGCTCCTTTGATTGAGGTCCCTTTAGTGGTTGAGGCTCTAAGTATGGCATGGATTGATCTGCAGGTTTAATCGTCTGTGGCCGAGGCTCATAGACCTTCATTCTTGGATTTTTGAACAGTGGAAACCCTTAATATCTGACAATTTGAATATATACCCTCTGGAAAGAGGATTCTTCATCTTCATTCTTGGATTTTTGAATAGTGGCATTGCGAGCTCTGTCTCTGGTTCCCATTCCTCTGGGATACCTGTTCTTGATGCTCCTTTGATTGAGGTCCCTTTAGTGGTTGAAGCTCTAAGTCCGGCAATTTTTTTCTCAGAAGTTGGATTGATCTGCAGGTTTAATGGTCTGTGGCCGAGGCTGGTAGGCCCTTCATTCTTGGATTTTTGAACAGTGGAAACCCTTAATCTCTGACAATTTGAATATATACCCTCTGGCAAGAGGATTCTTCATCTTCATTCTTGGATTTTTGAACAGTGGCATTGCAAGCTCCGTCTCTGGTTCCCATTCCTTTGGGATACCTGTTCTTGATGCTCCTTTGATTGAGGCCCCTTTGGTGGTTGAGGCACTAAGATTGGCAAAAGTTTTCTTAGAAGTTGGATTGATCTGCAGGTTTAATGGTCTGTGGCCAAGGCTCGTAGACTTCCATTTTTGGATTTTTTTAATGGTCTGTGGCCAAGGCTCGTAGACTTCCATTTTTGGATTTTTTTAATGGTCTGTGGCCAAGGCTCGTAGACTTTCATTCTTGGATTTTTGAACAGTGGAAATCCTTAATCTCTGACAATTTGAATACTCTGGCAAGAGGATTCTTCATCGCCTTTTTTGACAATGTTGAAAAGTGGGCACTGATTTCATATTCTGATTTGGGGTTTTGTGTAGTGCATGGCTTTGCAGCATTGGTTCTCCTTTTTCGGCATCAATCTCGACTGCTCCGGTTTGGGCAAGTCTCCCCAACCTTCCTTTGCATATGTGGAACCTTGCTTCTTTGACTATATTTGGTAATGGCTCCCAAACCTTTTGCATATGTGGAACCTTGCTTCTTTGACTATATTTGGTAATGCCTTGTACAAATATTATTGTTGGAGCAAAGATACAAAATATTACCTGAAGCCCACAGTTTTCCATCTGAAAATAAGTTAACAGGGCCTGGTTATTTACAAACACTGGATCACGAAAACATTTCTTTTTGCTGTAGAGCTTTTCTTTTTGTTATAAAGCTTGCTAGGATATTTCCTCAAAAACTACTCCAAAGTTTGGGTTAATCTGGCGTATTCAACCCCAAATATGGATTTCAGTTAATCTGGCGTATTCAACCCCAAATCTTCAAGAAATTCCAGTACCCCCAAATCTTCAAGAAATTCTAGTACTTCTTATTCTCGGAAGAATTGTAACGATTTTGAATCGCATCCCATCTTTATTAATATAATCTCTTTATCCTTCTTAAAAAAAGCAAATTACAAGCTTGTACTTGTTATTTCAAACTTCTGTACTTGTTATCTGGTAAACTTTTTTTAACATGATTTTTTAATCTGAATGCCTTGATGCATATATCCATGTTAGTAAATTACAAGCATTCTTCCTTGGTTTGTATACTTATTCTGGTTATGTCAAACTGTATTTTGTTATCTGGTAGATAATTCTTTACAACTCACATTTTAAACATTATTTCCTATGGAAAGCAAGTATAATGCTGATAACATAAAAGCTACTTTATGGCTAGCTTCGGAGAAGCCGATGCAATTATACATCGATTAACACGTTGGCCAAGATAACCGCCATTTTCCAACCTTGAAAGACGGTTGATCTGGTGCTGCCTTCGAAGTAGCTGGAACATGCAAACAAAGTAATAATGATTTGATTTACTTTTAGGCATTTGTTTGGATATTGATAAATTTATTTTATCTTAATATGCTATTTGATTTACTATTGATTACTTACTAGTTGTTTGCTTGTGTTCAATGGGTATCTATCTCTCCTTAAATTGTTTTTTTGTGTAGAACCACCACTCTTTAAAGTATTGATCCCTGTTGCTGTCTGCATGAGAAGTCCTGTTCACTTCTGGTACAGGGAATGATGAATCCACTTGACTGTTTCTAATTTACCCTGGAATCCAATCAAAATCAGAGTTACTCCTGTTGCCCAAATCATTATGACTTTACTCATTAACACGGTTTCTTTGCAAACATTACTTTTTTTTTTTCTTTTTTCTCTCCCTACCATTTATGAGTTTTCCAAAAGTTTGTGGCAGCCCTTTAATTTAAGAAGTCTTTTTAGATGATGGTGTCAGATTATCAGTTATCAGTGCTCGCATGTGTTTCACTATGCGAGACCACCTTAAATCTTATCAACAAAGATATTTGCCCATGTCAACTGATGGGAGTTGACAGCGGAATTCGAAAGAGAAACTTTCAAAGACACTTGAACTTATCTCAACTATAAGGTTGAATTTAATAGATTTTTCACTCTTGCAATGTTGTATAGAATTTATGTTTGTCAACCACGAGTCGAGATTCTTTCGTGTTAATTCTAACTTTTGCTTCTTTTTTCAACTGTCTAGCAAATGTTGAATGTTAGCACTCTCTAAATTACCCTAAGTTGAGGAGAGAAATTCCAAAGGTAACTACATGCGACTTTTAGGTTAGGTTCCAACCTTTGGAGAGGGCTCTCACTAGGGTTTCATTTAGTGAATCAAGCGACTGAAATCTCTTGATCTTTTAAGAAGTCTTTTTAGATGATGGTGTCAAATTATCAGTTATCTACATGTTTTTCCACTATGTGAGACCACCTTAAATCTTATCAACAAAGATATTTGCCCATGTCAACTAATAGGAGTTTATAGTGGAATTTGAAAGAGAAACTTTCAAAGACACTTGAACTTACCTCAACTATAAGGTTGAATCTAATAGATGTTTCACTTTTGCAATGTTGTATAGAATCTATGTTCGTCAACCATGAATGGTGATTCTTTCATGTTAGTTCACGACCTTTTTGTTGTTGTTGTTGTTTTGTTTTTGTTCAGCGGTCTACCAAACGTTGAATGTTAGCACTCTGTAAATTTCCCTAGGTCGAGGAGAGGAATTCCAGAGGTGGATCCAACCCTCTTAGCCTTGGAGAAGGCTCTCTCACTAGGGTTTCACTCAGTGAATCAAGTGACTGAAATCTCTTGATCTTATGCTGGCTATAAGGATAAAAAAGGTGAATTTATGTTGTTTGAAAGTAGGTGAAAGAAAGAAGATCCACTTTGAATAGACTTAGTATAGTTAATGATTCAAGTGAATAAGGGATGATGATGGTATTTTGAGCAGGGTCAGAATATGCAACTTTGTTGATAATTAACCAAGTTTGGTTGTAGTGGGTGAATGAATGCAACATCAAGAGGGGACAATAAGAGCATCAAACTATGGATGAGTTTAAATTGCCATTAGAAGAAAATGGAACACATGAATGTTCAACTAATATAAAACAGAGTACAAAGTGAATTTTGCAAAATTCCTTTAAGATGAGCATGAAGAATTGTTTTCACACCATGGAAACATAAGAAACGTTGATAGCAAAGAGAATGCACGTACCAACAGACATCTGACACAAGAATCCCTATCAAAACACCTTTTGCCTTCATTCACTTGAGAAAATGATACAAAAACACAAAACTTGGAGACTAGCTTCTTCACACTACCAACCCGAGCTATTTTCCATGTTTTTACATCATTATAGACAATGAGGAATTTGGATTACCACTTTAGGTCATCGAATTCACTTCATAAAAGTCAAATGGTCTAGATGTAATGCATTTTTACTTGTTGTGCAAAAAAATAGAAATTACTATATCAAGACTAATATATTTTAGAAACATCAACAAAGTTGGAATTTATCGACACATGACTTTGAACTTAAAACTACATGACTTCAAACTTATCTATGCTTATCCAATTTTACTTCCAGAAATTCTACAGTTTGAAATTTCGCAAAACAAATTGACTAATATGTTTGTACAATAGAGAGTCTGAATTTATGGAAACATAGAGTTTAAAGACGAGCTCATATATCCTGAATCCTGGTAGTGGTTACAAAACCAAGAGAGGTTTTTGATATGAGAGTGTCATTGAGAGAAGCCTTTCTTAGTTTCCAAAAATTCCTCTCCAACTCATAATATGCATCCAAACATCATAACTAAAACATGAAATGACAAAACCTGAAAAATAGACTCTAAAGATGCATATGAATCTTCCAATATATGACACCTGCGTAGAAATTGAAGGAGGTTTTTGTATTTTGGCCCCTGCGTGGAAAAACCTCTTCCAATTTTTCAAATTTCATTTCCATTTGGTCATAAAGCACTTTTTAAAATGATGGCAAAAACAATGAGTTTCATAACAAATTCGTAGCAGAGTGTGGCAAACTTCCATGGTTGATATGGTTGTAGAACTTTCTTGGAAAAACATAGCAAATGGGTATGTTTGGAATGACAGTGTGATGGTGTAGAACCTTTGAAGTAGTTTTTTCAATGGCTGCAGACCTTCAAGATAACTGGCTCTAACTTGCGCAATCGATGAGCAACAATTGTTTCCCACGAGCTTTGAATATTCCCTTTCCCCTTCGGCTTTTGAAACCTTCTTGCACCTTGACACAACTCTAGAACTCGAAATGAATCACATATGAGGGAGAATGAGAAGGCTTCAAGGAAATTTGAATTTTATGCCACCCAAAACTATGTTGTTGTCATGATGGTGGTTTTGAACGATGACATGAGATGGTACTTTTACAATCATGAGTAGGACATGCCACTGAACGAATTCATAACTAACTCTAAAGGACTTATATGACGAACATGACCTCCTGAACTGACTTATATTAACTTTAACCATTCATGATTACTAGTTTTTAATGATGACTCCTCATGAACCCTTCATGACCTTACAAATTCAAATTAAGGCTAATAGACTCCTTTTTGACACAAATATTTACAACGACCTTTTGACAAAATTGACTTTTTTGTACAAGGACCCCTTACACTAAGACATGGTGATTCATAAGCTAAACTTTACAAAGTAAATCCCAAAATGAAATAGTAAGATAGACATGTTAGATTTTAGGCTTCTGTGGAAGTTTTTTGAAGTGGTATGATCCGGATTGTCCACAGTCTTTTGTTCATTGAGTCGACGTTTCAAACCCCAAAGGGGGTCCATCATCAGGACAAATTTGAAAGATAGAAAATTAATGAACGATTCATTTTCTATCTTTCAAATTTGTCCTGATGATGGACCCCCTTTGGGGTTTGAAACGGCGACTCAATGAACAAAAGACTGTGGACAATCCGGATCATACCACTTCAAGATAGACATATTTGATTCTTAGATTATAAGACTTTAACATTAGTTTTAATGGGGATGACAACCCCCTAGTGAGGTGCCAAGAACACTACAGACTAGTAGCCATTGGGCCATGGTTCAAACACAAAAGACTAAATTAACTATGAATGACTTGACTTTTACCTTATATATGGCAGTAGACCACCGAGACTTTAGGGCTTTCACTTCGGGTTTCAAATCCCAATGATGGCCACTCATGCCAAAGTTTGCTCACTTCATCATTATGAACAACAAATAGCGAGGGAAGATTTGATGACCCAAAGTTGTGAAACTTATACAACCTTGTAGAATCATTAGCAATGCTAGTAGCTAAAATCTGTCTAGGATCCTTTAGGTCCTTAATTACAACATCTTGAGGTGAAAATTCAACGATTTTACCTTC
>APFE031565605.1:162228-205934 GCA_000404065.3 Pinus taeda
TATAGAAAGGAGGTATTTTCATTTGTATCATCCAAGAATTGTTCATTTATGTAATGTAAAGGAGGTTGCCCCCTCGAAGAGGCTGAATTCTAAGGCGTTGATCTCTCTTTTCTATCTTTTCTTGAGCTAGTTTCATAACAATATCCCTTTGGAAAAACTATGCTTAGAACCCATAAGGGAACCAACTCCAAGTATTAGTCTCTGTGAAAGTTCTGGTACATATAAATCTAAATCTAAGTCTGAAAAAGAAACATTAGAACATTCTAAGAAATCCGAAAGTGACCATGGTAAAAGAAAAGGATCAGTAAGGGATACTTCCCAATCAAAGGAACTTCTACAACAACAGGTGTTAACCTCTCCGCAGATAGATGCCCCCTCTCTCATTGTTCAACCACCATCAAACGAAATGAGCTAGATAAGGAATGAGAGACCTTCAATGATTTAATCAATATTGAAGGGCAGAACACAAAGACACTTGCAAGTAATGAAAAGGCAACGGAAGATATGGTCACAAGAGCAATTGTCAATATCTCAGATATGGAACATATTCCTATTACCCTGTCCTATGAACTTATACTAAAGATAGAGGAAATTCCTCCTCTTGATGTATTTTACATTCCACAACATAAGGCAGTAGTAAGAAGACAAAGGAAGAAGAGGCAATTGGAAAACGTGATCTCTCATGACGTAGAGCAATTGGATGTCCTATGGAAAGATCCTACTACCGATCCAACTAAAAATCTCACCAAATTATCTCAGATCACAGGAACTTATGCCTCTACAACTATTGATAAATCATCTAAGGTATAGCAACTGCTAAAAGAAAAGGAAGACTTGATACAAGTTTTATAGCAACAACTGCAACAAGCCAATGCCAACAATGAAGCACAGGAACAACTTGAAAGACTACAGTAGGAATTCCAGCAGATGCAGATAGGCTACCAGAACAATTTGGCTGAGAAAGAAAAGCAGTTACAGAATATGCAGGAGAGGCATAAGGATGATCCCAAGGTTACCGAATTCATCACAGAATCCATTTCCTTGAACGATCAACTACTACAGCAACATGAAGCATTGAGCCAGAGAATATCACAGTGGAACTTGTATTATGAAATAAGTGATAAAATCACCAATCAAGTCATGGATGTGTGACATGATTATGATTTAATTGATAGATGAGTTACTGAATATTTGGATTGGCAAGAAACAGAGGAGGGAAAAAGACCGGGTGCACCAATAATAAATGATAATCATAAAGAAATGCTCTTTAAAAAATGGGATGCCCAAATCAGGGAAGCAGAGAAAGCAGTGAAAGAAACAACCATGGCAGCAAACAACCTTATTGATTGCATAAATGAAAATTTGCATAAAGAAAATCTGATCTCAGAAACCACTCCTAGGTATCTACCAAAAGTATAGCAATTGCAGACATACTGGAGATACAAAGCTCAAGAAAAGGAAAAATCAATCAAAATATTAACTAAGTTGAATTGGGATTCTTACTGGGCGTATTTGGTAAAACCACATAGCCAGTGTATGACCCTCAAATGCATCATCAATTCTGCGGAAAAGAAGGCGCCAACTCTTGCTGATTCCGTTTTCATAGGACAATTGAAGTCTGAAGTCAGCCAGCTGACCCTACTCAAGCAAATGTTGAATGCTTGCGATTTGAAGGATCAGATACAGAAATAGTTAGTTGTTAAGTTTAGATTCAATATTAGTATTAATTTCGCTTTACTTTTGCCTAGAAAAAGGATGGTCATTTAGACCATATTTTGTAATAAGTTATTTTTAGATTTAGTTAGTAGTATTTAAACCTTTCTCATGCATTTAGAGAGGGGTCCAGAAATTTATCAAAAACTTATCCTCAAAACATGCACTTTTGCACCCTCTGAGGAGGTTTTGATGAATGAATGGAACAGGATTTATTGATATCTTCATTTAATATCTGCTACTGATTTTGCACTTTTGTACTCTTAGTGGATGTTGGATTAAGAAGAGATAAATCATTATTGCTTGAAGCTCATGAGTAGAACTAGTTATAAATGGTACTTTTATCTCTTAACTATTTCTACCTCTGTGTTAAAGTGATATTCATGTTCAGTTGTTTATATATTAACGCATGAATGCCTGAGTTATCATTTGGCACTTTTGTACAGTGATAGCTATTTATTTATGCTTAATGTATGAGTAGATTATTATGCGATATGTTTCTCACAACTGTTTCGTCTAACTTCTTATACGAAGTGGTTTATCTATATTGAATTTTTTTCTCATAACAGTTGAATGATCTTTATTACCGATTGTTATATGAAATCTTTTTAGATCGCATAACAGAAGGATTACAACCTAGGTTAGTGTAGATTTAGATATTTCTGTTTATTAGAATACAATTGCATATCGTTAGATTAGAGTTAGAATTAGAGCATCTCCCTTAGGAACTGTTAGACAAGAAATATCAATCTTTCTCACACACACACATAAATTGGGAAACTCGTCCCATATCCCTAGTCGGACCCACTATACCAAATGGAAAAGGAGCTGCCAACCAAGGTCTGGACTGGGTGGGTATCCCCTTTGTTGTAGACCCGATTTTCGGGGCTTCAACACCTGGTCATGTCCTTTTCCCTTGTGTGACCCTCCTGCAATCTTCAAATGCATTCAAAAGAAGTTAGTTTTTTTTTCTGTTTTTTCTCTCTTTTTTTTCTTTTTTTTTTTTTTATGAGACAGTTGGGGCACCTCCAAGAGGTTTTCACCCTCACTGCCTGCCCTGGGTGCTTGCAAGAAGTTTTCACCCACGGATCTTTTTTATTTTATTTTTTGTTTTAATTTTTCTCTTTTTTTTTGTTCTTTTTGTTTTTTTTTTTTTTTAGCTCAAGGTGTGGGTGGAGTGGAGGTAGAGACCTGCTCCACTACCAAAACTATTTTACCCAGACTCTCAATGAATTCCTGCTTGGAAAGGGGCTTCCTGTAGATCTTCAACCTATGCCCATTGATGAGCATGGGGATGGCTTCTTCATCAATGGTCCAGATCATGACTGAACCATTGTCATTGCATTTTTCTACTATGTATGGTCCCAGCCATCTTGTCCTCAGTTTGCCTTGGAAATCTTTATATCTCGAGTCATACAGTAGCGCCTAATCTCCTTGCTAGAATTGTTTTTCTTTGAGGTGTCTGTCATGCCATATTTTTCTTTGAAGTTGGACTACCTCTGAGTGGAGAAGGGCCTACAATCATTGTCCATCCAATTCATTTAGCTGAATCAATCTTCCCTTTTGGGTGTGGCTGAGATATAGGTCCAACTGAGCTGCCATTCTTAATGTGTTATATTCAAATTCTATTGACAGTAGAGCCTTCTTCCCATAGACCAGCTCATAGGGTGTGAACCCTATGGTGGTTTTCCAGGTAGTGTTATAGGCCCAAGTGGCCTCAACCAATCGATCTGCCCAATCTTTTCTGTTGCTACTCACTACCTTAGTCAAAATTCTTTCCAAAGCTCTATTAGTGACTTCCACTAGTCCATTTGCTTGCAGATGATAAGGGGTGGAAGCTCTGTTCTCAATCTTGTGATGTGTGAGTAGGTATTCAACCAAATTGGAGGTAAACTGACTCCCTTGATCTATGACTAACTCTCTTGGATAGCCAAACTTGTAAAAGGTATTTTCCCTCAAAAACTCAGCTACTTTTCCTTCTGTTGCTGCCTTGATCACCTTTGTTTCTACCCATTTTTTCAAATAATCAGTACGTACAATGATGTAAGATTTCATTTTTGAAGGAGGGTTGATAGGACCCACAAAGTACATGCCCCACTTCTCAAATGGCTTGAAAGTCACTTGAGGTTGAAGGGGCATCTCATCCCTTGGAGTAGGTTTTCTCATCCTTTGACATCGGTCACATTGGCTGATATATCTCCTGGCATATTGATGAAGAGTGGGCCAATAGTAACCTACTTGTAGAATTTTGAAGGTTGTCCTCTTTGCTGCAAAGTGGCCCCCATAGGGCCCATCATGACAAGTTAGGAGGATGTCAAAAACTTCCTCCTCCCTGACACATCGCCTCAAAATTTGATCTGGGCCAAGTTTAAAATGATTGCCCCCAATCTAGGTGAATGGGGCACTATTCCTCACGATCTTGCTCTTCTCTTTTGAGGATAGGTGTGGCAGAAACTGTGCTAAAACCAAATAATTTTCTATATCAGCAAACCATGGAGAGAGTACTGAAATAGTGAATAGGTTTTCATTTGGCATTTGATCATCCACCATTCCTTCTTCACCTGTAGGCATATCTGGTCTAGACAAAAAATCAGAAACAACATTTTCGTTACCTAGCTTATCAACAATGGTCAAATCAAATTGCTGCAATAAAAGAAACCATCTAATGATGCAAACATTTACATCCAGTTTATTCATCAAATACCTAATTACAGCATTATCAGTGTGTATGAATGTTTGATAGCCGGTGATGTAGTGTCTGAACTTATTTAGGGAATGGACGACAACTAGGAGCTCCTTTTCGGTTACAGTGTAGTTTAGTTCAACCTTGGATAGGTTTTTACTGAAAAATATATGGCATAAGGTAGCTTCTCCTCAACTTTCCCTAAGGCTACTCCTATCACTTTGTTCGAGGCATCTGTGTGAATGTGGAAAGGTAGGGCCCAGTTTGGACCTCTCAAAATTGGGGTAGTTACCAGTTTACCTTTCAAAATATCCACAGCCTCTTGACAGTTGTCAGTCCATATGGACTCAGCATCTTTTCCCAAAAGGTCAAACAATGGAGAGGCTAGCTTACTAAAGACCTTGATGAATCTTTTATAATACTCTGCTAGGCCTAGGAAACTCTGAACATCTCTTACCTTTTGAGGAGGTGGGACCTTTGGATGATAGAAATCTTGTTGGGATCCACCTGTAACCCTTGCTAAGAAATTGTATGACCTAGCATGGTCCCTTCAGTCATCAGGAATTTGCATTTTTCAGGGCTGAGGGATAGGTTCATTTTGAAGCATTTGGTTAAAACTTTTCCCAAGTTAGTCAAAGTTTCCTACAAATTAAAACCATAAGGGGTAAATTCATCCATATACATTTCCACTTAATCATGCACCAGTTCAGAAAATATGCTTAGTACTGCTCTCTGGAAAGTGGCGGTAGCATTGCACAACCCAAAAGGAAGGACCCGGTAAGCAAACATACCCCAAGGACAAGTGAAAGTGGTCTTATCTTGGACTTCCGGGTTGATTTGGATCTGGTTGTACCTGCTAAACCCATCTAGGAAGGAGAAGAACTTCTTCCCTGCTAGACCATCTAACACTTGATCTATGAAAGGAAAAGGGAAATGGTCCTTATTGGTGGCCTTGTTTAGTTCCTGATAATCTACACAAATTTTCCACTTCCCATTTTTCTTTGGCACTACTACCAAAGGAGAAACCCATTCACTGTCAGAGATGGGGTAGATGAACCCTGCATCCAGCAACTTTTGCATTTCTTCTTTGACAATGTACTTAAGGGTTGGATTCATCCTCCTTTGAGGCTACCAACTGGTTTACAATCTTATTTAATGTAAATGTGATGAGTATAGACTGAAGGGTGGAATCCCTTCATCTCCTTATAGCTCCAAGCAAAAGCATCCAAGTGATTGTTCAATAAGCTGAACAATTCTTTCTCCTGAGAGGTGGATAGGGATGAGTCGATCTTTAGGGTTCTTTCTAGGCTGAATTCCATGTTCTAAACTTGGAGAGAGGTCAGATCAGCCACATAGAGATAAACTATTGGATTGGCTTGGGTTTCTTCCACCAACTCTTCTAATGGCAACACACTAGGGGTGGATTCTGAATAAAGTTTTCAATAAGGTCATCCTCGGTTTGTGGTCCCCCCATGGTAGCCTCTACTGTAGGCAATGGTGCGGAATAGACTTCATCCTCATCTTCCTCCTCCAACCAGAGGGGTAGATCATGTTCTAATAGAGGTTGGGCAAGAGGATATAGGACTAGCTATTTGGACATATGCTTGTTCTTGATTGTCATGTTCCCAGCTCGAAAACTAATGTAGGCATCTAGAGTAGCCAACTAAGGTCTCCCCACAATGAGAGGATACCCGGTGAAATTTTCCTTCGGCTGGAGAACTAGGAAATTAGCAGGATACTCCCACGAGTCAATAAAGACCATTACATCTTCCACAATCCCCTCAGGGGTCATACTGGAGTAGTCTGCTAACTACAGTACTATTGAGGTCTTTCTCAGGGAACCGTGAAGGTTGAGTATGAGCATAGTGTCCCTGGTCATCACATTAATGTCAGCCCCTAGATCAATCAAGGTATGGGGGATTATGGTTCCATTGATGTGGACATCGACTACAAGACTCCCAGTGTCTAGATATTTCAGATAGATTATCTACCCCAACATCAGGTTGGATAGTTGTCCTGTGACATTGATAGTTGGGGCATCCCTCTTGCGCCTGCCTAAGTGTCTGAAGCACTTCTCCTTGGTCATCTTATTGTATATGGTCACATCTTTTATGGCTTGGAGAAGTGGTATTTTTACACATAATTTCTTTAATTCTCCCAGAAGTTCAGTCTCTTTTTGGGTCGGTTGTGTGGTTCTAGTTAGTCTCTTAGGAAAGGGTGGAATGGCTTTTGGTTCACTTTCCTATTTTTCTTCCTCATCCTCCTTAAGGGAGGTTGGCTATCTGGGAGAACCTTCCTAGACCATAGGTTAATCTCTTGAATCTCCACAACATAGGTCGGACATGATGTTTCTCCACTATATACCTACTGGGCCTATCTGCTGTTGGGGTTCGGATTCGGTTGAGCAAGTATTTGAGATTGTCTTGGTGGAGTAGGAGGTAATGGTTGTGGTTGAGCATGTGGTAGAGGCAAAATAGCGGGAGGAGAGTTGTACTGGGGCCTCCACCCTTGTTGAGGTGCATTCCACTGAGGCTATGGATGAGCATAAGAGTGAAATGAGCGAGCAACTAGCGGAGCCTCATATTGAGGAGGATATGACCAAGGAGGGGGTGTGGACCAGGGAGGATGAGTAGGGGGGCCCAAGAAGGCATGGAACTGGCTTGATTGGGGTTGTAATAAGTCTGGTATGTCCCTTTCATTCCGTTCTGGTAACATCTGGGTCCATGTGGCCTCCTTTCATTCATGAAATGGAGTGGTTCAGTGGCTCCTTCGCCCCCCTGATATGCAGCTTTGATTCTGGGCAAGGAAGGGCACTGATTCATAGGATGGTCTTCTTCGTAGACTAAACACACTTCTATAGAGTGCAATGGGCATTCATTCCTAGGATGCTTTCTAGTGCACCTAGGACAAAAGATGGCCAAAGTCCTCTTGGATTCCTCTTATTTCCTTTTGATATGCAAGGTATCCATTTTCATGGCAAGAGTTTGCCTCAACTCGCTCTTGAAATCTTCTAGTTGATTTTCAAGTTCGTTTCTAAGGGATGAACTGAATGAGGATGTACTAGCTAAAGGTTGACTTCCCTTACCTCTCTTCCTAGCTGACCTAAAATGGTTTCTAAACACAGTCTTTATGTCATCATAAGGCAGTTGGTAGATGTCTCCCCCAACTAGCAAATGGAGGGTATCTAGAAGGTCTTCAGGGACTCCTCTAAGCAGAACCAACTTCAGAGATTTAGGGTCAAGTGTTCACCTGGCCTTTTTATAATTGAATTGAAACCTTTCTTCATAGTCTTCTATAGATTCATCACTTACCATGGTCATTCGGAAGATTTATTCCTTGGTATCCTTTGAGCTATAGTAGTATTGGAACTTGTTGTTAAAGGTTTGCTGCATCTGAGCCCAAGTTGTGATACTGTTTCCAGGTAACCCTATGAACCAGCACAATGTTGTATCCTTGAGGGTAGAAGGGAATAATTTCAACTTCTGCTTTTCCTCTGCATAGTCATAGGTTCGACAGAGAACAACAAATTCAAACAAGAAGGTACTAGGATCCTTGGTAGTCAGTCCATGGAAGTGAGGTAAGGCTGAAGGACTTATGTTTTTCATTTTTGTGTCCCCACTGGTCTCTCGGATAGGAAAGGCACCTTTTATTATTTCCCCATCTCCTCTAACATTTCTTTTTTCAGCCATGGTCTCTCGAGGAATGATTTCTTTATCTTCTTCTATTATGGATTGACCAACAACTTGCAACTAATTGAAATGAATCTTGCTGAAATGGAAATTGCAGAATTGAAATGAAAGTAGGAAATGCCTAATATACACTTGCTGAAATGAAATTGTAGAATTGAAATGAAAGTAGTAAATGCCTAATCTACGGTTACTGAAATGAAATTGTAGAATTGAAATGAAAGAAGAAAATGTCTAATCTACTTTTGTACAATTGAAGTTGCAGAATTGAAATGAAACAAATACTCTACTTTTGCTGAAATAAACTACTTAGCAGAATGTTGCAGTAGAAAATAGAAGAAAAGCAGTAATCACAAAATACTCTGATGCTTCCCCGAAAACGGTGCCAAAAAAGAGTGGTGAGCTCCAGTATTCTAGAAATAATGTTGCAACTCCTAGGGCTCCCTTCTTTACTTTTATCAACCCGGTAGTTCATAACAAACTTGGAAGCGATGGTGCTGTATGCACAAGTACTAGCTCTTACTGCAAGCTATCCCTTGATCAGCTGGCACAAGTTCATTAGGAGCTTAAGCCAACCTCTATGAATTCTCAAAAGAAGTTTTTACAGTGATGGAAGAAATATAACTCTACAGGGCCTATTCTACTTGCAGAAAGAAAAGGAAAACTTAAATGAAATGCAAACCCTAGCAAACTCTAGTTTACCCACTAACCCTACTTTTGCAAAAAGAGATGGAAACTACTGAAATGGGTGCCATTAACTACTGAAAATTAAATTTCATTTATTCAAGCTACTTCTGAAAAATAATGAGAATAAATCATCTTTTTGTACTTTTGAGTGTTTTTATGTGGAATTATTATGCTTATGATTTGATTGGTTGTGACTGTGCAGAGGTTTGGTGGCAAAGGACGATGGAGTTAGCTTTTTCAGATGGTGAGAAAGGTATGGAGAGGTCCTAAGAAGTCTCTAGTACCCTTTTGGAGACTTCCATTGCAATCAGACTTCGAAAAATCACTCGCAGGAACTTCTACAGGAGGCTGCAGGGGATCTACAGGAGATTCTACAGGAGGAGGCCGAAAGTGGTTTTTGGAGGTCTGAAGGTGGAAAAATGATGGGAAAGTGGAAATGAAGGTTTGATGAAGGTGTTGATGGGTCTAAAACTTGCCAAAGAAGACCAGGGAAAAAGGATATGGTTGGATTAGTTCAAGTGGTGAGAAAACAACTCTATGGAAAAATAATGCAGAAATTAGGGTAGATTGGTGAAATGTAGCGAATGAGGGGGGGAAATCTTGATAGATGAACTAGTATAGGTTGGTTTATGGAGGAATGATGATCTGGAATGTTTTACAAGATATTTTCACACTTACTCCTCAAAACTAAGCAAAGCGAGAACCAAAAAATAGAGTTTTGTCTATTTTAACCTAAATTCTGACATAAAACTAGAAAAATGCCAAACAATACTTTATGAACAGAAAATGATGCGAGAAAAACATGGTGAATGAATATGAAATGATCTAAGCATGTGAATCCAAACTAATATCAACTTCTCCAACTCGAAATATCACACTAGCAGTTGCATTGGAAGAGCAAAAACTGTGTTTTTGGTGGCAGCAGTAGTGCCTTGACCTCAAATCATGGTCCCAAGGAGCGAGAAAGGAGATCAGGACCTGTTGGTAGCCTTTCTGGATCTTTTTATGTTATTGCAGCAAACTACTTAAGCAACTTGAAGTAAAAACAACTATTCTAACCATCAAAAGAAACCTAATTGAACAAAGCAAGATTAACCTAAACAACAAAAATTATCTCATGAATGCAAGCAAAAGCATATAAATACACAAAGGAGGTGTTGGTAAACTTTGGTTGGGCCCTAAACCAAGAGCTTCAGCCCTCTAGAAAAAATCAGTGCTGGTTCAAAACTTGGTTCATCTCCATTTATGAAAAAATAGCAGCTACATCACAAAATTGTCTTCAAAAAGAGCTCAAAAATGAGTTGAGTACGAAGCTGCACAAAAGTGCGAAAATATACTATGAAATGGCTAACCTACTGAGGCTTGAAGCCTTATTATTTATATAAGTGAGGACTCCCAACAATCCTCCTAAGATTAAGGAACTCGGCTGCGTAGAACTGAAGATAACAACAGCCCTACTTGACTTGCTCGACTGCCCCTTGGAGTCACCAATGTGGGCCTTTGTACTCCAAGCTGTTGATGAAGAATTTGAGGAAGGGGTCATTAATGAATGAGACACCCCTCCTATAAGTCCTCATCCCTATTTCCTCAAGTTTGGCTGTCATTTTGCTCATAAATTCCTGGTCCTTGTCCAAAATTGTCCAAAAACTCTGTAATAAACACTCATTAGACTACATAGCAATGTGAGCATCCCCATTCACTCTAGTGACATAATTATATTCAAAAACATGCACAAAATGATTGAGAATGGTGGATTAAATGCAAATAATAGATAGAATGAGCCCATATAGTTACCCATTTCTGGGGCTCATCATAAATCTACCTAATAAAGCAGTTTATAGGATGACTCCCATAGAGAATGAAGAGATTAAGAAACAGGTTTAGGAACTGTTAGACAATAGACTGATTAGAGAGAGTTTGAGTCCTTGTGCAGTGCCAATAGTGTTGAGCCCAAAGAAAGATGGGGGCTAGAGAATGGGCACTAATTCAAGAGAAATCAATAAGATAACAATCAGGTACATATTTCCTTTACCTGGAATCGAAGATTTGATGGATTGTTTGAGTGGAGCTAGATATTTTACAAAGTTAGATTTAAAAAGTGGTAATCATCAAATCAAAATTAGAGAGGGAGATGAGTGGAAAACTACTTTTAAGACCAATGAAGCATTGTATGAATGGATGGTAATGCCTTCTGGATTGTCGAACACCCCTAGTACATTTATGAGGCTCATGAATGAAGTTTTGAGAGAATTTATTGGTAAATTCGTAATAGTATATCTGGATGATATATTAGTTTACAACAGATCAAAAAGGAACATGTGAGGCATCTTAATTATGTCTTACATAGGCTACAACAAGAGAAGTTACTGTTAAATTTAAAGAAATGTTCATTCATGAAGGAGGAGTTGGTGTATTTGGGCTTTGTTATTTCTGGTGATGGATAAAAGATGGATCCAGAGAAGATAAAATCGATTATAGAGTTGCCTTCACCAAGAAGTGTCTCTAAGGTAAGAAGTTTTCATGGTCTTGCTAGTTTTTACAGGAAATTCATAAGGAATTTTAGTAAGATCAATGCTTCATTTATTGACACAATAAAGAAGGATAGACAACCATTTAAATGGATTGCTGAAGCAGAAAAGAAGTTCCAGCTGTTGAAGAGGAAGATTATTGAGAAGCCTATTTTGATTTTGCTTGATTTTAATAAACCTTTTCAACTGAAGTGTGATGCCAATGGAGAAGCCATTGGAGCTGTTTTTAGTCAGGAGGACATGCCTGTAGCTAATTTTAGTGAAAAGTTGAATGAGTCAAAGAAGAAATATTCTTCTTATTATAAGGAGTTTTATGTAGTGGTGCAGTCTTTGAAGAAGTGAAGACATTACTTGATGTCCAAGGAGTTCATATTGTATTCAGATAACCATGCATTACAATACATTATGCAACAGCCAAAGCTTAACCATAAGCATGCAAAATGGGTAGAATACCTTCAAAGTTTTATTTTTGTGTTAAAACATATAAATGGTCAATCAAACAAAGTAGGAGATGCCTTAAGTAGAAAAATCATTCTATTTCAAGAGAGCCAAATTCAAGTGTTGGGTTTTGATTTTCTTAAAGAGTTATATGAGAAAGATCTAGAATTTAAAGAGACATTTGAAGCTTGTAGAAATCCTGTTATGTTAGACAGAAGCAAGTGGCTAGATCATTTCCTTTAAGAGGGACTGTTGTTTAAAATAAATCAGTGATGCATACCAAATTGTTCTATGAGAGCAAATTTTATTAAGGAGAAACATAGTGGTGGTCTGGGAGGACATTTTGGTGCAGACAAGACTTATGAGAAGTTGAACCAGTCTTATTTTTTGCCAAAGATGAGAGCTAAAGTGGAAAAGTATGTGAAAAATTGTAAAGTATGTCAGTATGCAAAGGGAAGGAGCCAAAACACAGGTTTGTATGTTCCATTACCTATTCCAAATAGGCCTTGGGATATGGTAAGTATGGACTTTGTTTTGGGTTTACCAAAAACTCAAAGGGGATATGATTCAATTTATATTGTGGTTGAAAGATTTTCAAAAATGGCACATTTTATTCCATGTTATAAAATTAGAGATGCTACTCACATTGATAGTCTCTTTTTTAAGGAGATCGTAAGATTACATGGGTTACCTAAGAGCATAGATTTAGACAGATACACCATATTTGTTCGACATTTCTGGAGGACATTGTGGAAGAAGCTTGGAACTAAATTTAGTAACAGCTCTATTTATCATCCTCAGACTGATTGATAGACTGAAGTTGTAAACAAAATATTGGGTAACCTTCTGAGAAGTCTTGTAGGTGAACATCCAAAACAATGGGATCAAGTAGTGGCACAGGTAGAATATGCTTATAATGATTCTCCTAATAGGAGTACAGAGCAGAGTCCATTCCATATAACTTATGAAATGAACCCAAGGGAAGTGTCTGAATTGAGAGACTTGGGAAAAGCTGAAATGAGAAGTGCTAAAGGAGAAGATTTTGCTACATAATCTCAAGCAATACATGAACATGTAAAACAACAATTACAGGAAAACAACATAAAATACAACAGCAGAGCAGATTTGAAGAAGAGAGAAGTTAATTTTGAAGTTGGAGATTTGGTTTTAGCACACCTAAGGATTTCCAAAAAGGGAGTATAACAAGCTAAAGTTTAAGAAAATTGGACCATGCAGAGTCTTGAGGAAATTTTCTGCAAGTGCATATGAAATTGAACTACCCCCTGATATTGGAATATCTCCAATTTTAAATGTTGTTGATTTGTATAGGTATGAAAGTGGAAATGCAGATGATACAATAGAGGATCAAGAAGAACAAGAGATTGATTGGGTAGAAAAGTTACATATAGCTAAAGGAATTGAAGCCAGAGAACATTTTGGACAAGAAATTGTTGAAGAAGACAAGAGGAGAGGAGTATTTTCAGTGTTTGGTCAAATAGAAGGATCAACCAATTGTTGAAGCTACTTGGATGACATATGCCATGGTACAAAAGTTGGGCAGTTCTGTAGAAGAGCTCATGGACCGGAGCCCATGAAGAGTTTTGTCCTGAGAAGTCTGATGCAGGAGCATGAGGCTTGAAGACAAAAGGCTTTGAATTTATTACAAAAATACAAAAACTGTTTATAAGCAAAGGAGTGGGATCCTTTAGCTGTCAATTTACAAAGTTTTCTAGTTAGGGTATTGAGCTAGGATTTAGGGATTGAGTGATTTTATAATTAATTCAAGCTGTTTAGATTCAGTTGAGATTCTCAAGGAGAATATCAACCATATTAGATATTGTCTAAAATTAGGTAGATTCGATCCATGGATTATGAATCTAATTGTTAGAATGGAATGGTATTTATGTATGTTCTGAATGACTGTAAAGGGATTTTGACTGATTTGGCTTGATTAGGCCATATAAGATTAATTTACAGAAACTGTATCTCGGTGTATTTGTGTATAATTAGTCAATCTCAGAGGTGTTTTATTCCTTTGAAATATATTTGACTTCTTTTGATTTCCTATTTGACTTTTGAATTAGAGTATGTAAAATTTGTATTGCATCACCAATCTTGTGTTTTCCTTGTTTCGAAATAATTTGGTTATGATTAAAAACAACAAAGAATATGGTTTGAGACAAGTTAAATGTAGCAGAGGTGTTAAGTTTGGTAGAACAGAGAAAGAAAACTTGACAAAATCATGTTAACCAAAGGAGTCTAGAACCGTCCAATCTACAGATCCAATAGATCTAAGGAGTTAAGGAAGAAAAGTAGTTTTATCAATAAATTTGTTTATCAGGTGAAGAAAAAGTGGTAAGATGTATTTTAAAATTCCAATTGATTCCATTTATCTACTGAAACATAGCACTCAAGTCGAGAGAGAAAACCACTTTATCGGATGGGTAGACATCGCGCAAGATCTTTGTCCGATATCACTGTTAACTATTGGATCAAGTGTTCTTTGATAAACAGTGGAGGATCACCGATTAGTTTTGTTGAGTGGTTGAACGAACAATTGTTGGATTGAAAGGTAAGATCAACGGTGGAGAGTTAGTGTGATAATGTTTAAGGAAAAAGTGGATGCGATAAGGAATTAACCAAAAAGTTTGAATGCTTTTGATTTAATGGCAATTGAAAGGTTTGTCATACTGCTGTTAAAATAAGCAGTTCTGCTAATTTAGAAGAATATCCAATTTTGGAGGTAGATGACTAAGACTCTAAAGGAAATCCAAGAAGAAATTCCACCTAAACTTGTAGAAATCATTTCTGGATTTGAATGATTTTCCATTACACCTACACCTAGGCCACCACCCATCATAAGGTTTCCAATGTTCTCAAACCAAACTTAAGAAATATTCTTTGGCCAACTAAATAATATTAATTAATAATATAAATTATATTTAATAATAGGTGTCGTCTCCAATAGTATTTGGAAGTGATCAAATTCTCCATATGATTCCATCCGTTAATAAATTTTGAACTCCTTTGCGAGTAGAAACTTAGATAGAAAAAATCTATCTAAATGTTTGGCATATCGATCATCCCTTATTATTTTGATCCTCCAATTTCATTTTAGTTAAGATCAACATTGAATAAATCTATATGGTCAAATTTTCTTTCAAAGCAGTGTGTTAAGGGATGCACATGAGAAAAAGGATCCCAAACTTTTGAACCCATCCAAGCAAAATTAATATCCTTCCAAAAGTTATATTACCCTGAAACATGCAATCCTAATATGAAAAGGATTCATAGAAGGTAGTGTTGATGATATAAGTATTGTAGACATTTAGAACCTTAATTTCCACTCCTATTTCTTGAGAGAAGAGAGAAAATCCCAGGCCTAAGTTAAATGGTCAATTATCCATGAGAGAAATTGATCTTCTTTTCCAACCCATTATGAACCTGTAATATCTAACACAAGAGTAAATATACATGATATGAATCAGATCATTACATTATTTTTCATCTATATCAATGCTTTTATAGTGGAAAAACTAAAGGAATCAACTTGTAGGGACATTTTCACTAGTACGTTCTAGTTTGGAGAATTGGGGTCTAGAACCTTCTAGGGACATTTTGAGGAATTAAAAAAAAAAAATTGGGGGATCCAATAGCTCTCACTTTTTCAAGATCTCTTGGTGTTAGTCTACACTCAAATACTTTTCAATAGTGTAAAAAAGAGATTAACAAAGTTCGTATGAAAAAGGTATACCTCTCGAAAGTTGACTTTACAGTTTGACCACCATGGTTCAAGAGGATGCCATGTTAGCCCCAATTACTCATGAAAAAAGGGTTAGACACATATGGACTATGAATAAGACTCTATAAGGTTCAAATTTTTAAATATGTTTGAGATTTAAAGAAATCAAATCTAACCCCTAATTGGTTTTTAGGCCATGTTATATATCAAGTCACTAGGTGGAGCAGGGATTCCATTCTACACTTGTGTATCTCATTTCATAGTAGAGAAGAGAAAGTTAGATAGAAAAATAGAGGGACTTAGTGTTCAATAGAAGCCTAACAAGCCACAAGTCTAAGGTCACTCCACAAAGAGTGCCTTTTCCTTTATACTTGCTTTATTTCCATACCAAACAAAAGAGAGTAGAGTAGCGTCACCTTTTAGCTAGGTTTTATCCTATAAGGATTTCCCAAAGAAAATATTTGTGTTCATTATGGATGTTGTGTGATTGTATTTTTTATTCTCTACATTTTACATAGATATATTTCACACATAAGAAAAAAAATAAATAGTTAATAGATCTGGAATTTAAAGAAATTTAACCCTCATAGTATAGATTTCAATTTATTTTATCTATTGTGAAACTTTGTCCAATGAAATATCCATAGCGGTTTATATACCATTATGAGAACTCCCATCCCTCCAAAATTTTCCTAACTTCATAGAGAAATTTATCTCTTGATTATACCATATTGTATTACAATAGAAGTATATTAGATAAATAAGCTCCACCACCTTTTCAAGGACTACTTTTTCAGGGGGCGGACACCTAGGGACCTATAACTAAAAGACATATAGATCACGAGGGACCCCTAAAATGGGAAGTGTATGATCTAAGGAATCCTAATGTGAGTTGCTTTCCAATCAATATTTTTTTTTTCTCTATCACTACAACAAATCCCTGTGATTAACTTCCTCTTTGGCTCCCTTTTTTGCTTCCATTGACTGTTTTAGTGTATTTTTCACCACCTTTTTTAAACAAATTGCGCTGCTTATCAGGGTGGCACTAACTTTGGCATTTTTTATGTCAATATTAGACATGTGAAATGAAATTCGGTGATATTTACTGTCATCTCTATCACTGAGTTTAGCCTCATCTTTAGCTCTCGATGTAGCTCCATGTATAACTTCCTATGTAACATCCTATTTTTCTCCTGGTTATGAAATTATTTTTAGCGTCCATTTTAGATTCCTTTGTAGCTTCCTCTATACCATTTTATTTTTCTCCTTGTTATGGCATTAGATATGAATTTTTCTATTATACATGTCAAGGATAGGTTTTTTAATTAAGTTAGGGGGAGGAGTGTACAGTAAGCCAAATTTGGTAATTACAATCTAGTGGACGCACAATACACATATCCTAAATTAGTAATTACCCACTTCCACCCCTACTGCTGCTATCATTTGTGAAAATAAATGTGACTAATTGGAAAAAAATACTAGTAGTTGTCGTTTATCATTGAAAGGTTGAATTCATAGAAAGGGTAAACTTAATTATTCCCTACCCATTGCCAAATTCTATTCGACTAGTATTCTCTACCCAAGTGTTTGTATTGACCAAGTGTCACCATGCAACAGTCTCTGAGTAGCTTTGAGTGGTAACTTTATCTCAAACAAACATTGGAGGAGTGGTAGTTCAGCCTTAACCATACTCCATTGATCGGTTTCTACACCATCTAGAATCCCTAAAAATATTTAGGAATGTAGGGTGGTTATTCTACTTTGAGAAGTTACATAGTTTCAGTGAACATATTGAAATGGAATTCACACAAGATCTGTAGGAGAAACATTCAAGGGTTATAGGATTTAGATTTTTTGTTATAGAGGACATTATTTCTAAGGTTATAGGCTTACCTTAGACAAGGGATCCTTGGTTTTCTAAGAAAATAGTAGTTCCAATAGATAGGGAAATTTTTTTATACTGAGGAGAGGAAGTAAGGAGCAAGGGGAGAGGTATTGACAGAACATCCATTCCTCACCCTTGGGAGGATGTGGCTTTATTTATTTAGAAGTTAAATTACTTGTGAGGGATGTTTTGGGATAGTATTTAATTACAATTTTTAGTTATTGACACATCTTCATAATGGACAACTAATAAATTTTCCCTATTATTTTCTAAAATATTTACAACTATGGAAGAGGTAGTGTGTATAGAACAAAATCCAAAGATTTTCTTAACTGACCATGCTCTCATCAATTTTATCATAATTCGTTCACTGCAATAGTAGGGAAGCACATAGACTAGTTTGTTAGCAAAGTCACACGCACTAGCCACTAAACAAAGGAAAGTGAAAGTGAAGAAAAAGAGGTAAGTGTTGAAACAACAAAATAAGATAGAGAAGTTACACTTCCCAGACAAAGTAGAGTAGCTATACTTCCTAGATAAAAAAGAGTAGTTATACCTCTTAGACCTCGTCACAAAAACAATAAGATATAGAGTTCCCTAAGAACATATGTTGGTACATTTGTTAAAGGAAAAAAAATCATGCACTAAAGAACCTATGGATATATTCAGTGGAAAATATGAGGATAGTTATCATGGATTCCCTATTGAGGAAGATGGGCCTAAGGCAGGGACTGCTAAAATAGGGGCACCTGGAATAGAGTTAGCTAAAGTAGTGATTCCTATAATAGAAATGCTCAGAAATCTAAGGAAATATCTAAAAATCTACTCATGTACAAACTGTGGTGAAAAAGAGGAAATTGAAGAAAAAGAGGTAAGTGTTGAAACAACACCAGAATATAGAGAAGTTACACTTCCAGACAATGTAAAGCATCTAAACTTCCTATACAAAGAAGAGAAATTACACCTCATAGACCCCACCACAGAAACAATAAGAGAAAAAGTTCCATAAGAACGTCTAATGGTACATTAGTTGAAGGAAAATTAAGATGAACTAAAGAACCCATGGATATTTCTAGTGGATAATCTGGGGATAGTTATCATGGATACCCTATTGAGGAAGAAGGGCCCAAGGCAGAGAGTATTGAAACATGATTACTTGGAACAACATCAGCTGAAGTAGGAATTCCTGAAATAGAAATACCCAAGGAATCTAAGGAAGTATCTGAAAAATCTACTCTTGTACAAACTGAAGTGAAAAAGAGAAAATTGAAGAAGTTATGAAGTGAAGAATGGGAGGTAAGTGTTGAAACAACAACATAAGATAAAGTTATTTCACCTCCCAGAAAAAGTAGATTAACTACACTTCCTAGACAAAAAAGTGTGGTTACACCTCCTAGACCCCTTTGCAGAAACCCTAAGAGATGGAGTTCCATAAGAACATTTGATGGTACATACATTAAAGGGAAAATAGCATGCACTAAATAAAATTTAGATATATCCATTGTACAATCTAAGGATAGTTATCATTGATTCCCTATTCAGGAAGAAGGGTATGAAGCAGAGACTGTTGAAACAGAGGCACCTGGAACAACATCAACTAAAGCAGGGGTTCCTAAAATAGAAATGTCTTGGGAATATAAGAAAGCATCTGAAAAATATACTCAAGTACAAACTATGGTGAAAAAGAGGAAATTGAAGAAGTGATTGGGCGGAAATAATCCCATGAAGAGAGTAAAGGTAATTGTTACACCGTCAGCTACCCCAATATCTGAGGAATGTACTGATACAGTAGAACCAAAGGAGTCTAAGGGACAACATAATGAAAATAAAGAAGAATAATTTGTAAAATAACATACCCTGGAACCTATAGTTCATGTTGTTCCACCTAAGGAGTCTGAGGGACAACAAAATGAAAATAAAGAAGAATAATTTGTAAAACAACATACCTTGGAACCTGAAGTTCATGTTGTTCCACCTAGATCAAAGGAATATGAGAAACAACAGAAATAGGAGGAGCTCAAAAATGAACAAGAAGATGTCTCATTATGAGGTAAATCTAAAATTTACCTCCTTGTTCAACAAATTTATAAATTGAAGCGGGGAAATGATAATTTAAGGAAACAAATTACCATGGTTGAAGGGAAACTTCAATCTAAAAAACAAAATGGATTAGAAACCATGGTTGAAGTGGTGGGAGTAATCTCAATTATATTTCATGATGGATCTAAAGAAGTTCTAGAGGAAACCGGTTATCGAAGGCCAACCATTATTTCGATTGGAATTCAATTTGGAGAGCAATATGAATAATTCCAAACCATTTTTCCACAATAATGTGTTGAATATGTTGTTGTTACATAAGAACTAGCAGTTGAAGTAGAGTGGGATGGATATGTTGGGACATGAAATCATGCAAATATGGACATGCAGATACTTAAGTTGGGGGGAGATATTGGGATGTGAAATTGGATCTTTTTGCACTCACTTTCCTACTTTTTCTTTACCATTTTTTTTCTCGAGACCATACTCGACCACTGTAAAAACCATTATCAACTTCAGTATGTCTCTTTTTATATTTCATCCTTATGATCCAATTCTACCATTAATTTGGAATGAGAACTATTGTTTTAGGATATTTTTCTTGTAAAACTGACAACTGGGTTGTTACAGGGTTTATGGTATGTTGAGATGATGTTGCAATATTACACTTTCCAGTTTTTCCTCGCCAAGGATAGGACAAGGACTCATTGAGCATTTTGTTACACATGAAGATCTATTTTATACACATTGACCTCCTTCAATTAGTTATGAACATCAATTTGGAAAACATCTAGTGAAAAGGTAGTTCAATTGTCAAAGGAGAAGTTTATGGATAGCACAGTGGAAATAGTTAGGATTTTCTATTGATAATTATTGTAATTTGGAAAATTTGTCCTAACCTTAGAAATTGTTGTCAAAATGTTAATGTGTATTATAAATATCACATGATAATCGAGATATTCTCATGATGATCTTATCATTGCAATATAAAATTATAAATAGGTGTACTCTCTACATGTGCAAGATAGACATATACAAAAACATAAATGGTGATAAAGGGGGAGAGCACCAACATTGTAATTTTGTATGTTTCATTAATGAAATATCAATCATTGGTCGTGCCATACATTTCTATTAATGAGTTTGTGTATTGTGTATTGTGTATTGTTACTATTATTATTAGTCTTTTTCATACTTTAATGATTGTATCATTTAGCCATTGTATTATGTAACAACATAGGTCCTGGACCAATCCCTCTGTTAGTATGAAAGTTATATCTTTTTATAGTTTGATGGTTTGTTCATTTCATTTGAATGTGTGTTTCGACATTTTTTGAGAGAATGGTTTCAAAAATTGGTGTTCTTTTCTGAATAAGAGTGATAGTGTGATAAAGTGGTTTTGTTCTACATTGTTTATTTATTTCTTGAGAGAGTTAACAAGGTTTGAGAGTGCAACAACCAGAATGTTGATTTGTTAAGAGTGTGATTACAATAATTGAGTTTGATATTCATTAGCACTAGTCATCATTTTCCTTTGCATATATCTTGTGTAATATCCTTGCAATAACAAAACCTACCCGAATTGGCAATTAATGTGAAGAGTTTAAACTATTGCTCTAGACTAAAAGGACAATTGTTCTTCCCAACAACAAGCTGAAGAGAAATCTATATGCAACTTCCACATAATGCACGTTGAAGAAAAACTTAGAATTTTGTATGAAATATAAAGAAGAATTATTTAAGGTCAAAGTAAACATATCATAATTCAAAAGTATGTAAAATAATTAACTAAATAGTTTACAATTAACTTTGAGACTACTTTTTTACTCATAATTAACATTAATTTTTCACTTATAAATTTATGTTGTGTAAGAATATGCACACCAGGACATGTACTTAATTAGTTTTGTGATACTGATCATTCTAACCTAAATATAAAACCATTCTATGCAACATAACATAGTAATTCCATAAAGGAAATGTTATACACTGAAATCCAAGTTTGTCGGAATAGAAAATATCTCGAAATGATCACAGTCAAAACAAATATGTACTCCTAGGCCAAATAAATTACACTCTTGGTAATGAAATTTGAAATGGGACGTAATTGGACAATTCCTAACCTTAAGATATAACCTTGCATCATGTCTAACAAATAGCCTACATAACTATGCTTCCCACTTACGCAAACCTTTCATATAAGGCAAGTCGAAAAAAAACTTAGAATGTTATAACAATTCAAATGATATGAATTTAAACAAGAACACAACAATTTATAGATATAACCATAAGTACAAATATGCAGCATAAGTATCACTTCATTTCATTAATATCAAATATTGAAATATGCTGACAAACATAATGGAAATAACAATGCCTTTGAACTATGTTACAATGAGGCTCAAGAGCCTATTTATTATTGGAAAACATGATAAACCCTAAACAACTAAAACCCTAACCTCAGGAGATATAACACCAAGATTTTATGGGCCCCGTTGGGGTTAGTTGGTCATCCAACTTCTCGTGGTCATAACTTGGTCATATTATCTATGTTTGGTGCGTATGATACCTTGTTTGAAAGTTCTCGTTGAGTACTATAGGTTTTGTTGTAGTCCCCTACCTATGGCTATGGGCTCATTGCAAACCCCAAAAAATGCCGATTAGGGGGTCAAAACTACTTCGGAAATTCAGGACCTAAAAAAATGTTGAAAATAGTAAATGTTGGAATGAACAAGGAAATAGATGAAACTAACTAGGAGGCTAGGTGGAATAGGTGGGTGACAAAAAAATATCCACCTAGATCATCAAAAATGTTTAAAATCATTAAATAAACAATATACAGTTTGAATCAATCAGATTGGCCAATAGATGAAGCCTTGGTGTGTAGTTTAGTGAAGCAAGGAAATTTTGGCTTGCTTTTGTGGCTACTTTAGGTTCCAATAAGATTTTTCCTTCCTCGTCAAGTTCTGGAAATATTATTTGAACTAGAAGCTTGTCACCTATAACCTTATTTAAGTATGAAACATGGAAAACTCGGTGCACTTGGGAAGATGCAAGAAGCTCCAATTTGTATGCCATAGTACCAATATTTTGCAATACCTTATAAGGACCATAATACTTTGGTGATAATTTATTATCCTTATTACCTTGTTTGAGGGACATTTTGTATGGTTTTAGTTGTAAAAATACCCAATCGTATACATCAAAACTTCTTTTGTTGCGATGTTGATATGCCTGTTCTTTCATTCAATTTGTTGGCATTATGATGCATGTGTTGTACTTGATGGCAACCTACTAGTAGAAGAACAAATCACTTATATATAACTAGATGAATCTACAGAAGAGATATCAGATGTGATAGAATACATGGGATGTAGCACAACTCAAAGGAATCAGATGACAGTTTCAATATGAGAAGTTAGCTTTGCCATCAAGTCTAAAGGGGGAGATTGTTGGCATTATGGTACAAGTGTTGTCCTTGATGGCAACTCACACAGATGATAGATCATAGTGAAGCAGGTCAACAACAAAGAATTGATGATCAGACTACAAAGAATGAAGAAAGAAGAGTATATACGCAGGTTCACTATATACCAAGTTGCGTATATACATAGGTTCACTATATACCAAGTTGCGTATATACATAGGTTCACTATATACCAAGTAGGGTATACACGAAGGTTATACACGCAGGTTCACTATATCCAAAGGTGTGTATACACGTAGGATTGCCGATCAAAACTCACGTATGCGTATGCACGCACTTTCATGCATGGAAAAGCGCGTACATGTGGGAAAGCTTATTTTTGGGTCCGTAGTATTTAGACCTATGGTTTTGGTCCTTGGTATTGTGTTCGAAGTGTTGAACCCAGGTATTGGGTCCCTAGTATTGTTTCTAAATGGTTTTGGACCATGGTTTGAGTAAGGCCTAAGACTATAAAAGGAGAAGAAGATCATTAGGCAAGTGTATGGAGAAAGTCTTGTATATCTGATGAAGTATGAGATCTATTATACAGGTTATGGGTTCATGATGCTTTGCTTGATCTAAGGAGGTATCTCAGCAGTTGATGGAGAACAAGATGTAAGGATAAGATCGGGATCTAATGGCTTGGAATGAATCATCTCCATATGGTTTGATCATGTTTATTCTAGATCTGTATATTGACACATGTAATGTTCTGATCTGGTATAACTTAAGTTTAAAATAGCTGCAACTCATGAATGAATATTTACAGATGTATACGCTGGTTGAATGTGATAAAAGCACGTACATACGCAGGTTAGATACATCTAAGTAGCGTATACCATATGAGCTATGATGTTTGAAGTTACAGGTGTTTCTAGTTGTTGATGAGTTGTGATGATTGTTTACTGGTGTCAATATTCTGCATATTCAGATTGATTAATTATGTTTAGCTTCAGTGTTGATGGATGAGATCTATATTGGATCAGGATCAGAATGACTTATTTTTATGAGATCTGATGAATTAGATCGGTTTGCTAACATACATATTATCCTTGTATATGTAATGATCTGAGTATGTTTGAAGTCGTGAAGTGCAGCGAAGTTACAAGTAATTAATGACATATATGTTGGTTCTCTTTGGTGAAGTTGCGTATACACGTTGGTTAGGCACTTCCAAGTAGCGTATGCACTCTGATGCATGATTTTTGATGATACAGTTGGTTTTGAATATTGTTGCAGAGTTCAGTGTTCTGCTCTGTGTTCTAGTGACTGCATTTTCGTGATAGGGTTTTAGTGATTCAGTATTGGGTGATTCAGAGATTGATGATGCTAGTGTTAACTGATTGTGTGCTTCAATGATATTGATGGGTCCAGTATGAAAATTGGATGAAACATGGCCTTCAGATTATGGTGTTGTGCTTCAGGAGTATCCAATTTGAAAATGTATGAAACGTGGTACCTGGAGGAAGAAAAATAAGGTTGTAGCCTTCTGTAGGTTGGCACCTATGTACTAGTACATCAGCTAGTACAAGAGCTAAGGGGGTGGTAGCTCCCTTCCAGTAGCATCTGGAAAACGAGTGAAGATTGGAGCATTTAGTAGGTCAGCACCTATGTACTAATAGAAGGATTGGCTAGTACAAGAGAAAAGGGGGTTGCACCTTCCTTCTAGGAGAAGCTGGAGAACGAGAGAAGGTTGTAGCCTTCTGCAGGTAGAACCTTGTGTACTGGTATAAGATTACACCAGAACAAAAATATTGTAAAAAGAAGTTTCTTATTAAAAGAAGATAGAGACAACTTGTAGCAGGTGGTTTTCACCCACATTTGGTTTCCACCTTATATCATGGTGTTCATGTGTGATTCTTGTGTGTGATGATATGTTCTGTTTTACTGCTCCTGTTTATATGGTTAATAATGTTCAGATGCACTCATTAAGGATCAACTAACTAAATCATAAGTTTACTGGATATACGCTTGTTGCATTAAACACAGTTGCGTATACATGTTGTTTGCCTTAAGTAAAGTAGTGTATATGAATCTCAATATGGAAATGAAAAAGTTATATTTATTTGATAATACTGATTCAGCCCCCCCCCCTCTTATTATTATTTCCAACAATTGGTATCAGAGCAGGTCCTTTGGTAGAAGCTTGATTTCTTGAAGGAGATCCATAGAACAATGGGAAAGAAGCTTAAGAAGAAAGCACCTAAGAAGAAGAAAACATCTCAGAAGAACTATGACAGTAGGAGAATCGATTGGGGAATATGTGGAAGAAGCACTTCATATTCAGAATCACTTCAAAATAAAGATGAACAAGCAAAAGAACTATCAGATATGAATTTGTTATCCTCTGGTGATACACTTATCTATCCATTTGAAGATGATGAAAGTGATAGTGAAACAACTGAATTTGCTCTTAGGGGTGAGAAAGAAAGATATCAAATAGAGGCAGAATTTAAAAGGCTTACTGACAAAATTAGAGATCAACAAGATCTATTGAACAAAAGGTAATGTTCCTGCAAAGAAGAAGCTACCAAACTAAAATCTCAACTAGAGGAAGGAAACAAGGTAAGGAAGCTATTCAAGGACAAGGAAGATCAATGTCAAAAGTTGCAGGATGAAGCGACATCATTAAGAACTGAAGTCAATGAAAGGAGTACAACAATCAAGAAACTCAGAGATAGATCCAATTACTATGAAAGTCTTGAAGCTACGATCTTCTCGCTAAAAGAAGATATTGAAGAATTAAATAAGAAGAATAAATAACTACTCCAAACTTTTGAAAAACAAGAAAACGAAGTTCTTGAATTAAGGCAGCAGTTGGAAGAAGGAAGAAAAGTTGAACAAAACATGAAGAAGCAGTATCTTGAAAAGGAAGAGCAACATCAAGTTGAGGTAAATATTCTAAAAGATAAATTAGAAGAAAAGGATAAGCTCCTACGATTTCAAGATAGTACTAAGATCTTGGATGATATTCTTAGTAGTCAAAGGTCTCCAGCTATCAAAACTAGTCTTGGTTTTCATGAATCTATTTAAGGTGAATCTAGTTCACAAAGTAAGACAAGGAATGCTAATGCAAAATATGAAATGCTCAACAAGGAGATGAAAGGTCAATCTCATCAACAACCAAGGAAAGAAAATCTTCAAAGAAAATCTTTTACTCCTAACTATGGAAGTGATAGTCGGTTATTTCCTATGATGAATAATGTTGAATGTTATGTATGTCATAATCTTAGACATGTTGCAGTCAGATGTAGAAGAAGAATGGTTCAAGACCATCACACAAAAAGATCATCATGTTCCAGGCAATTTAAGGGATATTGCTTTGCTTGCAATATGTTTGGTCATAGAGCTATTGATTGCTATAAAAGGAATATGAAACATGTAAGATGTTATGCATGTAACAAGCTTGGACATACAACAAAGAAACGCAAAAACAAAGTACGGGCACCATACCAAAAGGAGAAAACATCATCACACTTGAAGATATAGAAGAAGAAGGAAGTACAGTCAGAAAGATGTGGCATAGCACAATATACAGACATAACAGACTCAGAGGGAGTTGAAAGTATAAAACTTCAGTGTCCTAAATTTCATACGCAAGTTTCATAAAGGGAAGTCACGTATATACGTGATTTAGTTACTGGACAGTCGCGTATATGTTAGTTTGAGGAAAAGCAGTAGGGACAGGCTCAGGAAAAAGGGTCTGATATGATTCAGTCCGTTATTTGCTCTATGGTTACAATCTCCCAATGATGTGTGGAAATTTCTTGACACTTGTAATATGTTTAAAAGTTTTTTGATCCTAAATGAATGATGATGATGCCTTGATACTTCTTGCTGATATATGCATGATCAAATATGATAGTAAGCAAGATGGCACAGGTTCAGGGGAAGCATATGCTTTTAATAATGCATTGTTGGCATTATGATTGGTAGTCCTTGATGATGATGTTTATATGGCTAAATGATATATCTTGTTATGATATGGTTATGAGTTTTCCATGACAAAATCTCATATGATTCTTGGGGTTACATAGTTGATGTTCAGATCAGATTTGTGGTTGATTCTGATGATGCATATATGGTGCTTACATGGTGATCTTCATAAGGATAAGGAGAAGTACAAAGCTTGAATACACATCTTCATAACTTGATGATGAGTCACTCATATGCTGCTGCCATCATATGCATAAAGATCATATAATACAGTTATGATGCAGGATTCATATAGTTCTTGGCACTCATGTGGATGAGGATTGTTGCTATTGATGATATCAAGAAGTCTTGACAAATGATCTTGAGCTCAAGATACATAGTGCTGGATACATGGATGATTACTCAAAGTTGCATTGTTAGAGACATGATGATGATGAGTTCTTACCTATATGATGATAGTTTAATACTTACATATCTTGATTGATGCAGATGTTCCCAAGTGATGATACTTGGATCATGCAGATCTTGATATAGATGAGATGGCTACAGTGTTTTTCGCATATGATATAATGTGAATGATTTTATAATGCTCAAGATCAAGAGGATGAATTGATATCTGGTCACGGGTTGATGCTATACATGTTTCTGGTCTAGATGCTATTAACTGATGCTTTTGGAGTAGATCATACATTGTGTATGATAGTTGCTGATGACTATCATGATCTTATTTAGATGTTTGGTCTCTGTTATAAATGTCATGTAAAGGTCATATCAAGACTCATGATGTAATAGTTTGTCTCTATCTATTGTAGTCATTTGATGAATCCCTTTTGGTCATATATTGTAATTTGTACCCCCACTATGCATGGGAAGGATGATGTAATATTTCAGTCATGTATAAACAATTGGCATCTGGTGTATCCCCACTTGGTTGGGTGGATGAGTCAATATCGATATATCCTCACTTGGTTGGGAGATGGATGTATGTACGAGCCTTTGATGATAGGAAGGTCATTTATGATAGATTCATTTTCTTCTTGTAGAACATCTTTTTGCAGACCTTGCTTACAGTTAGGGGGAGCATGAACAACACACTTCAGTAGAGCAGAGATTTCAGCATGTATTCAGAGGGAGCATGGATATATTGGTACACCTTGGCATATACAAGGGGGAGCTCATTCAAATATTTCAACAGGTACTCAGGGGGAGTATGGACAACGAAATGTTTATCAAGTAAAGAGACGATCTTGGTCCGCCCTTTGCCCTTGATGTCAAAGGGGAGAGTAATTTGGTGTTGTCACCATCAAGTCCAAAGGGGGAGATTGTTGGAATTATGATGCATGTGTTGTACTTGATGGTAACCTACTCGTAGAAGAACAAATCACTTATATATAACTAGATGAATCTACAGAAGAGATATCAGATGTGACAGAATACATGGGATGTAGGACATCTCAAAGGAATCAAATGACAGTTCTCAATATGAGAAGTTAACTTTGCCATCAAGTCCAAAGGGGGAGATTGTTGGCATTATGATACAAGTGTTCTCCTTGATGGCAACTCACACAGATGACAGATCATAGTGAAGTAGGTCAGTAGCAAAGAATTGATGATCAGACTACAAAGAATGAAGAAAGAAGAGTATATATACAGGTTCACTATATACCAAGTCGCGTACATACGCAGGTTCACTATATACCAAGTCGCGTATATATGCAGGTTCGCTATATACCAAGTAGGGTATACACGAAGGTTATACACGCAGGTTCACTATATACAAAGGTGCGTATACATGTGGGATCACTGATCAAAATTCGCGTATGCGTGTGCACGCACTTTCATGCATGGAAAAGTGTGTACATGTGGGAAATCTTATTTTTGGGTCCGTGGTATTTAGACCTCTGGTTTTGGTCCTTGGTATTGTGTCCGAAGTGTTGAACCCAGGTATTGGGTCCCTAGTATTGGTTCTAAATGGTTTTGGACCATGGTTTTGAGTAAGGCCTAAGACTATAAAAGGAGAAGAAGATCATTAGGCAAGTGTATGGAGAAAGTCTTGTATATCTGATGAAGTATGAGACTAGTATGTAGGTTATGGGTTCATGATGCTTTGCTTAATCTAAGGAGGAATCTCAGCGGTTGATGGAGAACAAGATCTAAGGATAAGATCGGGATCTAATGGCTTGGAATGAATCATCTCCATACGGTTTGATCATGTTTATTGTAGATTTGTATATTGACGCATGTAATCTTCTGATCTGGGTATAACTTAAGTTTGAAATAGTTGCAACTCATGAATGAATATTTACAGATGTATACGCTGGTTGAATGTGATAAAAGCGCGTAAATACGCAGGTTAGATACATCTAGGTAGTGTATACCATATGAGCTGTGATGTTTGAAGTTACAAGTGTTTCTAGTTGTTGATGAGTTCTGATGATTGTTTACTGGTGTTAGTATTCTGCATATTCAGATTGATTAATTATGTTTAGCTTCAATGTTGATGGATGAGATCTATATTGGATTAGGATCAAAATGACTTATTTTTATGAGATATGATGAATTAGATCTGTTTGCTAACATACATATTATCCTTGTATGTGTAATGATCTGAGTATGTTTGAATTCAGGAAGTGTAGCGAAGTTATAAGTAAGTAATTAATGACATATACACTTGTTCGCTTTGGTGAAGTTGCGTATACACGCTGGCTAGGCACTTCCAAGTAGCGTATGCACTCTAATGCATGATTTTTGATGATATAGTTGGTTCTGAATATTGTTGCAGAGTTCAATGTTTTGCTCTGTGTTTTGGTGACTGCATTTTGGTGACAGAGTTTCAGTGATTCAGTATTGGGTGATTCAGAGATTGATGATGTTAGTGTTGATTAATTGTGTGCTTCAATGATATTGATGGGTCCAATATGAAAATTGGATGAAACATGGCCTTCAGATTATGGTATTGTGCTTCAGAGTATCCAGTCTGAAAATGTATGAAACGTGGTGCCTGGAGGAAGAAAAATAAGGTTGTAGCCTTCTATAGGTCAGCACCTACGTACCAGTACATCATCTAGTACAAGAGCTAAGGGGGTGGTAGCTCCCTTCCAGTAGCAGCTAGAAAACGAGTGAAGATTGGAGCATTCAGTAGGTCGTCACCTACGTACTAGTAAAAGGATCGGCTAGTACAAGAGCAAAGGGGGTTGCAGCTCCCTTCTAGGAGAAGATGGAGAATGAGAGAAGGTTGTAGCCTTCTATAGGTAGAAGCTTGTGTACTGGTATAAGACTGCACCAATACAGAAATATTGTAAAAATAAGTTTCTTATTAAAAGAAGATAGAGACGACTTGCAGCAGGTGGTTTTCACCCACATTTGGTTTCCACCTTATATCATGGTGTTCATGTGTGCTTCTTGTGTGTGATGATCTGTTCTGTTTTACTGCTCCTATTTATATGGTTAATAATTTTCATATGCACTCATTATGGATCAACTGACTAAATCATAAGTTTACTGGATATACGCTTGTTGCATTAAACATAGTTTCGTATACACGCTGTTTGACTTAACTGAAGTAGCATATATGAATCTCAATATGGAAATGAAAAAGCTATATTGATTTGATAATACTGATTCACCCCCCCTCTCAGTATTATTTCCAACACAATTATGCGCCAAAGTGAGGTTATCCTTTAAGAGTGGGAGAACTTGTTGTTGATGCTCGATGTAATCTTCCACTTCTTGAACCTTATAATTTTCTCTTAAATATGATGTGATGTGATGCAAGAGCATGAGGCTTAAAGACAAAAGGATTCATTTTATTCAAAAAAAAAAATACAAAAAAGGTTTACAAGAAAAGGAGTGGGGTCCTTTAGCTGTCAATTTACAAATCTTTCTAGTTAGGATTTGAACTAGAATCTAGGATCTGGATTATCATGTAATAAATCCAAGTAGTTAGATGTAGTGTAGATTCTCGAGGAGAATATCATGTAGATTATATAGGCTTACTTATTTCGATCCTTTGACTTATTATTTGGTTGTTAAATGAACCAATACTTATGTACGTTCTGAATCATTGTAAGGGGATTTTCACTGATTCGGCTTGTTGGCCATATAGGATTAAGTTGTAAAAAACATAACTCAATGTATTGTTTTGTGAAATTGGTCAATCTCAGAGGTGTTGCATCCCTTCGTAATATCTTTATGTATCATTGATTTTCCATAATTTAGAGTTATGTTCGATCACATTTAATCTCTTTTTGTCGTATATTAACAATTGCAGGGTTTGAAAGTGTACAGGTTCCTTAATCGGGTTGAAGTGCTGCACTCGTTATTAACTGTTGATATCATTTTCAACACATTGTGCCACAGTCAATAGCAGTGATTGGCCTGGTTTTGACCCTTGTGCTAATATGAAGTCCCGCGAGTTGTAGATCTAATGGTCTTTGTCCTTGGGCATTAATCTCAAGTCTGGACCCAAACTTTTATAAATTGAAGTTTATAAACATATTAACTCTCGTAGGGGTATCATCACATATATATCCATGTGATATCACAGTGATCATTGGATCACTATTGATTTTGACCATTGGATCGTTAGTTAATATTGCATTGCAAGGTTCAAGAGTTAATACCCTGCTCTAGTGGAGTTGTGAAATGCGACATGCAATACGAAGAGCATCGATGAATATCGCATCACATCGTTAATAAGTAAAGGAACCCTGTCGATGATCTTGTGATTGTGATATGAGATGTTTAAAGAATTTGTAAAGCACTTGTTGATTGTGACTAAATTTAGCAACTCTGCTAATTTAGCATAATAGATAACTTTGGAGGTATATGATTGAGACTCTGCAGGAAATCCAAGAAGAAATTTTGTCTGAACTAGAAGAAATAGTTTCTGGATTTGAATGGTTGTCTCTTACACCTACACCCCAACCATCATTTGTGGTATCAGAGCAGCTTAAAGACACTGAACAGGGTCTCAAGGATTAGAGAAAGAAATCAAACATGGCTTTCAGAGTTGGAAGAGGACATGGTAGAAGAGGAAGACGAGTTGCAAATGCTGAAGTGATGGAAGTTATGCAACAAATGCAAGATATATTAGAAGAAATGGAATTAGGGATAGATGCAGATGCTAGAGATGTCAGTGAGCCTGAATCTGAAGCTATAGAAGAGGAGGAAACTATAGAAGTTACTCCTAACATGAGATTCTTTAAGTTAGTGTTGAGATCCACATCTAGACCCGGAACTGAGGTTTCAATTTATGCAGGAGTATTAAATCCTGAGGAGCTGATACATTGGATTAATGACATCGAGAAATTATTCGATTATGAAGAAACAGAGGATGAAAATAAGGTGAAGTTTGCTATCAGAAAGTTGAAATGACATGCAACACTTTGGTGGGATGGAGTGCAAGCAGAAAGAAAGAGAATTTGTAAGTAGCAAAATAAAATTTGGAACAGAATGGTGGCAAAGTTAAGGAGTAATTTTTTACCAAGTAATTATCAACAAACATTATTTAGACAAATGCACAATCTTAGATAGAGGTCTTTGACAGTGTAATAATACACAGAGGAATTCTACAAGGTGAGCATAAGAGATGGACAAATTCAAGATACAGATGAGAAGGTGGCAATATATGTGAATGGTCTTAGAATAGACATTCAAGATGAGATAAGTGTATTGTCTCCTAAAACAGTAGAAGAATATTATCATATGGTATTGAAGGCTAAAGGAAAACTCATGAGGAATCAGTCTGCTAGAAATAGAGGTACTTTCCGAGGAAGGGGAAGTCAAGGTGTTAGAGGAAGGTCTACAACACCTAGACATGGAGCTAGAGCAACTCAAGTTAGCATACACCCACAAAAGTGGATGTAAGTGGCAGAGGGAGTTTTCCAGAGGAAGAGGAGGCAGAGGTAGAGGAAGAGAATTTATATGATACAAATGTAACAAGCTAGGACATAGAGCTTATGAGTGCCCAGAAAACGTAGGAACACCTCAAAGAAAAGCAATTGTTGCTTAGACTGAAGAGGAAGCAACAACAGCGACAGAAGAAGAAAATGTACCAGAGAGAGGAGAATCTTTGGTAGTTAACAAAGTATTGCTAAAGCTAGCAAAGGAAGTTGTTGAACCAGCACAAAGGAAGACTTTGTTTAGGACTGTGTGTAAGGTTTAAGGAAAATGTTGCCATATGATAATTTATAGTGGCAACATTTGATAATTTGGTCTCTACAGGAATGGAGAAATTGAAATTGAAGACAAAGAAACATCCAACACCTTACAAGGTGTCATGGCTACAAAAGGGACATCAGTTGTTAGTGAATGAACAATGTGAAGTGGAGTTGCAACTGGGAAAGTATAAAGATAAAATTTTGTGTGATGTGATGCCTATGGATGTATGTCACATATTTCTTAGAAGACCTTGGTAATATGACAGAGGAGCTATGCATGATGGAAAAAGAGACACATACAAATTTGGTAGAGATGGTGTCAATCATACATTACTGCCTATGTAAGAAGAGGATGCATCAAGAAAGTTTGATCCGAAGACTCTATTGCTAAGTGGAAAAAAATACTTGCAGCAGATTGAAGAGAATGAGGTGGATTTTGCATTGATTTGAAAGCCCAAGGTAATAATTACTTCCACTCAAGTTTTTGATTTACCAATTGAAATACAAGATATGTTGGACAGTTATTGTGATGTCATTGTAGATGACTTTCCTAATGAGTTACCACCCATTAAAAAAATCAGTCATCATATAGATTTGATTCCAGAAGAAAATCTACCAAATAAAGCAGCTTACAGGATGACTCCCATAGAGAAAGAAGAAATCAGAAAACAAGTTCAAGAACTGTTAGATAAAGGACTGATTAGAGAGAGTTTGAGTCCTTGTATAGTGCCAACAGTGTTGAGCCCAAAGAAATATGGAGGTTGTAGAATGTGCACTAATTCAAGAGCAATCAATAAGATAACAATCAGGTACAGATTTCCTTTACCTAGAATCAAACATTTGATGGATTGTTTGAGTGGAGCTAGATATTTTACAAAGTTAGATTTTAAAAGTGGTTATCGTCAAATTAGAATTAGAGAGGGAGATGAATGGAAAACTACTTTTAAAACAAATGAAGGATTGTATGAATGGATGGTAATGCCTCTTGGGTTGTTAAATACACCTAGCACATTCACGAGGCTTATGAATGAAGTTTTGAAGGAATTTAATTGTAAATTTGTAATAGTATATCCAGATGATATATTAGTTTACAACGGGTCTAAGGAGGAACACATGAGACATCTGAATAATGTCATACAAATGTTTCAGCAAGAGAAGTTATTGCTAAATTTAAAGAAGTGTTCATTCATGAAGGAAGAATTGGTGTATTTGGGTTTTGTTGTTTCTGTTGATGGATTAAAGATGGATCCAGAGAAGATCAAGGCAATCATAGAGTGGCTATTGCCAAAAAGTGTTTTCTGAGGTAAGAAGTTTTCATGGTCTTCCTAGTTTTTGTAGAAAATTCATAACGAACTTTAGTAAGATCAATGCTTCTATTATCGACACTATAAAGAAAGATAGACAACCATTTAAATGAACTATTGAAGCAGAAAGGAACTTTTAGCTGTTGAGAAACAAGATCACTGAAAAACCTATTTTGATTTTTCCTGATTTTAATAAACCTTTCCAAGTGAAATTTAATGCCAGTGGAGAAGCCATTGGAGCTATTTTGAGTCAGGAGGATAGTCCTTGAGCTTATTTTAGTGAAAAGTTGAATGAGACCAAGAAGAAATATTCTTCTTATGACAAGGGATTTTATGTAGTGGTTGTTACCGGGAATAGTGTCCACTCGGATGCTGCTATTCCCACTAAGACTGGTAGCTATCTTAGAAGCAAATAAGTAAAGTCTAGTTTCATTTTCCTTTATGAAAATAGACAAGAGAGGGACCAAGGAGACCAACCCCAGTCTTGCGCTTCATTTCCTCTCCTTCCTGATAGAGCTTCACTGCTTCTTCTTCATTTGCCTAGCTTCAAAGAGCACTTGTGGAATCACAACAACATACTACTATCGAAGAACAAAGATCTATATTTATAAATAACATTGGACCAGATGTGTGTTAACCATACAAATGCATATATAAACAAGTACACAAGAATATGGAGGAAAGCTTGAATAACTTTATTAAGATGAAAAGTAGCAAGAGGATTACAACCATATGTTCTGAACCACCATCATCCTCCAGCTAGAAATCCCTTCTTCACCTCAAGCAAAGCTTAGATCACCCAACACTATGAATGTACACCAGGAAACCAACAACACTTCTCTATAAGATACAAAATTCCAGCCTTTGGATCTTTGTGATGAGGGATCCATATATAGATGATTATAGAGAGGTGAGTCATCTTCTGGGATCTTGATTAGTGTCTTCTCTCTGATGGTTCCTGCTTCCACTTGGAGAATGAGGATCTCTTACTCATCCCTGGTCGAAACCAGAGAGGCAAGTGTCAGAGGGGAAGCTTCTAGAAGATTCCAGTATCTTCTACCTTGCATTTTGTCCCTGCCATTTGTCCATTCCTGACCATCGCACCCTACAGAGGATCAATTTAGTATGCATCGCACCTTGTACATTGGGAAGGTGATATGCATCGCACCCTCTACACTGGGCTTTCAGTATGGTCCCGTTTTGACAATTTATGAGCATTGTTTAGTGGAAAACTTCTGGGAGATGATGTAATCAGCTGACCTTGTTCCTTTAGGTAGTGAAGCAACACTTTTAGGGACTTAGGAGTCCTCAGTTTATGGACATTTATGATTGGGGTTGAAGTGCCCAAAAATTTCAATAACAGTTGCCCCCTAAAGCATGAGGTCGTTAATCTTTCTGATGTCGGGTGAAATGCTTTACTATGAGGATTGAAGTTTTTCCGAGCTGGGAGGCGACCTGTAATAAGATACAATAAAATACATTATTTTGACAACATTTTTTCATGATCTAGCTAAGGCGGGAATTCCCATGCTCAGCTTTATAAATTCATTTTCATGTACATAGGACAGACAATCGTCTGTGTGATAGACTGATGATTCGGACTCATCATCCTTTGATTTAGATGATCATCTGTTCGGAAATGATGTACACTTGATCTCTTTATATTCCTGAATATATCGCAGCCTGGATGGATGAAACTAGATCCAGGGTCTTCAAAACTCGTTCAATCTTCACTCGCAGTACAAGTCGATCCATGTGAAAAATGTTTTGGAGTCAAACATGGAAAGACATCGCCTGGTTACCAGCCAATGATGTAAGTTGTTAATAGGCACGAGAGGAATCACCAATAATGACAATGACCCTCAAGGTACTACAGTACAATTCACGTGGTGTGAAAAATGACTTGGCATCGAACACCACGTAAAATATCTCGGTCAAAGGCCATTGATGTAAACCTGTTGCCGAAAGTGAGAAACTTGCCATTGAGGCATGCAAGCTTCAAAGTACTGAAAGGGTTGTTCCTAAGTCAAGTTCTTGGATAATGAGCTGATGTCGAAAAGAAGCGACCTGTCGCAGGAGGGCCTTAATGAATCCCACATCAATGACATGGAACGAAGAAAATGATTTTGGAGGTGAAAACAATATGACGATACAGGGTACAGGGTGGTGGTCATGAAGGAATGGAGCATGAATGTATTGCACTGGGTGAGACACAGGAGAATTGTCTTAATGACTTATCTTGAACATATCGGCAACACTGATGATGGATTGGTAGCGTTAACCCCAAAGATGGATGGTGTGATGGATCAATGGTGACGATCAGTGAACGGAACAACCCAACCCAGCCTGGATGCGGAAGGAAAGTGTCATGTTCAAGAGCGACTTGCTACCAATAAAGTTTTTTCAAGTTTCCATCCCAATTTTCCCCAGTCATTGCTGACCAGTACCTCTTTATTTTTGTCAAGCTTGAGGAGGATAACATATGTTTGTTCTATAATCCTCCCTTCAGGCGAACCTGTCGCTATATTTTAGCGAGTCTAGCGACAGTGAAACTCGTTCTCGTCCATTTGGATGAGTTTGTCGCTATTCGGTTTTAACGAGTTTAACGACAAAGATAACTCGGTCCCTTTCAATTTTAGAGAGTCTAAAAGGAACGGAAAGGAGACTCCAACGATTCTTTTTCTTTATATAATCCCTTAAGTCCGAAAAAGCGTAAAATAGTACAAAAGGGATGAATTTTCGATAGTTTTAACAAGCCGAACGAGACAAGCGCTCGATCTTTTTGTGTAATAATCCCTCAGGTCCAAAAAGATTAAAATCTAGAGGAGGGATAGCACTTCCGATGATTTTAAAAAACCGGAGAGGCCAATCGCTCGGCAATATTTTCATATTTTACGAGTCAGTTGAAAAGAGCTTAAAGGAGACTCGTTTTCGAGAAACGAGTGATAGTTTCGGATAACAGATGATTCCAGGTAAGATTTGGAATTTCCCAATCACGACAGTGTCACAACGATAGCTAATAGAATCACTCTTCGCAAATGTTCCTCAAAGGGGTAAACAATCATATGGGGGTGAATGATCGGCTAAAAACAGAGTGGAGGTGATGATGAGAACACAACCAAGGCTCAAAAGCTGGCGATAAGGCATTCACAATGGTAATTTACTGGTTCATTTTTTAATGAGCTTAAACGTTGGGGGAAACATTTGCTCATGACTTATGTTTATTTTTTAATGAGATTGAACTATGCGCTAAAACTGCTCGTCGGGGGTTTATTTTTTAACGAGCTTGAACCCTGCGGTAACATTGCTCACAATTTTTTTTTGCACCGTGGCATAACCAGATTGATGCCCCCCACATGCGTCTGAATGACAATCATTCAAGACTTTTTCAACCTCCTCATGGGTGGGGCACCTCCGCAGAACTGTATCGATACCACGACGGTAAAGAGTATCACCGACGATCACGTAGTCTTTTGCTTGGTATCGAATATGTCATTGTTCAGAGCGTGAGGTATTAGACCTATATGTTTGTGTCTGGAGATAGATGATTATATCTCCGTACCATAGATTGCTTGAAGATATCAGAAACAAATTTTCATCCACGATTGCTTCTTCAAATGTTGCATCGTTGGACGACGATGGGATATCACATAGTAACTCCGCGAATACCAGGGCTTTCTTTGATTTTGATTTTTTGAAATCCAAATCAAACTCTTGTAGAATTGCTATCCATTTTGAATATTTTCCCCCCAGCAACTGTCGCGACAATATATAAGTCATGGGGTTGCAATCTGATAAAATGGTAGTTTTTCTGAAGAGGACGTAGTGTCAAAATCTTTGTATCACTTGAACAGCTGCGAGGGTGAGATTTTCAACGTAGGAGTATTTCATTTCTGTATCATTTAAGTTTCGGCTTAAATAATATATAGTATGTTCAATTCCATTGTCTTCTTGAACTAAAACCATTGCTATGGTCGTATCTTCTATAGCCAGATACAGGTTAAAGTTTTTTTGATAATCAGGAGCATACATTAATGACGCTTGTATTAGAGATTTATTTAAAGCATCAAAGGACGCTTGCGCGACCTTGTCCCAAATGAAGGGTACTTCCTTTTTCAATAGACGAGTATAACCTTTAGCTAGTTCGGCGTAATTTGGAATGAACCTCCTAAGGAAGTTTTCTTTCCCTTGGAGTTTCTGAATTTGAAGCAAGTTTGAAGGTGGAGGCAAATCGATGATTGCCTGAACATTGCAAGAGTCAAGAAGAATCCCATCCTTTGAGACTACGAAGCTGAGTAAACGACCAGAACTGACACAAAACACACATTTGTGTGGATTGAGTCATATCTTGTAGTGTCGGCAACGTAGAAATATCACTCTCAAATGGCGCGGATGATCGGTCCGCTTTCGCGAATGAGCTGGGAGATCATCGAGATATGGTTGAACGATTTTTTTGTCATGGAAAGCATAGTTCATTACTCTCTGAAAAGTTGCCCCTATGTTCTTCAAACCAAAGGGTAGATTGCGATATGCGAATGTGCCCCACGGAAAAATCAATGTAGTCTTTGACTGGTCCCGTGGGTGGATATTTATTTGATTATACCCGAAAAATCCATCCATAAATGAAAATATTTTGCATCCGGCGCATTCATCAATTATCTGGTCGATAAAGTGTGTAGGGTAGTTGTCTTTTGGATAAGCTTGATTTACATCCATGTAATTGACGCACACTCTAATCGTTCCTTATTTTTTCATCACAGGAATAATATTCGATACCCAATCAGTTAGAGGAATGGGGTAAATAAAACCAGCATGGAGGATTTTTTCAACTTCTGCCTTGATGGCAACGACTTTCTTGGGGTGCACCTGCCATAGCTGCTGTTGTACAAGTTTGACATCTGGATACATCTTAATTTTGTTTTCAACTATGCTCGAGTCAATACCTGGCATTTCATCATATGACCAAGCAAAGACATCTCTAAACTCGCGAAAGAGAGCGCTATATATTTCCAGTTTTGATGAAGAACAAGATTTGCCAACATAAATATTCTCTACAAAATCTATTTTGGTCGAGATATTTATGGCAGTAGTCTCTTCGATATTGGATAGGTTTCTCTTGGAATCCACTGTATTTACAGCATTCGTCAGAAAGTCAAATACTGAAGGATGGTGTAGGTTACCAGAATTATCTTCTTTCCAGTTTAGAATATGGGAATGATGGTGGTAATATTTCCATGGTGCCCCATCAATCATCATCGATTGAATGATTCCTTCATATGTAGAGTGTACTTGCGACCAAGGATCTGAAGGGGTGCCATATTCCTTAAACCTATCTATCCAAATGCTCGATGAGCGTTGATGTGGGTTTGCCTCCCATGCTGAAAACATTGATTGCTATAATATTTCCAGTGGGGTTAGAGGCAAAACTTGCAGATGATCCATTTTAACATCATTCTCTGACATCTTTTGGATGGAAGATATCATATTGCAGGTTCCTACATTAGCCACTTCCACCAAATTTGTAGGAGGCGGTAGGGTAAAAGTTCCCATTAACGTAGGGTCTTTTAGTAGGCCTAGTCTGATATTGTGAAGCGTGCTAGGGCTTCCGGCATGGATCATTGGAATGCTTCCCGTAACTTGTGAACTATTGGGGAGAAAATTTTGTTGGTCGATTATTGTAATTCCTCCTTGGGAAGGAAATGCAATTTTCCTAAAGTAGGTCGACATAACGGCTACCATGGCATATATCCGGGGTCTTCCCAGTAGGATGTTGTAATCGAGGTTTTCGTCGACGACTTCAACATCGATTTCTATTGTTTTGCCCACTAGTTCAAATTTCAAGTTACTTAATATTCCACACGGGTTGTATGTTCGTCCATCAAATGCTTTCAATGTCATCGATGATCGCGATAAGGATGGAGATCCTAGAGTTTTCCAGCAACTCATCGACATGATACATGTGGATGCTCCCTAATCAATAATTGTTCTATGAACAGTTTTGTTGAGGGCTTTCACTTGAATGAGGAAAGATAGTTGAGCTGGAAACTGAGGGTCGTATCCTTTGTGATTAAAGGATACAAGATTGGAATCCATTGGGTCAATCCCACCTATCACTGATAATAAAGCTTTCTTTTGGGAGGGGAAATTTTGTAGTACCTCAAGAGTCGACATCGGGGAGGGTGATTGGGCTAAATCCTCCACTATATTATAGTGTTGTGTTGCTCGGGCACGAGGATTAAACGTTGATTTGTGTACTACTCCCTTTGGAAGTTTTATTGTTAATTCAGGAATGATGGGTGGCACAGCTTTGGTTGAAGTTGTTGTTGAACTACTAGGTTGATCATTATCCTTGTTGTTCAACATCTGTGGATTCCCGTAATCTTTACTCCTTGTCGATATCAGAGCATCATTCAGTTGCTTTAAAACTGACAACATTAGCACTTGGGATGGGGAAGCATTTTCGCTAGCAACCAGATTTGTTCCTGGGTTTGGAAACGGATCAGTCAATACAAACGAGGTTTTTGAACTTTTGAAAGATTTTCTAAATTCTTCTTTATATGGACACTCTCTGGTCCAATGATCCTCATCACATATATGACATGGAGTTTTGGGTTTCCCATTCCCAGAAGGGTTTGTAGAAGATTTTCTAGGAGATGATTCCTCCTGGTTTTTCTTCTTCCCTTGTTTTTTCTTCTTGCCTCCTGGTTGCTTGGGTTCTTTTCTTTTTTCTGTCAACACAACATTTACTTCCGAGGCTAGAAGTTCCTCATTTGCATTTTGAATCAAAACCGTGCGGGCCTTTTTCGATGTAGCTTTTACGGTTTTAGTGCTTGTCGTACCTATCACACCATCGACGGCATGAGAGTCTTTGTTTGATATAGGAGGCAGAGGAACATAAAATTTTGGTCAAGGAGCATCAGGGATTTTATCGTAGAGCATGCCAGACTTAGTATAAATCAAGTCTAGATATTGTGCATGAGCAATAACTTGCTCTTCAGTGATGACTCCTCCCTTTGCCACATCTTCTGTAATAGCAAGTAACATCGACTTAATAAACCATTCAGCCAATAGATGATCAGGAACATACGTTTCTACCATTCTACGACGGTGTTGCCACTCATGAATATGATCAGATATGTGAGTGACTGTCGTTTGATTGAAATTGGTAAGTAGATCAGTTCCTGTTTCGTACCTTAAGGTAATTGAAAATGGGTTAAAAAGGTTGTGGCTAGGGTACTGAAATTATCAAAAAAAGCTCTAGGCAGTTCGATATACCACTTTGTTGTCGAACCAGTTAACGTGCACTGAAAGAGGTGAAGCCGAATCGAATCATCATTGAGAGTGTTTGATGAACACCATAGATGAAAAGTCATCACATGATTCAATGGGTCTTTTCCCGAATTTCCATTAAATTTAGGAATATCAGATGGAAGTTTATACGGAATCTCCAGCCACTAAGGGGCGTAGGCAATTGGATTGTTCATTAGTTGACTTAGATCTGGTAACTCTAAAGTTGCTACAAAAGGAAACTGTTGATTCAGGCTTGGTTGAGCATACCCAGGATAAGACAGAATTGTTTGAGCCGTCGGTCTTTGCATACCAGCATAATGCATTTGATGTTGGTAACTTTGGTAAGGTTGATGGGCATAACCATTATGATATGGTTGATATGGCTGCCCATTACTGGCAAAGACTTGTTGCTCATATCCTTGGTAAGCCTGCTGGAATTGCGGTTTTTGGTATTGCACTAGCCATGGATATGAAGTCATGGGCTGTTGTCCAGTATTGACTGTTTGAGCAAGATGGGGGTTGGTGTTCCCCATTTGGACCTGTGCCATTCCACTAGTTGGTGATTGCGGTTGTGTCGTAGGTACAAGAGTTTGTTTCATTACAACCTACGAAACTTGAGGTCGGCATACAATTGGTGACGGTTGTACTTGCGATAATGCCATGATAGCCAGCGTAGTGGGGATATTTGTCATAGGTAAACTTTGTTGTATTGAGCATACAACTCTTGGTTGTTGAGGCAGGATTGGCACCCAACCGCTAGTTGTGATTCCAGCATGACCCAAATTTTGTTGCGAACTCACGCATGGTTGTCCTTCCAAGGAAGGAAATGAAAGGGTGTATGGCACTCCATACGACGGTAATCTAGTACTCAAAGGAATGATTTTCCTTTGGGGACCAGTTTGCCCAAATCTACCTTGTGACGGATAAATTTGTTAAGACTCAACGTAAGAGATTCCAGATATAATTCCGGACGAAAAAACAGGAACAATCCATATTGTCAAAATAGCCGCTGGATGGACTCCATCCAGCGATTGAAAGTTGGTTGGGACAGATGGCATGCCAGCGAACATTGTTGGAATAGCAGAAGGAGCTTCTGTTATTACTATGTCGGGTAACGCAGTCCTTGATGTTGACGGTTGTTCAGACATATTAAGCCTATCCAAAATATTCCTCAGCGATTCTTTAGGAACTTCCGATGGCGAGTGATTATCTTCTGATGAAGAAGGATACAGGGCGATCCCATCTCCAAGTTGCGTTGGAGTGCTAGATGGAGGATTTTCCACAATCTCTTCTATGGAAATCAATCTGGGAGGAAGAGGCAGATCGTCAAGTCCGTAAAATATTTTTGGTGCTGAAGAAGATATAAGTTCTGCAGCAACAGACACTTGGGGAGTAACACCTTCTGAATCGGTTGTAAATGGAGCCGGTTCAGGAATATAAGTGTTTACCGTCACACTAGGATCAGTTGTAATGTCCTTTTGTTGTTGTAGAATTTCTTCTGTAGAGGCAGGGATACCAGAAATGTTCAGAGTAACCAAAGTCTCTGAGGATGTTGGAGTGCTCACTCCAACCAACCTAGGGGAATTTGATCCTGTCAAATGAGTTTGCTTTGTCCGGAATGGTTTCGCTTCCAGAGTTAACGACAGTTGACTCGTAAGTCTCCGTGAATGACGGGGTTTTGATTGACTTTCTTCCACGATTGCGGATTACTTGATCAACTCAAAATAAAAGGGAAAAATGTTTTTCGAATTAGATGAATTTTAGATGCTTTGACACAACTTGTTTTTTCAATTTTAAAGAGTCGAGAAAAAACAAAAGATGACTCTAGACGCCTTCGATTTTTATTGAGCCTAAAGTGACAAGTGCTCAGAGGACCTTTTCCTTCGAGTCTGAAAAGGAGCAAAATGGAATTCTCTGGAGGTCTAGGTAGAGGGGATTACCAAACCAATCGCAAAAATGCAGAATACTTTTTTATGGTACAGCAGTCAATCTTCCTGAATGCTGCGTTCAGTGCATTGCAATCGATAGGGCGGAAAACACGGCTTCCTAAGGATAAAGGATGCAGCCTATTGTGGTCTCCCAAAATATACTCGACAGTACGTGGGAGCACAAGTCCGTACTATTACTTGTCATCTCAGAGTGGAGGAATC
>APFE031565605.1:205944-224387 GCA_000404065.3 Pinus taeda
CTCAGGGGTAGTATGGTAGTCTGCCCCTTTTCCCTTGATGTCAAAGGGGGAGAGTGATTGGTTGTTGTTTCCATCAAGTCCAAAGGGGGAGATTGTTGGCATTATGATACATATGTTGTACTTGATGGAAACCCACTCATCTCAAATGATAAATTATAGTGCAACAAAGTTCACGCACTTTCATGCAGAGAAAAGTTCACGCACTTTCATGCAAAGAAAAGCGCACGCACATGGGAAACATTGTGATTGGTTCATGGTATTAGTCCGGCAGTTTTTGATCCTATGGTTTTGGTCCGTGGTATTTAGTCCTTTGTATTTAAACCTATGGTTTTGGGCCATGGTATCTCGTCATAAGTGTTGATTCCAAGTATTGGGTCCATGGTATTGAATTGTTATGGTTTTTAGTCCAAGGTATTATGAAAGGCCTAAGGCTATAAAAGAGGAAGGAGATCATTTGGCAAGGCATTTTCTGAATCATTGAATATCTGATAAAGTGCTAGATCTGGAATACTGTGATTGGGTTATGGTGCAGATCTGGATCTGAATGAAGAAGGAACCTGAGCGCAAGGAGAAGGATAAGTTCTATTGATGGGTAAAAATCTTAAGGCTGGAATAGTGGTATCTCTATATGATTTTGATCTGTGATATGTGGCGCACGCTGATCTATAAATCTCATAATCTGGGTTAACTAATATCTGAATGTTTGAAAGAATGAATTTATAGATCTATACGCAGGTTCAGTGAAGTAGCGTACATCTCTTGATTTATGTTCTAGCTGCTTCTGTTTATTGCTACAGTGTTCTGCATTCACAAGTGGGGTGTGATTACTGTTATTATGATCTGGGTACAGTCGTCAGAGAAGTGTTTATTTTGATTCAGTTTTGCTTGGTGAAAAGGTGATTGGTTGATGCAGAAATTCTTGATGTTTGATTGATGTTATTTGTGGATCCAATCTGAAAATTTATGAAACGTGGTCCCTGGAAGGAAGAGAAGGTTGTAGTCTTCTGCAGGTAGCAGCTTGCATACTAGTATCTCAACTAGTACAAGAACTAAGGGGGTTGTAGCTCCCTTCCAAGAGAAGATGGAAAACGAGAGAGGGTTGTAGCTCTCTGCAGGTAGCAGCCTGCGTACTGGTAAAGGACTGCACTAGTACAAAATCATTGTAAAAAGAAGTTTCTAATTGAAAAGATAGAGACATTGCAGCAGGTGGTTTTCACCCACATTGGGTTTCAACCTTATATCTTGTGTTCTTGTGTGCGATTGTCTTCTGCTCTATTTTTCTGTTTCTGGTTACTGTTTATATGATCCTGATGCACAGATTAATGTTCAACATCTGTAGAATATTTTAAATTATAAGTCTGTATGGTATACGCGGGTTTCCGTATCTGTAGTTGCATATATACACGATTTTCTCTAATTGAAGTAGAGTATATGTTTTGGGTTTGAAAAAGAAAATAATTGACCAGATAATACTGATTCACCCCCCCTCTCAATATTATTTCCAACAATTGGTATCAGAGCAGGTCCTTCAGAAGAAGCTTGATTTCTTGAAGGAAGATCTATCATCATGAGCAACTACGAAAATGAGGCATTGATTAGGCCACCAATTTTTGATGGGAGCAACTTCGTCTATTGGAAGGTAAGAATCACAACCTATCTTCAATCTCTTGGTACAGAAGTCTGGGATATCATAGAAATAGGATACACATTTCCATCAACAACTCCTACAAATACAACTGGTAAAAAGCAGTATGAAACGAATGCCAAGGTTGTCAATACTTTATTAGGGAGTCTATCTCAATCAGAATTCGTCAAGGTTATGTAGCTAAAAACCACAAAAGAAATATGGGACAAGATCGTTTTGAGCTATGAAGGAGATGATCAGGTAAATGAGCTAAACTACAAACTCTCAGAATGCAATATGAAAATCTCAAAATGCACAATGATGAAAGCATGGCTAACTATTTCCTACTTATAGATGAGATTGTTAATTGTAGGAAAAACTTGGGGAAAGAAATAAAAGAAGTTGTTTGGGTTGAAAAGGTTCTAAGATCTTTGTCTCCTAAGTTTGATTCAAAAGTTTCTGCCATAGAAGAAAAGCAGAATCTACAGAGCATTACCATGTCACAGGTGCACGAAATCCTAGCTGCTTACGAAATGAGAAAAGGTGGACCATCAGACAAGAGAGAAGCTGCATTCAAAGCATCAGGAAAAGGAGATCACAATGAGTCAGGACATATGTCAGAAGAAGAGGAAGAATCAAATTTTGTCAAGAACCTTCAACGGGGAACTGGAAGATTCAGAGGTAAGTTGCCTTTCAAATGCTTTGCTTGTGGAAAAGTCGGTCACTATGCTGCCAAGTGTCCTCATAAAGATAAAGGTAAGGAACCAGTTAGATGGAACAAAAAACAGAATGTAAGTAAAAAGAGCTATTATACTCATGAAGACAATGATGGACTTTCAAATAGTGATGAAGATGAAAACGACAATGATGATAGACTTTTGATGGCCTTTGAAGATGATGATTTCTTGGATGCTATAAATGAAGAAGGTCTTTATGAAGAAATTTCTAAACTTAAAATTTGTTTAGAAGAAAAGAATATGATCATAGATACTCTGACATTCCAACTTGCTAAAAGAGATAAACACAATGAAGAGTTAGAATGTGAAATTGTGGGACTTAGAAAAGAAATTGAGAAAACAAAAGCTCTTAATCTTAGATTGCTAAAGGATCTGAAACTTTAGATGAAATTATCAAAGCTGCAACGTTCTCCTCTAAACAAGACCAGGTCTCAGATATTTGAAGAAGCATATCAAAGCACAAGAACATCCCACCTCCAAAATAGGTCTTGAAGGTAGCAAGGAAAATGAACAAGGTTGGACAATCGACAAACAAAAGCATAAGGAGATCACCAGGTAAAATAGGGACAATTTGCTGTCAAGAATGAACAAGATTACCAAGTTTAAATTGGGGGGCCGAATCCACTTCAAGGATGAACATAAGCTTCAAAAACCAACCACAGGTAAAAATCATTTCAATTTTACCTCAAAATGATGTCAAATAGATAATAACTACAATAATATGGTTGTAGGTTTTGATAATCGCAGGGAATTTCTTCAATGGCCAATGTTCTCTTGTCATAAACTTTGGTTCCACAAAAGCTTGCTCAATGTGTTGCCTACAAACCATTCCATGACTAGGAAGCTCAAAAACAAAGGAGATGGACTGGGATCATGAAAAGGGCCTACAATAACTTTTCTGCTCTTGAAAATGAAATAGAATGTTCTATTTGTAACAACTTCGGTCATGAAGATTCTGAATGTAGGAGTAGGTTTCGGCAAACAACTCAGAAGGAGCAAGCTTCATTTAGTCCCAAAACATGGAGAAAGAAAGAAGCAGAACCAGAAAGATGTGGGATAGCCTTATATGCAGAAGGACAGGAAAATCAGTGGTATATCGATAGTGGATGCTCGAAACATATGACGGGTGATAAGGAAAAACTTCAGTCATATAGTGCCTTAGAAAAGGAAAATAAGGTCTCATTTGGAAATGACACCCCAACATTCATAAAAGGTAAAGGTTCTGTTCGTTTGAAAGAGAAGGTCAAAGCTGGAAATGTTATGTATGTTGATGGCTTAAAGCATAATCTATTGAGTGTTAGTCAAATGTGTGATCAAGGAACTGAGGTAATATTTTGATCAAATGGATTTATTGTTTGTGAGCTTGATACAGGAAAAACAGTGATCAAAGGCATAAGAACTCCAAATAATTTATACGTACTCAAAGGAGGACAACAATAATGCTATCTAAGCAAGAATGATGAACACTAGCTATGGCACAAAAGAATGGGGCATCTAAGCTTCTCTCAGATAAGGAAAACATGCAAATATCAAGGGGTTTGTGATCTCCCTAACATTAGAATTCTAGACAATACAATATGCAAATCATGTTAGTTTGGTAAACAAACTAGAACTAATTTCCCCGAGAAGGAAGGATTAGCTAGCAGGCCACTTGAACTTGTCCATACTGATATATGTGGTCCAACTAGGAAGAGGTCACCTCGAGGAGAAGAGTACTTCATATTGTTCATTGACGACTTTTCAAGGATGTGTTGGATAGGACTTATGAAGTATAAAGGTGAAGCTTTCGAAAAGTTTAAAGCATTCAAAGCCTTGGTTGAAAACGAATCAAATCGCAGAATCAAATGCCTCAGGTCTGATCGAGGAGGAGAATTTACCTCGGATGAATTTTTTGATTTTTGTGAAGAACATGGAATAAGAAGGGAATTTTCTACTGCAAGGACTCCTCAGCAAAATGGAGTAGTGGAAAGGATGAACAAAACGGTTCAACAAATGGCTCGTGCTATGCTTGATGATTTTGGAACTCCCGCAACCTTCTAGGGTGAAGCCGCATTTGCTATAGTTACTATTCTCAACAAGACAAACATCCAGGTAAACAACACTGAGACTCCTCATGAACTTTGGTATGGTAAGACTCCCACGGTAAAATACTTCAAAATTTTTGGAAGCAAATGCTACATCAAAAGGACTGATGAAAACCTTGGCAAGTTTGAACCTGGAGCAGACGAAGGCATTCTCCTTGGTTACTCTCCTCACAACAAAGCATATAAGTGTTACAATAAAAGACTTGGAAAAATTGTTGAAAGTATTGATGTAGTGGTTGATGAAGAAGGAAACACTCCTAGGCAAGTAAAATCTAAAGATTTCGAAGATGATGAGGACTATCCTTCAACATCAAATCAGACTCATGATGAAGAAGAAACCCATGAGGCACTAGAAGAACAGATAAGGATAGAAGAAAAGACTCCATCCATATATGTCCAGAAGAACCATCCAGAGACTCAAATTTTGGGACAGAAAGAGGCAGATGTACAAAGAAGAAGAAGTATTTCTGAAGGTTCAAGCTATCTAGCATTTCTTTCCTCCACTAAACCACAAAATGTAAGAGAAGCATGTAAAGACGAATGCTGGGTCAAGGCCATGGTGAAGAACTTGATCAAATTGAAAAAAATAACACTTGGGAGTTGGTCCCTAGACCAAAAGATTAGAATGTAATAGGGACAAAATGGATATTCAAAAATAAGCTGAATGAAAATGGAGAAGTCATTAGAAACAAGGCCAGACTTGTTTTCAAAGGTAATGCACAACAAGAAGGTATTGACTTTGAAGAAACTTTTGCACCAATTGCTATACTAGAGGCTATAAGAATGTTCCTTTCTCTCTCTAGCTTTCAAAAATTCAAAGTATTTCAAATGGATGCAAAATCTGCCTTTTTAAATGGGGACTTAGAAGAAGAAGTGTATATTGAGCAACCAGATGGGTTTATCCTTGGAAATGATCAAAAACTTGTATTCATACTTAAGAAGGCACTTTATGGTCTTAAACAGGCTCCAAGGGCTTGGTACTATCATCTGGACAAATACTTCCATCAACAAGGTTTCTCAAAAGGATTAGCAGATAGCAATCTATATATAAAAATTGATAATGAGAAATTGGTAATACTTGTTGTATATGTTGATGATATCATCTTTGGTAGCAATGAAGAAGTCATGAGTCAAAACTTTGCTTTGCTGATGCAGAAAGAATTTGAAATGTCCTTGCTTAGTGAGCTGACATATTTTCTTGGTTTACAAATCCAACAAAATAAAGACAGTATCTTCTTATCACAAACCAAGTACCTAAAGCAGATCTTGAAGAAATATGGCATGGAATATTAGAAACCAATATGTACCCTTATGGTAATAGGATGCAGCCTTAGCACTAATGATGAATCAATAGCAGTACATCAACCAACCTATAGATCCATGATTGGTAGTTTTCTCTATCTAACAGGTACTCGACCAGATATTATGCATGCAGTAGGAATAGTTGGAAGGTTTCAAGAAAATCTAAAGGAAACTCATCTTCAGGTAGTTAAGATAATTTTCAAGTATCTTCAAGGAACTCAAAACTATGGCTTATGGTATCCTAGAGGTTCAGATCTCACACTTCATGCATATACAGATGTAGATTGGGTAGAAGCGTGGATGACAGAAAAATCCCTAGTGGTGGTCCATTCTTCATGGGTCCTAGATTAGTATCTTAGTTCAACAAGAAACAGAGTTTAATTTCATTATCTACAGCTGAAGCAGAATATGTAGCAGCTGCATCTTGTTGTACACAACTTCTTTGGATGATGAAAACTTTGCAAGATTTTAAAATCACTTGTACTCCACCTATCTCCATCTTCTTTGATAATACAAGTGCAATAAGTATTTCAAAGAATCCTGTCATGCATTCAAAGACTAAGCACATACCTATCAAGTATCATTTTCTCCGAGAACAAATGCTTGAACAAAAGGTCAAATTAGAGTATGTTCCCTCTAAGGAACAATTCACTGATATACTCACCAAACCACTGCCCAGGGAGACATTTGAATACCTCAAACAGAAGCTGGGGGTAGTTGATGCATCATCTTGCTATTGAATCTTTTCTATTTCAGAGAAAAGTGGTTGTACGCGAGTTTCATGAGGTTGATACGCGTACATACGCCAGTTTATGTGTATACAGTCGTGCATATGTTGGTTGAAGGCAATCAGTGGGCTAGGCTCTATGTAAAAAGAGTCTGATATGGGTCTGATAGAGACCATCTGGCACAGGTTCAAGGGGAGCATATATATTCCTCTAATGACGCATTGTTGGCATTATCTTATAAGATCTTGATTCAAAGTTGTGTTGGTTTCAGGTGCAGAGGGAGAACATGGTTGCTGGTCTGAATGATGATTGACAGATGTTGCTTGTTGATAACTATCATATTTCCTCTCTATGTCTTGTATTTCTTTTCTTATCAAGGTCATGTAACGGCCTATCTTGGTTTCCCCACTATGCCTAGGGTGGATGATGTAATGTTGTTGTTTTATCATGTATCCCCATTTGGTTGTGTGAAAGAGTCAATATTGGTATATTCCCACTTGGTTGGGAGATGGATGTATGTATGAGTCTATAGTGATAGGAAGGTCATTTATGATGTATAAAGTCATGTTTATTTTGAAGAACATCTTCTTGCAGACCTTGCCTACAGTTAGGGGAAGATTGGATATCATAACAGAATAGAGAATTCAGCATGTACTCAGGGGGATCATAACCCTTTTCCCTTGATTTCAATGGGGGAGGATGATTTTGAGTGACTTGGGGTTGCCATCAAGTCCAAAGGGGGAGATTGTTAGCATTATGACACAGGTTTGGCTCTATGGCACAAGTGTTGTCCTTGATGGCAACTCACTCAAATAGCAGATCACAGTTTAGGCTCTCAGAATGAAAGAAAATGAGGTATATGCAGGTTCCTCATAAAAAAGGTGCGTACACATGCAGGATTGCTAATCAAAAGGTGCGTATATGTATGCATGAACTTTCATGCAAAGAAAAGCACGTACATGTGGGAAAACTTATGGTTGGTACATGGTATTTAGTCTGACATATTTGAACCTATAGTTTTGGTCCTTGGTATTGCATCCAAAGTGTTGAACCCAGGTATTAGGTCCCTAGTATTGGTTCTATAATGGTTTTGGACCATGGTTTGAGTAAGGCCTAAGGCTATTTAAGGGAAAGGAAATCATTTGGCACAGGTATTGACTCAAGTGTTGAATATCTTATGAGGAGAAAGATCTGGAATACTGGTGATTAGATTATGGTTTATTCCTAGATCTGAATCAAGGAGGAACCTGAACGTTACAAGATGGATAAGTCCTATCGAACGGTCAAATCTTAAGAATTGAATTGTAGTATCTTTGTGTGATTCTGATCTATTATATTTGACGCACGAATTGATCTATGAATCTGATAATCTGGGTATAATTAATGCTTGAATACTTGAAAAGGGAAAACTATCTTTCATAGATCTGTACGTATGTTCAGCGCAGCAAAGGCGCGTATACACATTGTTTTAGTAATTCAAAGAAGTGTATACGCAGGTTTGCCTTCATATAGAAGCGTGTGCAAGCAGGTGTCTCATTTTGAAGTAGCATACGTCTCATAAAATATGTTTTGGCTACTTTGGTTTATTGCTACAGTATTCTAGGTTCAATATTGTTGTCTGGTCAATGTTATTATCTGGTTACAGCATTCAGAGAAGTGATCGTTTGATTCAATATTGGGTTGTACAAAGAACATTGGTTGATGTAGATATACTTGATGTTTGATTAATGTTATTCATGGATCCAGTCTGAAAATTTATGAAACGTGGTCCCTGGAAAAAAAGAGAAGGTTGTAGCCTTCTGTAAGTCAGCACCTACATACTAGTACCTCAGCTAGTAGAAGAGCTAAGGGGGTTGTAGCTCCCTTCCAGGAGAAGCTGGAAAATGAGAGAAGTTTGTAGCCTTCTTCATGTTGAAACCTGCGTACTAGTATAAGACTGTACCAGTACAGAATCATGGTAAAGGAAGTTTATAATTGAAAGAAGATAGAGACAAATTGCAGTAGGTGGTTTTCATCCACATTGGGTTTCCACCTTATATCTTGTGTTCTTGCATGTGACTGTCTGCATTATTTTTCTATTCCTGGTTAATGTTTATATGGTTCTGACATCAACATCTGAAGAATAATTAAATTATAAGTTATACGTTAGTTTCCTTAATTGAAGTTGCATATATACATTGGTTTCACTAACCTAAGTAGTGTATACAAATCTGTGTATGAATTGAAAAATAATTGACCTGATAATACTGATTCACCACTCCCTCTCATTATTATTTCCAACACTAGCTACCCTGTTAATTGAAAGGAGGCACAAATGGAAGTAAACTAAAGCACAATAGATCTACTCTACACTAGTGTAATGGGAATGTAGCTACTTAAGCAAATGATCAGTTAAACCATAATTATATGCTATACTGTTGTAATGAATATGCAACTACTTAAGCAAATGAACAATTAAACCATGAATCAGCTACGATATACTGTTGTAATGGAGTTGCAACTACTTGAGAAAATGAACAGAAAACTAGGAATCTATGTTAGCATACATGTACAATAGAGAAGAGATTTGGCTACTAGGATTCGGCCCTAACCCAAGAGCTTCAGCCATCTGAGTTAATTCACTGCTAGCTCAAAATGAAACTCATTATTATTATCAAATCCATGGATTACATAACAAACTGTCACAAGTCTTGATACTCATAATAAAGCAAAGTTTTACAATAAAAATCTGAATAAAAATCGAATCCTACAGAGGTCCTATGCCTCTCTACTTATGCGACTTAAGTCTTCAATGACTTCCTTAAAATTAGGGAGGCTTGTCTCCAAAACTAGAGATAAATTGGTGTTGTGACTTCCATTTGCTCCACTTCCTTCTAGTCCTCAGGATTTGGCTAGTTGCACTCTGAGCTGATGGAGGAATATTCGAATGGAGGAGTTGTAAATGAGGAGGATTCCTCTCCTATAATTCCTCTTCCTTGTCCCATTCGATTTTTGACCAAGTTCTTTGCTAACATTCCTTGCTTTTATCCTTTAATCCACATGCACATTAGACTACAAAGCAAAATATCCAACTCTAACTCATCGCATAAACAAAATATACTCAAAAGTATGCAATAAGTTGTGAGAATAGTGGGTTTGACTAAGCTAGGAGGTGAATTAAGGCTCATCATCACCCCCCTACTAAAAGTGTTTCTGATCCTCTGAGAAACTTTGTCAATGTCCATGTCCTTCATCGCTCTGGTAGCCTCTCTAACATCCAATGCCTCTATTGTGGTCTCTTCTTCTTGTACATAGAAGCCTACTTTCCTTTCTACTTCTTCCCACTGCCTCTTTTCCTATTCTTCTTCTCTCCCTTCTAGCATTCCTAGTAGTAGTGGTGGATAGAATTTTAGGCCTCTCCAATTGACCTTCAACCTTTGCATTGATTGCTTATACACAGGTGTCCTGTTGAGTTCCACTCTCAACCTTTGAGGGGAGTGATATTCTCTGATCTTCAAGATATGTGGTAGTGTGTTCCATCTCCTTTAGTAGGCATGTATACTCTCATCTCCTAGTAGCCTAAACATATCCTAAAAATGTGAAATTGCTTGGTCTTGAGAAGTAAGATATCTAGATGCCAGCTGAGGATCATTTGCAATTAGATTATGGTTGCTGATGAGGGCCTTGGGATTTTATTGTTTAGCTCTGATGAAAAGAGGTTCATTATGTTCTCTGGCCAATATTCTCTTCATCTCTTCATCCCTTGACTCCTTATGGTTCATCTATGATGCCAAAGCCATTAATTGCACATCTCCTAGCTCGGCGTTAGGATCCCAAACATTCATGTCTGTGAGGGTGATGTTGTGCAAGTAAAACTTAGCCATATTGGCCCTATCCTCTAGTGTACGTTGATAAAAAAGATTAATAAACTACCTGTAGTCCTGAAATGGCATGGTGCCCCTTCGTGTTATTGTTTTAGTATGAAATTGCTGCCATTGTTCTCTGAGGTAAAGAGCATAGGATTTAGCTTGCATCCTACATAGGGTGGCCTCCAAGGAGAGGTTGGCCATACATGCTAGTTATTTTTCCCTTTTCTGAAGCTATCCTCTTAGCCATGCATTTTCCCTCTTGATTTGATCTCTCATTATCGCTTCTCTATCTCTTAAGACACTTAGCTCTTTTCCCTTTCCTTGAGCTTCTCTTGTTTGATTCTTGTGCTCTTTCTTGTTCTGAAATAGAAATGGGTTTTCCTCCTTCCTTCCCCTTTTTGCTTGACTAGGGTGCTAAGAGTAGTGAGGGTAGTTGTTGTCTCTCTCGCAGGGGCCTCTGGAGACACCCTAGGTGACTCTTCCTTGTGTTATTCCCATTTTGTTTCAATGGCTTCTTCCTCTCTATTTTTCATATTTTCTTCCTCTTCTTGTTCTTTCTCATCTCCATCAGTTTCTTCCTTCATTTTTTCCTCTATTTTAGCATCATCTTCCTTCTCTTCTCCATCATGTTCCTTTACATTAGTTTCTTCTTTATCCATCTCATACCCATCTAACGTTGTATCATCTTCTTTTTGTTTTGCCTCCTCCTCACTGACAGAAGGACTAACGTCATAGGTGAGGATTCCAATGTCATCCTTTGCTAGTAAATCTCTGAAGATTGACCATGTTATAGGGATCTTGATGTTTTGGAGGGGATCTTCAATGATGATCCTAACCAAGCCATGGTGAGCCAATTGTTGGGAATTCCCTTCCTTTACTTTGATGTTGGAGTCTATGAGTGACTGCATCAAGAAGTAGGGTATGTTGAGTGTTTGGTGAACTCGTGTTTCTACCCCAAATCTTAATTCTTCAAGAATTCTACAATGGTAGCCATAAAAAACATTGTATCTACCCTCACATGAGATATATTTGATGAGTTGGTAACCTACCTCATTCCATGGGTATGGAAAACTGTCCCTCCTTACTCCATTTTTATCCTCTTTGGGTTCTTCATCTTCAAAAAAGAATTTTCTTTTTGCCACTTGACTATCTGCTTTGTCTTCTTCTCTCCATGGAATTCCTAGGGGAAGTGTGGTGAACCTACTAATGAGCTTTGGGGTGAGATCTATAGTGAGCCTTCTAACTATGCCAGTAGCATGGATTCTATTGTGTGGGGTGAGGGAATGAGAAAATTCTTGAGCTACCTCATCATCATACCCTGTGAATTTTTTGAAAAACCCAATCCATTGGTTTCTTATAAAGATTTCAAGCACTTGCGGGTGTTGTTGTATCCTCATAGTGTTTGAGGGTTCCCTCCTATTAAACCATCCTATCATCTTGCTTGTGAGGCTTAAGGAGGAAATGAGAGGCTTGACACAAGAATTTTAAATTCGGGAGAAAACAGAGTTTCCTATGTATGTACGTCACCTCCCATAGTTGTTATATCCAATAGCTTTTAGAGAATTTCTAGTTCATTTGCTTGTAAATGGGGATGTATTTTTAGATCCTACCTCTTTAGAATGGTGGCAGTGGACAATGCTCGTGATATTCCTTCTTGAACCATCTCCATACCTATCTTGTAGACTACCTCTATTGATTGTTTTTGAAGGGTATTCATGTGTATGCTCCTCTAGAAATTCCCTTGCATAACGATGGATCCTTGCTTTCGGTGGGTGGCCAGAGTTATACGAGCAATTTGATTGAGGGAGTTTCGAGGAGGTGGAATGCATGAATGCATGCAAATGATGATTTTTTCCCACTCCTCGTAATTAGATCCCACCTTGTAGATCCGTAGTTAACCACTTCTTATCCTTCTCCTCCTCTTTCTTTGAGTTGACTATGGCCACATGTGAGAGGACACATGATTTTTTGTTTGTGATGACTGAACGAAGGTGGCCAAGATAACTGGCCACCTTTTCACTTATAAACCAACTACCTCATAACCTTTACAACTTTTGATCAAATGATGCATATGAGTGAGTGAGCAGGATACATACTTGTGGTCTCGATGACATGCTACAGTTGTCGAAGATCAGAGGTGTTGCATTGTTTATTTACTACATGGTCATTCTTATTTCTCCTCTGCTGTCTATGACTGAAAAAATGATGTGGATGCCATTTTGGAGCTCCTAGATCATACTAGTGAAGACTTGTAGCTGATGATTGATATGCTGTGGGATAGGTTGCTACAGGGTCTCCTACAAGATGTCCTGTAGCTGCTTCTCCCTTAGAATTTCTTAATCATGTTGCTAGCTGGGGCTGTGAGGATGATGCAATGAATGACTGTGTGTGGAGCAAGGGAATAACTGGCAAAAACTAATCTCTTTTTGAAAACATAGTCTTTTCCTAAATTGAAGCAATGAAGTGAAAAAAACAATGGAATTGATGGATGGATGCATGGTAAGGAGTGGAGGAGATGAATATGTGAGTTAGGGTTCCCTTTGGATATTCTCTTTGCTCCTTGATTGTCTTTCTCACCCACCTGCAAATAACAATTATGTATTTTTCTCCTTTTTTTTTTGAAAAACACCTAGGCTGCCTTAGATAGGTTTCACCCTAGATGTTTTCCCTAGGCGCCTCAAGGAAGGTTTTCACCCAGGGATCTTCTTATTTTCTGACTTAGTTATCAGAGAATCCACAGTAAAAACCATTTTTCGTCAACATTTCAAATCCCAACTGGGATCCATCATCAAGACTTCATGAATGCTTGATAGAAGAAGAGCTCAATTGAGGGATTAAATAGTAATGAGGAGATTTGGTTTGGTTTTTGCAGTTCCTCTTTGACTATATCTTTAAGAGTTGGATTCATCCTCCTTTGTGGTTGCTTTTCTAGCTTGCAACCTTCTTTTATGTATATGTTATGAGTACACACTGAGGGGTGTACTCCCTTTATTTCCTTGTAACTCCAAGCAAAGGCTTCTAGGTTTTCTCTCAACATGCTACATAGATTTTCCTCCTCAAGAGCAAAAAGAGATGGATCAATTTCAAAGTTATCTCTAGTCCAAATTCTATAGGTTTGACATGGAGTGGGTTGGAATTGGCAAAGCATAAGTTGATAGTGTTGGGCTGTGTTATACACTTTCCATGACTAGCCCACATAATTAACCAGGGGGGTAGAGGGGGGATGGAGCCCCCCCTTTGTTGTGTTGATTGTGTAGTGGGGGGGTCACAGGGGGTTTGAGGGGTGTAGGTAATCCCTCTCTATGGGGTCTGGGGCCGCACCCCAGAAAATTTTAGTTGTGGACCCTATATTAGGTTGGGCAGACCTACCTATGGTTTTGTGCATGATTTTTGCACATGGTTTTGGACACGATGGTTTTCGATCTATGGTATTGGATGCTTAGACATGTATAAATATGTATCATAACATTGAAAGGAACATAATAAAAAATCAAGCTGCTAGTCCTGGTTTTGTGATCCAGGGGAAAATATCTTTGTACATGTGTTTTATGTGTTATTCTCTCGCATTCTTTATTTTCTGTGTTTTAGAATTGATATGCAGGTAATTTTTGTACAGGATTAAAACCTATATTTGGTATCAGAGTTGTTTTGGCTTCAAGGGGATGCCTTTGTTGCTGAGGAGTTTCACTCAAGCCTGTGGTAGACCTTGTTCAGTGGGATATCTGCGAAATTGATTCTGGTGGTGAAAGAAGATGGCGAGCAGTGGAAAGATAAAGATCGAGAAATTTAATGGTCAGAGTTTTGAGCTATGGAAACTCAAGATGGAGGATCTGTTGATGGATAAAGATTAGTGGATCATGGTAGATCTAGGTACTAAACCAACGAGAGTGTCTGATGGAGAATTGAAGAAGTTGGATAGGAAGGCAAAGAGCACAATACGACTGTGTGTCTCATATTCAGTATTGTTCAATGTATCAAGGGAAGTTGTGACGAAGGCTTTGTGTGACAAGTTAGGGACTTTGTACCAATCTATGTCTCTGGTGAATAAATTGTTCCTGTGGAAAAAGCTGCATAACCGGAGGATGAAAGACGGAGACACAGTGACAGAGCATCTGAATGCATTTAATACTATGGTAAGTCAGTTATTATATGTTGATATTGAAATTTCAGATGAAGATAAGTGCATCAGTTTGTTGTGTTGTCTACCAGATTCGTGGGATAGTATGGTTATTGCAATAGGTAGAAATACAATTGCCTTGCAGTTTGATGAAATAGCCTCATCCTTGCTGATGGAAGAGATGAGATGGAAAAATATGGAGAGCCAGAATGGTGATGCCTTGTCTATACAAGGATGGTCCTAGAACAAACAAAAAAAAAAAAAATCATTGAGTGGGAGATCTAAATATAGAGGGAGAACTAAATCTCCAAGAGAACCTGTAAAGGTGGTGTGCTAGAAATGAAAAAAGGAAGGGCACTACAATATGGATTGTAAATCTAAAGCTCCTGATAAAGGAAAGGGATATGATGATGCTCCTTTTACAAAGGTGGGGATGTGTACTTGGCTTCTTCAAGTACACATGTAGATCATGAGGCATGGTTGATTGACTCAGGTGCATCCTTTCACTTCACTCCCCATAGAGAGTAGTTCTACAAATTGTTGAGCATTGGAAAAGGTATGTATTTACCATCTATTTCTTTATCTTTTCCTTTAAATTATAACTTCTTTACATTCTAAGATGGTAATATGTTAAAGGATTATGATAGAATTAAGGATATTTGTGATTGATGTAAAATGATTAATTATTGTCTTTTTCTATGCAAAAAGTGAAGAAAATAGAAAATTACTATTCCAAAGGAAAAGACAAAGTAGAACCAACTACTGTCCCTTTGACAGGAAACCGCATCCAGATGAGGAAATCAAGATCAGAGCACATGGACCAGCAAAAGGAAGAATAAACGCGGTATCAGCGTAAGAGGACAAAACAATAACTGAAGATTAAAGATATGGTGAATTCGTTGCATCAAGACTTATCTGTATTTTTTATACTTCTTCCTGGCCATTATAAAAAAGGATAGCACTACTAGCCGAGGGGGCGGATAATATTGTTGATTTCTAGAGTTTACTGTTGTAATCTGAACTTTGATCATCAACTATCTTTAAAGAGAGATAGTTGTAACTTTGCCTTCATGATTAATATATAGCTCAGTTGCTGTTATGTTATCTGATCCTGGAGTAACCACAACACTGTGTCCCTAGTGGCTAAGGGCCCGGCCCTAGTGGATCACTTGCTTCTTGTATAATTATTTTATGATTATAGTCGTGTGTGGTTTGATTTCCTTTGCATTTCCTTAACTTTATTTATCCAATAATCTTCTGTTTCTGAACATTTCGTTGAATTGCTCTGTTATATCGAATTAGTAATTAGATAGAAAGATTATTATTTGCAACTAAAAATGTTATGTTGTTCATTCTGAAATAATATCGCACTGTCTAATTCGAATATTGTTGTTCATTTACAGATCGATATTGTTGTTTATTTACAGATTGATATTGTTGTGCATTTACAGATTGATATTGTTGTTCATTTACCGATTGGTATTTCTATTCATTTAGCTACAGTTTACTTACAATTGCGATTGTTGTTCATTCGATTAGTGTTCCACTAGAACTGCAATTGTCGTTCCTTTATAACTGTGGTTAATGCCCATTATACTAGAGTAAGGTTACTGATTCTATAGTCGTTGTGTGTTTACACTTGATTAAGTTTGTTGTTCAATTTCTATAGACTTACTTAGTTTTGTTGTTCCTTTCTTAGATTTCTAATCAATTCCTTTATTAGTTAAATATTGCTTCTTAATTTAGTTCTATAGATTAAGCTTCGTTGTTCAACCTTTTCAATAGAATTAATTGCTATTCCTTTTCTGTTAATTGAATTGTTATTTCAAGTATTTGCTTTGGTGTGAATAGAAATATCTACAACTATAATGAACATTGAATATTGTTGTCTAAGTTCTCAGATCAGAGATCTTTCTTTTGATTGGTTTTCATTTACATCAGTTTACAGGGGAAAGAGTTATCATTACTGCATCCTTGACTGATGATTGTTGTAGTTTCTTGAGTGAATGATTTAGTTACAAAGCATTTAAGTTTCTTGCGATTACAATTAGAGTTTGTTTCCAAAATTTATTTACTTTTGTAAGCACTATACTGCAAGCATTACTCTTGAACAAGTGACCACCTCAGACTGAGTACACTCTTGAGATAAAAAAATCGTACCTAGATTGATAATTAATGTAGGGTAAATAGAGGTTAAAAAGACCCTATTTATCACTCAACTTTTTGGCATCGTTGTTGGGGAGAGTGTAGCCATTTGTTTCTTTTGAAAGAAGAGTAGTGTAAGCACCTGCTAGGAGAGAGTTCGGTTTTAGAAACAAAAGGTAAGAACCTGCGTACAAAGCATGTACCAGCCCTGCTACCCCGCCTGCTTTCCTGGATATTTATTATTATTTTGGGTAGAAATAAGTATTTGATTTGTGTGCATGACTAAGCAGAAAAAGCCTTAAAAGAATCTTAAACCACTACCCAATTTTGATAAAGCTAAGGGACCGGTGACCCTTGGCCAATCGACCTTTATAGACAAAATCTTTAACAAAGCAGAATCTCAGCCGTCAGTAAGACCTAGAAACGTCGCTTCTAGACAACCTACTAGTTCCCTTCGAGCCATAGAATCACCATCTGTATCCTTTGCTAAGGTGCATAGCCAAAAAGAAGAGTAAGATTTTCAAGAAATTGAGAATTCTAGCCCAAAATCGTTACAAGAAGGTAGCCTTAGTAATCTCTGCGAAGGAGGAGGAGAAACATGGGAAACTGAAGAACCAATATCTCCTCTTGGAATAGTTTAGCCATTAAGTAGCCTAGATAAGGGAAGTGCTGTCAAAATTATCTAGAAAAAATTTGAAGAACCTTAAGAGCTAAGATCCCCCCAGACATTAGTTCGGCAAGGAACTCTCATCATCCCAGGAAAAGGAAGTGTTGTTAAGGCCATTCCTGTTAAGGTCATTTATGCTCCTTCTAGCCAGCCTAAGAAAACCCTCCTAAAAATCCTAGAAGGATATTGGCACACATTCGACCAAATGGCCCAAAACCAGCAAACACCTCAAACCTCCACACTACAATATCCCATTGTAGATACTATAGCTAATGCACCTATGAAGGCCATTCCTCTTCAACATATTCCCACATTCCATGGCCTAACATTGGAAGATCCAGATGCACTTTTATTCGAATTCGATGTACTATGCAAGGGGTACGACTATACCACCGATACCCAAAAGCTGAAATTATTTCCCTCCACACTAAAAGGGGCTACTTTACGATGGTTTATGGGGTTAGGTGGAGGTGTCATAAACGACTGGGATCAGATGAAAGATGCTTTTCTTAAGGAATATAAGGATTATTGTATGTCTAGAGAGTTAAAGGATGAAATATTTTAGATGGTAGGTGTTAGTGCTTGGAATTCACCTAGGCTGAGATAGACAAACTCTCAAGGCTACATCAAACCATTTCACCTCGTAGCTAGCCCTACGAGGTATGAGAAGGCTCTCTCGGGTCAGATTCGGTCGATCTTTCAATATAATAAGCTGACCAATTAGGATCAAAGATATTAGGCTAGTAAATTGATAAGGGAGGTTGATTTAAAGATTTTTGGTTTTTTGGTGGCAATTGGAGGGAGTGCAATTCAGGGTGCGGGGATTGAGCACAGTTTTTGCAGGGGGATCTTTGGGGCAAGGTAGGAGTGAGCGCTGATGCCTTAATCTGAGATGGATGATCAGGGATGATAGAGAAGGAGCTAAAGAGGGCAACAACCATTTGAGTCCTCTCTAGACAGTAGAAAACATAAATTTTGAACAAACTAAAAAGCTGAGCATGTCAAAGCATGATTTCAAACTTTATCACTTCATCTGTCCAAATAGAAGCAAAAGAGAGATGTGGAATACATAAACAAACTTACAAGAACATGTAGAGAACACACCATCAACACAACAATCCACAAGAATCCACAAGGATGTCTGCAAAACCCTGGCCTTCTTCCTCTTGAAATTGCAAAGATAGATGTACA
>APFE031565605.1:235455-246359 GCA_000404065.3 Pinus taeda
CAAGAATTTTTCTCCTACTGAGCTAAACTATACTAAATTTGACATCACAATAAAGGATCAACTAGGAAAAGAGAATCCTATAGTTGATTTCCTCTCACGAATGCTGAAGCCAGTGGACGCAGTAGCAGCCAAAGATCAATTCCCAGATGAACATTTATTTGCTATTACTATCAAGACACCCTGGTATGCTGATGTTGCAAATTATTTAGCAGTAGGAAAATTACCAAAGCATCTGACCCCCATTGAATGAAAATAGATTGTGTAATCTAGTACCTGATTTTCTTGGATTGGGGGCTACCTATTTCACACAGGGGTAGAAATGCACATCAGAAGATGCATCCGTGAAGAAAAAATATTTGAAATTCTAAAAGCTTGTCATGATGGACCATGTGGCAGAAATTTCACAAATCAAATAACTGGTCACAGGGTTTTGCAAACAGGTTATTACTAGCCCATAATCTTTAAAGACGCTAAGAAATTTGTTCAAGCCTGTGATAGTTGCGAAAGAGCAGGACGCCCTAGACAGTTCAACAAAATGCCTTTAAACCCACAGCTAGTAATCTAACCATTTGAGAGTTGGGCGCTCGATTTTGTTGGTGCAATCAACCCATCATCAAATCAGAAAACATATATTCTAGTAGCAACAGAGTATGTTACCAAATGGGTTGAAGCAGAGGCACTTCCAAGAGCTACAGAGGACTCTGTGATTCATTTTCTGTTCCAAATATTTCTGTGATATGGCCTCCCAATGGACATAATCACGGATGGAGGACCACAATTTTGTAGGTAATAAAATCGCTACAACATTAAAAAATTATCACATTCTGCACAAAATTACCACTCCGTATCACCCATAGGCAAATGGCCTAGTAGAGAGAACGAATAAGGTCATAGGGGCAATATTGAAAAAAACCATTGCATCACACAGGCATGATTGGGCTTCAAGATTGTCATAAGCCTTATGGGCATACCGAACAATGTGGAGAAACACCACCGATTATTCACTATATTAGCTAGTATTTGGAAAGGAACCCATCTTTCCAATAGAGTTCAAAATACAAACATTAAGAACAACACAGGCGATCGGTCTGGATTTAAATGAGGCCCAGACTAACAGATTACAAAAAAATAACTAGCTAGATGAAATTATGCTCTCAGCTCTTCAACATACTGCATTAATTCAACAACATATAGAAAAATGACATGACGCCCTGATTAAAAAGAAAATCTTCCACGAAGGAGATTAGGCACTCCTATATGACTCCAGGTTTAAGAATTTTCCAGGAAAACTTCAGACTCACTGGCTTGGACCGTATGAAATCCAGAAAGTGCATGAAAATGGCACCATTACTTTCACTAATATTGATGGATCTGGACATACCATTAAATCAAATGGCCACTGAGTGCGACTGTACCATAAACCGCTTGCTCGAGAATCCTTCTACCAGTAGCTCTGGGAAGATTCTAATATGCAGATTCTTGCTGAGGAAAACAATTCTTTCTTGGCATTGGTTCACTAAGTAATTTCATTGTTCTTAAATTTTGTACATAATTTTTTCTTTTCTACATGTATAAATTACTTTCTGTATAGATTTTTGCTTTTTTGCATTCTTTGCATTTTGTTGTTCCTTTTCGAAGGAATGACATTTCTGCCTTTTTTTGCTGTTCCTTTTCGAAGGAACAACACTTTTGCATTTTGTTGTTCCTTTCCAAAGGAACAACATTTTCACCTTTTTGATGTTCCTTTTCAAAGGAACAACACTGTTGCATTTTTCTGTTCCTTTCCGAAGGAAAAACATTTCTACCGTTTTGCTATTCCTTTCCAAAGGAACAACGCTTTTGCACTTTTCTCTTCCTTTCTAAAGGAACAACATTTCCGCCTTTTTGCTGTTCCATTTCGAAGGAACAACACTTTTGAATTTTTTTGTTCCTTTTTGAAGGAATAACATTTCCGCCTTCTTGTTGTTCCTTTCCGAAGGAACAACACTTTTGCATTTTGTTGTTCCTATCTAAAGGAACAACATTTTCACCTTTTTTTGTTGTTCCTTTTCGAAGGAACAACACTTTTGAAATTTTCTGTTCCTTTCCGAAGGAACAATATTTCCTCCTTTTTGTTGTTCCTTTTTGAAGGAACATCACTGTTGCATTTTGCTGTTCCTTTCTGAAAGAACACCATTTCCACCATTTTGCTATTCCTTTTCAAAGGAACAACACTTTTGCACTTTCCTATTCCTTTCCAAAGGAACAACATTTCTGTGTTTTTGCTGTTCCTTTTCAAAGGATCATCACTTTTTCATTTTGTTGTTCCTTTATGAAGGAACAAAATTTGCGCCTTTTTGTTGTTTCTTTTCAAAGGAACAACACTTTTTCATTTTGCTATTCCTTTTTGAAGGAACAACATTTACGCCTTCTTGTTGTTCCTTTCCAAAGGAACAACACTTTTGCATTTTTCTGTTCCTTTCCAAAGGAACAACATTTATGCCTTTTTGCTGTTCCTTTCTGAAGGAACAACACTTTCACGTTTTGTTGTTCCTTTCCAAAGGAACAACACCTTTGCATTTTTGTTGTTCCTTTTCGAAGGAACAACACTTTGGTTTTTTTCCTGTTCCTTTCCAAAGGAACAACACTTTCATAAAAGGAACAACACTTTCATTTTTTGTTGTTCCTTTCCGAAGGAATAACATCTCCACATTTTTGTTGTTCCTTTCCAAAGGAACAACACCTCTGTTTTTTGCTATTCCTTTCCGAAGGAAAAACACTTCCACATTTTTGTCGTTCCTTCCTGAAGGAACAACATTTCCCCCAGATTGTGCCATTCCTTTTAAAAGAACAACCTGTCTTCTCATTATTTTCCTTTCTGCCATTCCTTCCAAAGGAACATCAGTTTCGATTTCAGATGATGTTAGGCTGTTCCGCTAAAGGAGTGGTATTTTATTTCGCACTTGCTTTATTTGCTGTTCTGATTAAGGAACAACTACTGCTCCTGTTAAGGAACAACAATTTCGAGCATGTTTTTTTCTTTTTTTTATTGTTCCTCTTAAAGAAACCATGGTTTTTGCGTGCAGATGTTCTTTCGCTATCCCTCTTAAGGAATAGCAATTTGTTCCATCTAAGAAACAACACTTTTTAAGCGCATTTTATTTTTATTTTGTGTGTGTGTGTGTGTTTCATCATTTAAAGGATTTTTGTGAATGATGGTTCATTTAAGTCACAACTATACATTTATGCAAGAATACAAAAACTAGAGGATACTAAAATCAACAAATCAAAGAAAAATCATTATGTTTAGAGAAATTTCTTTGAATCAATAAGAGAAAAGAGGAAAGGACACAACTATTTATATCACTTTGTTGTCTTTATTTTTACTAAAACCAATTTGATTGATTATTTTTACCATGTTGGTTCTTTAAAAATCTTCATAATTCTCTTTGATCATTATTATTGAATAAGAATAAGGGCATATTTTCCTCTATTGAGATGTTCAGACTTCTTCCACCATCCCTACTCTTAAGGAGTGATGAGCCATCCTTTGTATATAAATAGGAAAGTGTTATATAAAAGAAAAGAAAAAAAGAAAAATACGTATCTATATGATTAATAACATGATTTTTCAAATGAAGGATAGGGGTTCTCATCAAGAGCCAGCCTACCATGATCATAAGGAAGCAAGTGAAGTGGCATTCCCACTATGGTCACCACACTAGGGATATGATACAAGAGGCATATCAGAAAAATAAAAAGTCCTTGGAATAGGAGGTCTCATCACAAGCCGGCCTGCCCACCTTTCACTCCTTCCTGGTGAATGGCATTGTGATTCATCTAGTTACCAAGCCAACACAATGGCCTCCATTCTGGCATCGCACAACACTTTCCTAGACATACACAAAGCATTATGGTTCCAAGGGTGAAATAAGTAACTCTGTCAAGATTATGGACACCTGTGGGCAACAGAGCTTTGCTGATGGTATTGAAGTCATATTTTTTTATACAACAATAGTCATTATAAACCCTTCTTATATATTTATATCGATTTCAAATGAGATTATACTATATACCCCTTTCGAACCTTTTATACATGAAAATCATTTATAAATCAATCATAATGGTTAAATTGGATAATGATCGCATAAGAGCTTATACTTACGTCAATTGTCATATCCCCTATTTTTCGCATCATATCACGACATTTCCATATTTATTCGCAATTTCCATCGTAAACCTCGATTTCAGTTATCCGCCGATTTTTGTAAACATGTCATGGATCTATACACCATTCCTTTATTTTACTGTACAATTTTAGTCCAGCATGCTACTCCTTTATTTGCCAACCAAGGATGGCCTATCACATTTCAGGGGGGTGCGAACGACCTCCATAATGCACTGGAATAGGTGTCAAATCCTTATTTGGAGGTATTATGACTCCATCAAAACTCGGAATAGCAAGTTTAACGGTATTGTATTTCCCAATATGAAAAGCTTGCTGTTCCATCGCATTTTTGTGTTTTTTCTCTACAAAAATTAACAATGAGCTAAAGCTTGAACAACTTGCTATTCCATCATCATCTCTGTGTTTTTTCTAACAGTGTGCTAAGCTTGAAGAAAATGGGAGGCAGATCAATACACAGCCAACCACAGGTGTTAATGGTCTTTGACGTTGCATGTGAAATTTTAGCAAGAGAAGGATGGATTGTCTACCTTAACCGACTACAACAGTATAATGAGATGGTGGCCATTGAATTTCTATAGAATTTGCAGGAAGATCATTCCATGGTGAGGGGGAGGCAAATAACAGTAACATATGCGATAATTGCTAAAGTTGCGGGACTGCTAGCCATTGGACTGGTATGGGCCCTGAAAAAAATGAGACTTCAACACGCTATAACCATCTTCCAGGACGAAGGATAGAGCCTTACTATCAAAGGAAAAGGAGTCTTACCGACAACCCTGGGAGAGCCTTGGTCAAGATTAGCTAGAATTGTGCAAAGCTACATAACTTGCAACGACAGAAAAGACGTGGTAAGACCATGCCATCTCAGATTGTTAGCTGTATTAAAACAAAAATGTGATGTGAATTTGCCCGCCTACTTAACTTTTTTATTGCATGATGTTGCCCGAAGTATAAGAAAATCTCGTCATATAGAATCAGTAGTAAGTCATCATGGTTTAATTCAGCTAATAGTCAGTTACAGTCACGCCCAAAAGAAGAGTAGTTGGGAAGAATTGGTTTTCTCAATAGATGGGGAATTGGCCTTGCCAACCCCAAAACGAAAATGCACTGCTAGCACATCAATTAGAGTACAAAAACTAAGACAGTCCACCAGATTGGGGAGAAGTAGAGGAATGCTGGAAAATCCCCAAGGAAACAGTAGCCAACTTGTAGAAATACATGACTTAGAGGATGAGCAACCCCCACAACTTGAAGGAGAGGAAAATGAAGAAGAAGAATTAGAGGAAAATGAAGAAGAGGAACCAGAAGAGGAAACTGAGCACTCCAACCAGGAAGAAGGGGAGGAATTATAACCACTCAACAAAATGCCATTACAAAACCCTCTCCAAGAAGATGAATTGGCCCACATTTTGGCCAATATGGGTGAGTATGTCTAGCCCCAAAGCCCACTCAAGCCCAGTATTGAAGAAGGATAGTCATAGGAACACTCTGCTCATAGTAAGAGTGCATCTGAAGAGATGTGTGATGAGGAAGAAGAAGAATAAGGACAATCATAGGAACACTCTGCTCATAGTAAGAGTGCATCTGAGGAGATGTGTGATGAGAAAGAAGGGTGTGATCCAGACATTGGGACCCATCCACACAACAGTTGTCCAACAAGGGGTAGAATACTTCCTAGCCATCAAAGACCTTACCATAGTAGCAGCCAAATTTTGATACAAGACTTCCAATCAAAATTTCCAATATAGAGAGCCTTTCAGTTACGAAAATTTTAAGCTAGCTGCTAATCACCTAGTTACCTATGGTAACCTCATCTTGAGAGAAGGCCCGTCTTGGTTAGGTTGTAGGTTTCGAAGTCCAATCATCTGGTATCCTGCACCAGGGTATAGAGCTCTATATGAATTTCTTGAAGGTCAAGCAGGACATATTTTTGAAGTTTTAGCTGGAAATCATGGTTTTAGACCACTGCATGAATATCTTTCTCCAGCCTATTCCCTAACTACCTTGCATGTCAATCACAATTTTTTCATGAGGGCATGGAAATGGGTAAGCAGGGGGGTGTGTTGAGCATTGGAAAAGGTATGTATTTACCATCTATTTCTTTATATTTTCCTTTAAATCATAACTTCTTTACATTCTACGATGGTAATATGTTAAAGGATTATGATAGAATTAAGGAGATTTTTGATTGATGTAAAATGATTAATTACTGTCTTTTTCTATGCAGAAAGTGAAGAAAATGGAAAATCATTATTCCGGAGGAAAAGAAAAAGTAGAACCAACTACTGTCCCTTTGACAGGAAACCACATCCGAACGAGAAAATCAACGCGGTATCAACGCAAGAGGACAAAACGATAAATGAAGATCAAGATTTGGTGAAACCATCAGGATCCTTTGATCTTGAGGGATTGTTGCCTCAAGACTTATCTGTATTTTTGATACTTCTACCTGGCCATTATAAAAAGGGACAACACTGCTAGCCCAGGGGGTAGATAATATTGTTGATTTGTAGAGTTTACTGTTGCAATTTGAACTTTGATCATCGATTCTCTTTAAAGAGTGATAGCTGTAACTTTTCCTTTATGACTAATATATAACTCAGTTTCTCTTCCATTATCTGATCCTTGAGTAACCGCGGCAGTGTGTCCCTAGTGGCTAAGGGCCTGACCCTCATGGATCACTTGCTTCTTGCATCATTATTTTATGATTATAGTCATGTGTGGTTTGATTTCCTTTGCATTTCCTTAACTTGCTTCATTCAATAATTTATTTTTTATTTATTTTTTATTTTTTATTTTTTTCTGAAAATTTCATTGAATTGCTCTATTATATCGAATTAGTAATTGGATAGCAAGATTATTTTTTGCAACTAAAAATGTTAAGCTATTCATTTTGAAATAATATCGCAGTGTCTAATTCGGAGATTGTTGTTCATTTACAGATTGATATTGTTGTTCACTTACAGATTGATATGGTTGTTCATTTACAGATTGATATTGTTGTTCATTTACCGATTGGTATTGCTATTCATTTAGCTATGGTTTACTTACAATTGTGGTTGTCGTTCATTCGATTACTGTTCCACTATAATTGCAATTGTCGTTCCTTTATAACTGTGGTTAATGCCCATTATGCTAGATTAATATTACTGATTTTATAGTTGTTGTGTGTTTAAACTTGATTAAGTTTGCTGTTCAATTTTTGTAGACTTACTTAGGTTTGTTGTTCCTTTCTTAGATTGTTGTTCAATTCTTTTATTAGTTAAAGATTGCTAGTTAATTCAATTATGTAGATTAAGCTTCGTTGTCCGACCTTTTCAATAGAATTAGTTGTTTTTCCTTTTCTGCTAATTGAATTTTTATTTCAAGTATTTACTTTGGTGTGAATAGAAAGATCTACAATTGTGACAAACATTAACTACTGTTGTCTAAGTTCTCAGATTGGAGATGTTGCCTTTCATTGGTTTTCTTTTACATCAATTTACAGGGAAAAGAGTTATCATTCCTGCATCCTTGACTGATGATTGTTGTAATTTCTTGAGTGAATGATTTAGTTACAAAGAATTTAAGTTTCTTTCCATTACAATTAGAGTTTGTTTCCAGCATTTATTTACTTTTGTAAGCACTATACTGCAAGCATTACTCTTGAACAAGTGACTGCCTCAGACTAAGTACACTCTTGAGATAAAAAAAAATTGTACCTGGATTGATAATTAATGTAGGGTAAATAGAGGTTAAAAAGACCATGTTTATCTCTCAACATGAGTATGAGAAATATGGTGGTGGTGATGTCTTCTTAGGGGATGACAGGAAGGATAGAATTGTTGGTCACGGAAAAGTAAAGTTGAAGTTGCAAGGTGGAAGGGTTAGAATGCTTCCAGGTGTTCTGTATATTCGTGCATTAGCTAGAAATCTAATTTATGTAAGCAAGTTGGATGATACAAGTGTAAAAACAGTGTTCGAGAAGGACGCCTACAATATGGTTCTGGGAGGACTGGTATTGATGCGGGGAGTTTGGATTGGAACTCTGTACAAGGTGCAAGTAGCACTGTTGTTGATGGGTGCAATAGTTCTATGGTTCCTCAAAGAGGAGTAGAAAATCTAGTGGTCTCTGGAGAGAAAACCATGCTATGCCATCAAAGGTTTGGACATATTGGAGAGAAGGGTCTTTGAATACTTCATGGTAAAGGTATGGTGGAGGGTATGAGTAATAGCTCTTTGGATTTTTATTTCTGTAAAAATTGTGTATATGGGAAGCAGAATCGGGTGAGTTTCCCCTCTGGTGGTAAGAGGGTGAAACAGATATTAGAGCTTGAGCACAGTGATGTGTTTGGATCTGTGAAGGTTCCATCACTGGGTAAGTCTATGTACTATGTATCATTTATAGATGAATTCTCAAGGAATACATGGATATATTTCCTTAAGAAGAAATCTAAAGTCTTGACAGGTTTAAAGAATTTAAGGTTCTGGTGGGAAGCGAGACAGAGAAGAAGATAAAGGTGTTGAGGAAAGATAATGGTGAAGAGTTTTGTAGTAAGGAATTTGAAGAATTCTATCAGAAGTGTGGTATAGTGTGGTAGAAGACTAATCCACACACACCTGAGCAAAATGGAGTTGCAGAAAGAATGAACAAGAAGTTGATGGAAAGGGCAAGAAGCATGCTCAGTGGTGCTAGGTTAGGATAGGAATTCTAGGCAGAGGTGATGGAGACAGCATGTTACCTGATCAATAGATCACCTTCATTGGCATTGGAGGATAAGAATCCATTAGAGGTAAGGATTGGTAGGAAACCCTCTCTTTCACATCTGAAGGTATTTCGATGTGATGCATATGTACATGTTCCAAAGGAGAAAAGAACCAAGTTGGATAGTAAATCTGAAAAGTGCATCTTTATTGTGTATAAGGATGGTTTAAAGGGTTCTAAGCTTTTGAACCGAGTAATAAGGAAGGTTGTGTACAGCCGATATGTGCTATTTAGAGAGGTGAAAGATGTTATTAAACGTGAATTCCAACCAAAGGAACTTGAGAAGATAGAGTTTGAGCTTAAGGAAGAAGAATCAGACTCTACAGTAGAGGAAGAATCAGAAGATGAAGAGCCACAAACTCCGAGTATGAGAAGATCAGTTCGAGAAAGAAGGCAACTGGAAAGATATAGTCCATCTGCTTTCTGTTCAACTTTTGCTTTATCTATTACTGATGATGATCTAAGAACTATGAAGGAAGCAGTAGGTTTAGAGGATGGCAAACTCTGGAAAGAGGCCATGGTTGATGAAACGGCATATTTTCACAAAAATGAGGCTTGGGATCTGGTGGAGTTGCCGGCTGGAAGGAAACCCATTAGCAGCAAATGGGTGTTCAAGAAGAAGACAAATGTAGAAGGAAAAGTGGAGAAATACAAAGCTCAGTTGGTAGAAAAAGTTTATTCCCAGGTGCCAAGAATTGATTTTGGTGATATTTTTCTCTTGTTTCCATGGTATTTTCTATTAGATTACATTTATTTGTTGTTGCTGCTTTTGATTTTGAGGTAGAACAGATGGATGTGAAGACAACTTTTCTTCACGGGGATCTGGAGGAGGAGATCTACATGAAGCAACTTCAAGGTTTTGTGGTGAAGGGTAAGAAAGAAATGGTATGCAAGTTAAAGAACTCTTTGTATGGGTTAAAATAGTCACTAAGGATGTGGTATCGGAAATTTGATACATTTAAACAGGGACTTGGCTTCACTAGAAGTAAAGCAGATCACTGTGTGTATTTTAAATTAATTGGTGATCGTGCTATTTATCTAGTCTTGTATGTGGATGATATATTGCTAGTTGGAAATGACAAAGAAATTATCTAGGATTTGAAGACCCAATTTTCCTCCAAATTCGACATGAAAGATCTTGGTGTTGCAAACAATATTTTGGGCATGGAAATTAAAAGAGACCAAGCAAAAAGGAAGCTCTAGTTAAACTAGAGGAATTATGTTGAGACAATGTTGAAGAGGTTTAATATGTAGGTGATCCAGGTGGATGTTGGTGGCCACCCACCTATCCCATTTGGACCCTCGCAACTGTCTCTTTCAGTTTTTCAGTTTCCGTAATGGTAGCACAATTTACTATTTTTAGCAATTTTTTTCGGGTCCTGAACTTTCGAAGCCATTTTGAGGCCCTAAACGACGTTTTTTGGGAACTCTGGGGGAAACATGGGTCCATGGACTGATGTTTCCCTTCCGAAAGTGGTAGTTCTCGGATAGATATTTCTAATGAGCTATCATACGCGTCAAACAAAGATCATATGCCAAAGTTACGACCACGGGAAATTGATGTACCAATTTACCTAAAACGGGGCCCACAATTTGGTGTTTCATCTTCTAGGATTAGGTTTTGGAATTTGAAGGGTTTTCCATTGTTTCTCAACAATAAATAGGCCTTTGAGCCTCATTGTAACACAGTTCAAAATAGTTCAGAGGCATGTAGCCGCCACATCTCTTCTCAAAGATAAGGTACCATCGCCCTAGCTAGTTTATTTCCATTTCTGGTTGTAAGCATATTTCAGTGTTTCCCATTAATGAAATGAAGTATTATTTCCGTTGCATCTTTGTGTATATGGTTATATCTATAATTTGTTGCGTTCCTGATTAAATCTGGATCAGTGGTATTAGAGCGGTCTGCTTTTTCTCTATTTTTCTTTGCATGTCCCCAACGAGGTCGGGATATAAGGAGTTAGGGCTTGAATTGGTCGAACCTTTGCAAGA
>APFE031565605.1:251908-282970 GCA_000404065.3 Pinus taeda
AAATCAGATAGCTGCCCAATGACATTAATGGTAGGGGCATCCATTTTTCTTCTTCCGGGATGCTTGAAGCACTTTTCGTTAATCAACTTATTGTAAATGGGAACATCTTTTATTGCTTGGAGAAGCGGGATCATTACACATATATTTTTCAATTCCCCTAGAAGTTCAAGTTCTTCTACGGTAGGATGGAGTGGTTGGGCTAATCTCTTAGGAAAGGGTGGATTTATTTTAAGGTTTCTTTCCTCTTTTTCTTCCTCAACCTCCTTATGTGGGGAGGGAGATTGGTTATCCGGGATAATTCTCCCAGATCTTACGTTGATCTCCTAGATTTCTATAGCATAAGCAGGGTATGATGTCTCTCCATTGTATACTTGTTGAGCCTACCTATTGTTTGGGTTTGGATTTGGTTGGGTGGGCATTTAGGGTTGCTTGGGCGGAGCAGAGTGTAGGAGTTGTTCTTGGGTAGGTGGTGGAGGCAATAGAGCTGGAGCATTGTTGTGTTGGGGCATCCTACTGAACCAATGGCTAAAAATTGAAATGGTAGAGGGAATAGAGAGAGATTGAGGGTGCCTTACCCATTACGGAAACCAATGGGGACACTAAGATGAAGAATATAAGCCACTCTGCCCTACCTCATTTCCATGGTCTGACCATAGAGGCCCTGACACTTTACTATTTGAGTTTTTTGTTATATGCCTAACCTATGACTATAGAGATGATGAGAAAAAGTTAGAATTGTTTCCATCTACCCTCAAGGACGCAACATTGTGTTGGTTAATGGGTTTACCTAGAGATATCATCGTAACTTGGGCTTAGATGCATCAGGATTTTAACAACAAATATAGGGACTAGTGTAGGTCGAATGATACTAAAGAAGAGATATTTAGGATGACCATGGGCCAGGATGAATCCTTAGAAGACTATGAAGAAAGGTTCCAGCTCAGTTACAAAAGGGCTAGGTGCACACTTGACCTTGAGTCACTAAACCTAGTCCTGCTCAGACGAGTAAAGGAAGATATTTTGGATACCTTACATTTGTTGGCAGGAGGAGATATTTACTAATTACCCTATGAGGATATCAAGATTGTCTTTAGAAAACATTTTAGGGAAGCCAGGAGAAAGGGGAGGAGTAGTCAACCTATGACTAGTACATCATCTTCCAACTCATTCATCAAGGGTGAAATTGGAAATATGTTGGAAGATTTCAAAAGTGAGAGGCTACAAACCCTTGCCTTGCAATTGGATACCATGAACATCAAAAGGATGCAAGAGGAAGTAGAGAGAGCCCTAGCCATATTTTGTCCTAGATGTACCAGGAGGCATCCTATGAACGAGTCCATTGAACTATATTGAGATTTGATCGGTCTATGAAGAAAACCACTCAACAGACAAGTGCCCTTCTTTACCCGAACTCAAAGCTATATATCAAGGAGCTAAAGGGGTCAGTGAGGATCTTTGTTACATCAACTAAAGGTGACCTCCTAGGTGTAGACCATATCAATAGGGTATGCAAGGGTCATCCCATGCATATTACAACCCCAACCAAACCACAACTATACCTTCTTGGGGACCCCCCACTAATCCTTCCTAGTCTACACCCCCTCCTTAGTCCTATGCATCTCAGTATCATTCCCAGTTAGCCAACCGGTCATTTAAACCTTATGTTCAGCCACAACCTCAGTGGAATGGGTTCCTCCTCTTCTTCTTCCCCTATAGGTTCTTCAAATATGTTAGGTTTCTCACCTAAGGGTTCCTCTAGTTCACAGCCATCAAAGAAGAGAGAAGGTTGGTTGTTGGACGCAGTGGGAGTATTTGGCAAGAATTTTCCTAAATTGTCCCTACTCTTATGAGGCATGAAATGAAATGTTTTTGGGTCAATTTTTGGAAGATTTTCTTAGCAAGAAGTACTTTGCAGAAATGAAATTGCTGATTGAATGAAAACTACTGACAAAAAGAAACTACTTGTTGAATTGAAATTCTACTTGCAGAATGGAAATGAAAGCAGATAATGATAAATGAAAGAATGGAAGTGACTAGATTACTTTTACAGAAATAAACTAATGGTAGAATATTGGAGACTACAAATATAAGGAAAGAAAGTAGACTAGAAATAGAAGAAAAGAAAGCAGTAATCACATTCTACTCTGAAACCTCCCTGACAACGGTGCCAAAAAGTGATTAGCGCCAGTATTGCAGCAAGTCTCCTGGGCTACCAACTTTACTTATTGACCTGGGGTTCAGACAAAATTGGAAGTGACAGTGCTATATGCATGAGGGAAAGTGAAGGTCCTACCTGTTATCATTGTTCATCTGGTAAGAGACCCCAAGGGTTCCAAGCTAGAATTCTATAGAGTCAGAAGAAGATAATTCTTTCATGGAAGAAGAGAAAATCTATTTTAAGAGAGAGCTACTATATTCCAGTAATGAAGAAAACAACGTGTAATGCTAACTCACACCATAACCTAATTAACCATTTAAACAACTATGCTAAGAAGAATTGCTAAATCAACATTAATCTAATGCTATTATCCAAGTTGCAGAAGTAAAGAGAATCAAGCCTAAGAATGTGTAAGCAAGGAAACTAAACTAATCTAGTTGTAGCGTTTAACTAATACGAAGAACAAATTTTGGGAAGGAGTCAAGTGGAAGAGCAATGGGAGGATGAAATCAGTGAAAGGATGACGTAATGAAAGTTGAGCGGCGGAGAACTTATCGTAGGAGATTATGTAGATAGATGGGCGAACATGATTAACGAATAGGATGAATGACAGAGATCTTACCGTAGGTGGTTTAGTGAATAGATGAATGAATAGGGCTACTGAACAGGATAAACGACGAAGATCTTATCGTGGGCAGTTTAGTGAATAGATGAACGAATAGGGTTACTGAACAGGATGAACGATGGATACCTTATTGCAAAGACTTCAGTTAATAGATGGACGGATAGGGTTACCAAACGGGATGAATGACGGAGATCTTATCTCAGAGACTTAAGTTAATAGATGGATGGACATGATTAACCAAAAGATGAGCAGTGGAGATGAAAACGTGCGGAATGATGGAGCAGGTTTCGAAGGAAGTAAGAAGTTTCTCACGCATCCTCAAATCTATAAGTTGTATTTATAAACTTCATGTGATTAGCCCAACTAGGCGACACGTAGCACAGTAAAACCACTTTTCTTGCATGCTCTTGGTCAGATAATGGTTGTGCAAGAATCCACATGAGATTGTGTGATAGCTATTGGATCATGTGTGGTTGATCAATGGTGGAGATTGGCCAAGCTAGTAGGTGAGCTGGTGACACGATAACCATCGGATCAACTGAGACAGATCGATGGTAGATATTTGGAGCGCATAAAGTAGGTGGAAGACTCCATGTGCAATGGACGTTGGATAAACTAATGAATTAGATGGTGATTGGACAACTTTGTTGTGGATCAATCGTTAAGGGAATTATGCATGAAGAAAGTGCTGAAGGAGATTTCAATAAAAACAACAGAAACTGGTGAGGGTGAGGGTGAGGGTGGACCGAGAGTGATGGAAAAAGATGACATTGAAATGAAACAAGTAACTGCATCAAACAACAAACTCCAAAGATCATGCGAGAACTAGAAACCTGTGTCTTTGGGGTCGCTGAAGGGTCTCTTCCTCAAGTCATGGTCCCAGAGGGAGGAGGTGAGGCCGAGACACCTATGGACAACCTTATGGTGATCATTTTCTCCTAGCTACCCTGCTAATTGAAAGCAAGCACAAATGGAAGTAAACTAAAGCCGAATTGATCTACTCTACACTACTGTAATGGGAATGCAACTACTTAAGGAAATGAACAGTTAAAACATAAGTCTATGCTATACTACTGTAATGAAAATGTAGCTACTTAAGTGAATGAATAATTAAACCATGAATCATCTATGCTATACTGCTATAATGGAGATGCAGCTACTTGAGAAAATGAATAGAAAACTAGGAATCTATGCTAGAATACATGTAGAATAAAGAGGAGCTTTGGCTGCTAGGGTTGGGCCCTAACCCAAGAACTTTAGCCCTTTGAGTTAACTCATTGCTAGCTCAAAACGAAACACTTTTTTATTATCGAAACCATGGATTACATAAAAAAATTGTCACAAGTCTTGTAGCTCAGAAATAAAGTAGAGTTTTACAATAAAAATCTGAATGAAAATCGAATCCTACTGAGGTCCTAGGCCTCTCTACTTATATGACTAAAGTGTCCAATGAATTCCTTAAAATTAGGGAGGCTCGGCTTCCAAACTAGAGATAAACTAGTGCTTTGAATTCCACTTGCTCCACTGCCTTCTGGTCCTCATGATTTGGCTAGTTGCACTTTGAGCTGATGGAGGAATATTTAAATGGAGGGGTAGTAAATGAGGAGGATTTCCCTCCTATAGTTCATCTCCCTTGTTCCATTCGAGTTTTGACCATGGTATTTGCTACAATTATGTTCTTTTATCCTTTAATCCTATATTACATGCACATTAGACCACAATTCAAAATATCCAACTCCAAGTCATGTCATAAACAAAATATAATCAAAAGTATGAAATAAGTTGTGAAAATAGTTGGTTTGACTAAGGAAGGAGGTGAATTAAGGCCCATATAATTACCTAATGATGAGGCTCGTCAACAACCTTAAAGCTCTAGCATGACTCATGAAGAAGACAAAGAAATGCAACATGATATATTAAAATTATGAGACCAAGTGCAACAAATTTCACTCTCACAAAATGTAATAGAAGCTAAGATGGATGGTTTAAAGAAAGGCATGGCAATTAAGATGGATGTTGTGGAAGCTAAGATGGATGGTTTAGAAGTTAAAATTGAATATTCGAAGAAAGACATGGAATGTTTGAAAGGAGGTTTGGAAAAGTTGCTACAAGGAATAATTTCTAATGGAAAAAAGGTAGTAGATGAAACTCATAATGAGAACAAAAGAAATTTTAGTCGTTATTTCATATACTTAACATTTTATTGAAGACCCACCATGTTCGAAAGATTGATGTGAGTAAGTTTCATGTCTAAGATCCTGTAACATGGATACTACAGATGGAGCAATATTTCGATCTCCATAATGTGCAAAGCACACAAACGGTACACATTATGACTTTATATTTGGAACCAAATCAGTTTGTATGGTATCAATGGATTTTCACTCATAAACAAATTGTCACTTGGGAAATTTCTATGGAACAAATGGTAGCACATTACGAGGATATGAAAAGAAACACCCTTTTTATCCAATTGATAAATCTAAAAGAAAAGGGTTCAATGGTGGAGCACATTGAGGAATTGCAAAAATTAAATATAAGGGCAAAGGATATTTGGGAGGAGCATATGATTTATTTTTTCATAGGGACTTTAAAGGATAGCATTCAACATGAGGTTCATCTTTGGGAACTTGATCCATTGGAGAAGGCATTCAGATTGGCAAGAAAAATTGAAAGAAAAATTATGCCAACAAGGAAGCCTACCAATCACAACTATAAATATGGAAGTGTTGTTTCCCCTACCCTCCCACAACCTACAATGTTGACACCACAACAATTGGAAGAAAAAAGAGCAAAAGGAGATTTGTTAAAGTTGTGATAGAAAATACACTAAAGGTCATAAATGTGTTGAGAACAAATTGTTTTACATAGATTGTGAAGAGAAACAAGAAAGGAATAATAAACATCAAAATAAGAGGATACACACTAGGAACAAACACTAGAGAAAGAAGAAATGAATCTGACCAAATCTTGTAATGCATTGGCCAAAATTACCACTCCTCAAACTATCAAGATAGAAGGACATATCAAGAAGCAAAGGGTAATTCAGTTGATTGATTCGGGAAGAACCCATAATTTTATTCATTGTAAGATAGCGAAGGAATTGAATTTCTTCCTATATCCAACACGATAGTGTCAAGTGATGGTTTCAAATGTAAGAACCATAAATTTCTTTGGAAAGTGTCGTAATATCAAGTTATCCATAGGAGAATATGTGTTGAATAGTCCAATGCTTTCCATTCCAATGGGTGGTGCTAACATTGTACTAGGAGTCCAATGGATACAACCCTTGGGTATGATAAATTTTAATTTTCAAGACATTTTCTTGAAAACAATTTTAGAAGGAAAGGAATTTGATTTACTGGGTATCATAGGGAAACTAGGAAAGGTAGTAAGCTCTAACAACATGAAAATTCTTCTAAAGAAATAACATTGTGGCATAATTGCACAATTATGTTCGCTAGAGGTTCCCACATCGAAATAATCTATTTCTCCATATCTCCAAAAAGTCTTAGAGAATAATTCCAAGGTAATTGAGACTCCAAAAGGCATCCCACCTATTTGTGATCATGATCATGCTGTTCATTTGATTCTAAGAAGTGTTCCTCCAACCATCAGGCCTTACAGATATCCCTATGCCCAAAAGAGAAAAAATGAAAGTATGGTTGTTGAAATGCTAGAGGGTTGTATAATTCAACCTAGCCAAATTTCTTTCTCTGTTCCAGTTGTATTGGTGCAAAAGAAGGATGGATCATGGTGCATGTGTCCGAATTATAGGGAGCTCAACAAGCTCACTATTAATGATAAATTCCCCAGTCTTGTCATTGATGAATTATTGGATGAATTGTGTGGAGAAATTTACTTCACCAAGTTGGACCTTCATTCAGGATATCATCAAATCAGACTGAAAACTGAAGACATTCTGAAAACAACATTTAGAACTCATGAGGGTCATTATGAATTTTTGGTCATGCCTTTTGGCTTTACCAATGCACCTTCTACATTTCAAGGTTTGATGAATTCCATTTTCAAACCCCCTTAGAAAAATTGTGTTAGTATTTTTTGATGATATACTAATCTACAACAAGTCTTGGAAGGATCATGTTCAACATGTTGGTAGAGTGACCAAACTATTGGAGGAGAAACAATCATATGCAAAAAACCTCCAAATGTTTATTTGGAGTACAAGAGGTGGAATATTTGGGTCATATATCTCATTAAGGTGTTAAGGTAGACCCTTACAAAAATTAAAGCCATTAAGGAATGGATAATTCCCACATCCATAAATCATCTACGAGGATTTCTCAGGTTGATAGGGTATTATCGCATGTTTGTCAAGAATTATGGGAGAATAGTAGGACCTCTAACAACATTATTGAAGCATGATGCATTTTCTTGGACTCCAGAAGCAACGAAAGACTTTGAAAATCTTAAAGAGGAAATGTGTGAAGCACCGGTCTTAGCTACGCCAAACTTCATAAAAACCTTTATTGTGGAACATGATGCCTCAAGAACTGGAATTGGTGTTGTTTTAATCCAAGAAGAAATAGCCATTGATTTTCAAAGTCATCCAATCAAAGGAAAGTACTTACACAAAGCTATTTATGAGAAGGAAATGTTGGCAATACTCCATGCACTTAAGAAAGGGCAACCTTACCAAATGGGAAGACAATTCAAAGTAAAAATAGATCATGATAGTCTTAAATACTTTTTTAGAACAAAGATTATCTTTAGAAGAGAAGAAAAAATGGGTCACAAAGATGTTTGGTTATAAATTTGAAATCATCTACAGAAAAAGGAAGAAAAATGTTGTTGCATATGCACTCTCAAGAAAGCATGAGGATGTGGAAGAATCACTTTGTGCCATTTCTATTATCCAACCAGATTGGATAAGCGAAGCAAGGGATGAATGGAAGAATGATGAGGAATTGTGGGAACTCAATAAAACGTTGCAGCAAGGTCCATGTACATCTGATACATTTAACTTGAGAAATGATTTGTTATGGTACAAAGATCACTTGTACCTCTGTAAGAATTCCCAACTCAAACAAAAGATTCTTCTGGAATTGCAAACCCATCCCTTAGGATGGCATTCATGATTTTTTTTAGGATGGCCTTAAATTTGATATTCAAATGTTTGAGGCGGAATGTTTGTCTTGCCAACAAAATAAAGTTGAGACAATTAAGACCTTGGGGCTATTACAACCTTTATACATTACAAGTCAATGTTGGGAGGAGGTTTCAATGGATTTTATCATGGATTTACCCAAGTCTAAAGGAAAGAGTTTCATCATGGTGGTAGCTGATAGACTTACCAAGTATGCACACATTTGTTCATTATCTCATCCATTTAAATCTAGTACAATTGCTACTGCATTTATGTAAATAATTCAAAAGCTACATGGAAACCCAAAGATTATTATAAGTGACAGAGATTCTATTTTCACTGGAAATTTTTGGACAATTATTTTCTTGTCTCGATACTCAGTTAGTTCATAGCTCATCTTATCATCCTCAATTTGATGGGAAAAATAAGATAGTGAAAAAATGTTTGGAAGGATTTCTTCATTGATATGATAAACAGACACAATGGGTCAAATGGTTGTCTATAGCTGAATGGTGGTATAACACTTCCTTTCATACTACAACCAAAATAATCCCAATTATGGAACTTTATGGATATCATCCACCATCCATCACATCATATTTAAGAGAAAATTATAAGGTTCAAGGAGTGGAATATCACATCGATGATTAACAAAAAGTTCTCCAACTCTTAAAGAATAGCCTGACTTTGGCACATAATAGAATGAAACAAAAGGAAGATCAACATCACAGAGAAAGAAGTTTTCATGGAGGTGACTAGGTATTTATACGACTAAAACCATACAAACAAATGTCCCTTAAGAAAGCTAATAAGGATAATAAATTATCACCAAAGTATTATGGTTTGCAAAAGGTGTTGCAAAATATTGGTACTATGGCATACAAATTAGAACTTCCTGCATCTTCCCGAGTGCACCCTGTTTTCTAAGTTTCATGCTTAAATAAGGTTATAGGTGACAAGTTCCGAGTTCAAACAATATTGCCCAAACTTGATGATGAAGGAAAAACTATATTGGAACCAAAAGCATTCACTGAAACAAGAACTTGACAGCTACAAAATCGATCAATTTCAGAGTATCTCATAAAGTGGAAGAACTTTCCAACTGAGGATTACACATGGGAGGATGAGGATTTGATACATAAGCATCTAGAACGACTCAAGCATTCAGGAAAACACTTTTTTGAATGAAAGGGGCATGTTAGGTCCCTATAATACTAGTGTATTCCCTTATTATTATTCTCATTGTATCCCATTATTGTTATTGTTGTGCCCTTACATTATTATTTTTATGTTGACTCTTATTATATTGTGACCCCTTAGACTCCTATATATTGAAAGGATGTCTTGTCATTTGTATCATCCAAGAATTGTTCATTTGTGTAATGTAAAGGAGGTTGCACCCTCAAAGAGGCCGATTTTGAAGTTGTTGATCTATCTTTTCTTCTATTTTGTGAGTTGGTTGCATAACATATACTAAAAATAACAATAAGGGGATGCACTAATAGTATAGGGACCTAACATGTACCTCTCCATAAAAAACGTTTTGTCCTCAACGCTTGATTAGTTTTGGATGCTTCTATCTAAAATTTGTATCCTCCCATGTGGAATATTCAGTGGATAAATTCTTCCATTTGATGAGATGCCCTAGAATTTACCAATTTTGTAGCTTTCGAGTTCTTGTTTCAGTGACTTCTCCCGGTTCCAATATGATTATTCCTTTTTCGCCAAGTTCTGTAAATATTATTTGAACTGGGAGCTTATCACCTATAACCTTCTTTAAGCATGAGATGTGGAAAATTGGGTGCACTCAGGCAGATGCAAGAAGCTCCAATTTGTATTCCATAGTACCAAAATTTTGCAACACCTTGTAAGGACCATAGTACTTTGGTGATAATTTATTATCCTTCTTATCTTGCTTGAGGGATATTTTTTTGCATGGTTGTAGCCATAAAAATACCCAGTTCCCTACATCAAAACTTATTTCCCTCCGATGCTAATCTACATATTGTTTCATTTGATTCTGCGCTAAAGTGAGATTATCCTTTAAGAGTTAGAGAACTTCTTGTTGATGCTCGATATGATCTTCCACTTCTTGAACCTTAGAATTTTATCTTAAATATGATGTGATGGATAGTGGATGATATCCATAAAGTACCAAAAATGGGGTCATTTTTGTTACAGTATAGAAGGAAATGTTTTACCACCATTCAGCCAGAGTTAACCATTTGACCCATTGTGTTTGTTTCTCAGATACAAAGAAATGAAAATACCCTTCCAAACATGTGTTCACTATTTCAATATTCCCATCAGATTGAGGATGATAAGATAAGCCATCAGCTAATTAAGTACCCATACAAGAAAATAATTTTTTCCAAAAATTTCGGGTGAAAATCGGTTCTCTCTCGCCTACAATAAACTTTGGGTTTCCATGTAGCTTTTGAATTGTTTCCATAAATGTAGTAGAAACTGTAATGTATTTAAATGGATTAGATAATGCACAAAAATGTTCATACTTGGTAAGTCTATCAATTACCACCATGATGACAATCTTTCTTTCAGACTTGGGTAAACCTGTGATAAAATCCATTGGAACCTCCTCCCAACATTGACTTGGAATGGATAAAGGTTGTAATAGACTCGTAGAATTAATTGTCTCAACATTATTTTGCTGGAAAACCAAAGATTTTGCAACAAACCTTTGAATATCATATTTAAGGCCCTCCCAAAAAAAATCCTTCTTGATCTTGTGGTAAGTCTTTAAAAATCCTGAGTGGCCTCCTAAGGGAGTGGTGTGCAATTCCAAAAGAATCTTTTGTTTGAGTTGGGAATTCTTACAAATATATAAGCAATCTTTGTACCATAATGAATCATTTTTCTAGCTAAATGTATCATATGTAATAGGATCTCTTCACAGCTTCTGAATCAGCATCCACACTTCTTAAGCATTCTTACATTCATCCCTTGCTCTAGTTATCCAATCTTTTTGGATAAGAGAAATGACACAAAGAAATCCTTCCACATCCTCATACTTTCTTGAGAGTGCATCTGCAACAACATTTTACTTCCCTTTTTTGTAGATGATTTCAAAGTCATAACCCAACATATTTGTGACCCATTTTTGGTGCTCTTCTAAAGATAATATTTGTCCCAAAAAATGTTTAAGACTATCATGATCTGTTTTTACCTTGAAGTGTCTTCCCATTAGGTAAGGTCACCATTGCTTTAATGCATGCACTATTTCCAATATTTCCTTCTCATAAATAGGTTTGCGTAAATACTTTCCTTTGATTTGATGACTTTCAAAAGAAATTAGTCTTCCTTTTTGCAATAAAAAAACACTAAATCCATTTCTTGAGGCATCACATTCCAAAATAAAGGTTTTTGTGAAGTCTCCCGTAGCTAAGAATGGTGCTTGGAACATTACCTCTTTAAGATGTTCAAACACCTTACTTGCTTCTGCGGTCCAAGAAAATGCATCTTTCCTCAATAATGTTGTTAGATGCGCAATTATTCTCTCATAATTATTAACAAACTTGCGATAATAGCTTGTCAACCCGAGAAATCCTTGAAGATGCATTATGGTTGTGGGGATTTTCCATTCCTTAATGGCTTGAATTTTGTTAGGGTCTACGTTAACACTCTCATGAGATACAATATGACCCAAATATTCCAATTCCTATACTCCAAATAAACATTTGGAGGTTTTTTCGTATAATTGTTTCTCCTCCAATAGTTTGAGAACCTTGGCAACATGTTAAACAAGAACTTTCTAAGACTTCTTCCAGATTAGTATATCATAAAAATACTAAAACAAGTTTTCTAAGGAAGGGTTTGAAAATGGAATTCATCAAACCTTGAAATGTAGTAGGTGCATTGGTAAGGCCAAAATACATGACCAAAAATTCATAATGACCCTCTACTGAAATGTGGCAAGAAGAATATTCCACTTTTAATTTGTCCTTGAATTAAAATTGTGAATTAAAATTCGAATTTAGTCTCACCGGTTGCTTGAAAAATAATTAATTAATTCATCTTGAGTTAATTAGTTGGAGAAATTCAAGTTAGAAGTCATCCTGAAGTCATGCAACAATTATCCCTTAAATTAAGGATATTATCCCTGAATTAAGGAGATAAGATTGAGTTATATTTGAGTTGTAATTAGTTAGCTCAGTTTACTGAGTTAAGTCCAGTTAAATTAGTTCCAAACTGTTTGAGAAACTAATTGTGAGTTTTGAGTCAATTGATGCATGCATGCACTCAACTAATGTACTGCAGATAATTGAAGATTCCCTCATCAGAAACTCATGCATGTGTATTCTGAGAATGACCCGGTTGAGCTAAATGTCAAGGACATGTTACTATTAGCTGCATAAGTTTTCCTATAAAGGAAACTCACCCGTGCAGTCAAGGTAAGGTTGCTTGAGGATTGCGCAGTTCTTGTAGAGTGTGGGATTAGTGTGAATGATTAGTCTTCCACTTGGTAACAAGATGATCACCCAGGAGAAACTACACAAGGAAATAGGATCTTGGAGGGAAGAGGAGAAGGCTTGTAAGAAGCTTTGATTTCCTGTGAGCATCCAAGAGGATTGTACTAAGAGCTGGATAACCGTAAGAGCTAAGGCTTTGTATAATTTTGATGTATTTCCACCTTGTATGATAGCATAGATAGTGGGGTTTTTAGTTGAGGCTTTCCTCTGAGTATTCTTCTATGTTTCATGTGCATTGATTCTTCTTCTGGTTATATGTGTTCAGCTTGATCTTGCTCAAATCTTTTAAGCTTCCGCAAATTGATTGTAGAAGTAGGTTAAAGTATTTTTCTTTGGTTATATTGCATTATCAGGTTAATATATAGTCATAATTTCTACATGGTATCAGAGCAAAGCTCAAAGTTGTGAACAGTATACTGAGAAGAAATTTCGAAGTTTGAAGTTTGGGGTTGTAGGTTCAAAATCGAATTCTTATCATACTTCAAGGTTGGCAAATGGTGTTCAATGGATCGAGACTCGAGTATGCCTTGGATGGTATCTCAAATTACATAGCATGTAAAGATTACATGAGGCTGTCTTAGAAGACGATAGCTTGAAGGAATCCATTGATCAAGAAATCCAAAAGCCAGCTTCAACTAATGCACAAGAGTTGGCTGAGTGGAAGAAGTATGTGGCAAAGGTGAGACGAATCATACTTGAGGGAGTTTGAGACCATATTGTCTAGAGTCTCCATGGGAAGGATACTCCATTTTCAATGTGGAAGACATTGATGGACCTCTACCAAAACAATAGCAACCAAAGGAAATTGGCGTTCAAGGATAGGCTTCAAAGAATCAAGATGGAGAGGGAGATACTATTTCCACATATCTGAACAAGCTCACCACCTGCAGAGATGAGTTTAGTAGTGTGGGAATAACTACCAGGACTTTGTCAATGGAAGGGAGAAACTACTGGATTGGGAACGACTATGGTCAGATCTCATGTAGGAGGAGATTAGGAGGAGCACACAAGATGGTTCTTCATCCAGGAATGATGATGAAGAAAATCTGGCCTTAGCAAGTGAGGTAAGGAAATTGAAGGGGAAGGCTTCCCATTCCAAATCGAATTCTTCTCATGGAGGGAAGAAGGTTGACAAGTCTAAAGTGAGATGCTCTAATTGTCACGAGATGGGAAATTATGTGACTAATTTTCCATCAAATAAGTCCAAGAAGGGCTCCTAGAAAGGATCGGAAAGTGAGGCTTTAGCATCTCAGTTCGAAATGGAGTTTACCCTCATCACATGCATGGTGTCATTGGTGATGGGTTGTGTCTGGTATCTTGACAGTGGAGCCTCATTCCACATGACTGGTGATAAAAATTTATTCAATGCCTTGGAGGAGAAAAAACTCAAGATGCACATAGAGATGGGTGATGATGGAAGGTACAATGTTTCAGGAGTGGGCATGGTTACTTTTCAAAGGAAGCATGGAGCTCCTCTCACCTTTACAAATGTGATGTGTGTGCTTGGGATGAAGAAGAACTTGGTATCAGTCCTGATGTTAGAGGAGAAAGGCTATGATGTTGTCTTCAGTAAAGGAAAGGCGTTCCTAAGACACATAGCCATGGGTCAAACCAAGAGGATAGGGATTTGGGTGAAGAATCTCTATAAACTCAAGGTAGATGATTGTGCAACATTGAGTACGAAAGAAGAATTGGTGCAAAGCCAAGACATTGGCAAGTTGTGGCATAGGTAGTTGTGCCATTTGCATCATGGGTCATTGAAGATAATGAAATAGATATCTACAGGACTTCCCAAGGGTAAACTTTAGCAAGTTGAAACATGCAAAGGTTGTACCTTGGGAAAGTACACCAAGTCTTCCTTTCATGATCGAGATAGTTGAGCAAAGGCTATCTTAGAGCGAGTTCATACTGATGTGTGTAGACCATTCTCAATGACATCCACAATGAAGCAAAGGTAATATGTGATTTTCATTGATGATTATTCTCATAAATGCTAGATTTATTTCATGCAGAATAAGGACCAAACCTTCACAAAGTTTTTTGAGTTCAAAGCTTTGGTTGAGAAAGAGTCAAGGAAGAAGATCAAGTCCTTGAGAAGCGACAATGATGGAGAATATCTCTCTCAAGAGTTTAAGGACTTCTGTGTAGTGGAAGGAATTAAACGAGAGTTGACATCACCTCATAACTGACAACAGAATGGAGTGGTTGAGAGGAAGAATAGAACTATTGTAGGGGCGACACGAGTGATGTTGCATGACCAAGGCCTACCACTTCACTTATGGGCTGAGGCATGAAATGCAACCGTCTAGTTGCAGAATAGAAGCTCGCATTGCATACTTGGGATGAAGACACCAGAGGAAGCTTTCTCCGGTAAAAGACCAGATGTGGGTCACTTAAGGATCTTTGGCTCATCAGTATATTTCCATGTGACAAAGGATGCACAGAAGAAAATTGAGCTGACAGCAGAGTTGGGGATACTTTTGGGGTACACTGATACACCCCACAACTATCAGGTGTATCTGCCTACCAGTTGGAGGACAATGGTTTGAAAATATCTCAAGTTTGATGAGCAGAAGGCCATGTGATTTTCCCTTGAGAGGGAGCTCCAACTACAGGTTGTGGAGGAACTATTGGTTCCTAAGGAGGAGGAGACGCAGACTCATGTGGAGTAGATTCATGCAGAGGTTTCAGGACTGGAGACATCCACTCAAGCAGAGTCTTCCAAAGAGGGACAGAAGCGCACAAGAGAATCTAATAGATTGTTGACGGATGTGAGAGAGAATGTGGGAGAACCATCTTCTTAGCGCACAGAGAGGAGGTCACTTAAGAGATACACTGGATACATGGCCCTTGTTGGGGAATGTGTTGAGACTGAGCCATCTTCCTTTGAGTAAGCAGTGCAACAGCCGATTTGGGTTGATGTTATGGTGGAGGAGTATGACTCCATAGCTCCTAATAGTGTTTGGGATGTGGTTCCTAGACCAGAGAACAAGTCAGTTGTGAGTTCTCATTGGCTTTACAAGGTAAAGTAAGCTATTTATGTTAGTGTGGAAAATCATAGGGTAAGATTTGTTGCCCGTGGTTTCTCGCAGGTCGAGGGGATTGAGTATGATAACACTTTTTCTCCTATCGCAAGGTACTCATCTATGAGATCGATGTTGGCACTATCATCATAGATGGGTTGGAAGATCCATCAGATGGATGTGAAGGCTGCATTCCTCAATGGAAAGATTGAGGAAGAGGTGTACATAAACGAGCTGGAAGGTTTTGAGACCTTCGATCATGAGTCACATGTGTTCCAACTCAAGAGAGCTTTGTATAGGCTGAAGCAAGCACCTCATGCTTGGTACACCAGGATAGACAACTAATTCACTAGGTTGGGCTTCAGAAAGAGTGAAGTGGATGTGAACCTGTACCACATCATGGTGGAAGGTAAGCCATTGATAATTATACTTTATGTTGATGATCTCCTATTGACAGGTGATGGTTAGTTGATCATGTCTTGCAAGGAGGACCTTGCAAGAGATTTCGAGATGAAATACATGGGTCTCATGCATTACTTCCTTGGCATGGAAGTGTGGCAGAAGGATGGGGAGTTGTTTGTGTCTCAAGGAAAGTATACCAATGAGATACTCAAGAGATTCCACATGGAGAAGGGCAAGCCCATGCAGGCTCCGCTAGCTGGTAACTGGAGGAAGGAGGATGCTACTTTAGGAGAAGTAGTAAAAGCTACTGTGTACATGCAGCTTGTGGGTTCACTGATGTACTTAGTGAACACACAACCAGATTTGTGCTATGCATTGAACCAGCTGAGTCAAGCGATGGTTCATCCTACCAAGATGTATTGGAAGGTGGCAAAGCATGTATTGAGATACCTCAGAGGAACATCTTAGTATTGATTATGGTACAAACAAATAGAGGGAGTGAAGCTACAAGGCTTCACTGATGTAGATTGGGCAGGCAGTCCATCAGATCAAAAGAGCACATCAGGAGGGATTTTCAACATTGGGTCAACTGTAGTTTCTTGGTACAACATGAAATAGAGGTCGGTTGCACTCAGCTTGGTAGATGCTAAATACATGGCTACAAGTCAGGCAACATGTGAGGCCATTTAGATGCGAAAATTCCTATTTAGTTTGTTTGATCAAAGGATGGATCCCACTATGATCTATTGTGATAATCATAGTTGTATCAAAGTCTCTGAGAATCCAATATTTCATGATAGGTCCAAGCAGATCTATATCGAGTACCATCATCTCAGAGTCTGTGTAGCAAGGAGGATCATGTTGCTGCAGTATATTTCGACAGAGGAACAAGATGCTGACATTTTGACAAAGGCATTGTCAAAATGTAAATTCGAGTTCCATAGAGACAGGATCGGGGTGGCAGATAATCCATTTCTTGTTGAGAGGGAGTGTTGAAATGTGGCAACAAGAATATTCCAATTTTAATTTATCTTTGAATTAAAATTGTGAATTAAAATTCAAATCTAGTCTCACCAGCTGCTTGAAAAATAATTAATTAATTCATCTTGAGTTAATTAGTTGGAGAAATTAAAGTTAGAAGTCTTTCTGAAGTCATGAAACAATTATCCCTTAAATTAAGGGGATTATCCCTTAATTAATGAGATAATATTGAGTTATATTTGAGTTGTTATTAGCTAGCCTAGTTTACTGAGTTATGTCCAGTTAAATTAGTTCCAAACTATTTGAGGAACTAATTGTGAGTTATCAGTCAGTTGATGCATGCATGCACTCAACTAGTGTACTCCAGATAACTGAAGATTCCCTCATCAGAAACTCATGCATGTCTATTCTGAGAAATACCCAGTTGAGCTAAATGTCAAGGATAGGTTACCATCAGTTGCATGTGTTTTCCTATAAAGGAAACTCATCCATGCAGTCAAGGTAAGGTTCCTTGAGGATTGCACAGTTCTGATAGGGTGTAGGATTAGTGTGAGTGATTAGTCTTCCACTTGGTAATAGGAGGATCACCCAGGAGAAACTGCGTAAGGAAATAGGAGCTTGGAGGGTAGAGGAGAAGGCTCGTGAGAAGATTTGATTGCCTGTGAGAATCCAGGAGGATTGTACTAAGAGCTAGCTAGTTGTGAGAGCTAAGGCTTTGTATAATTCTGATGTATTTCCACCTTGTATGATAATATAGATAGTGGGGTTTTTAGCTGGGGCTTTCCCCTAAGTATTCTTCTATGTTTCATGCGCATTGATTCTTCTTCTGGTTATATGTGTTCTCAAATCTTTTAAGCTTTCGTAAATTGGTTTTAGAAGTAGGTTAAAATATTTTTCTTTGGTTATATTGCATTATCAAGTTCATCTACAGTCAGAATTTCTACACTCTCATGAGTTATAAATGTTTTTTTCATAATGTCTTTAGTCTTAATTCTATTTTGATGATATCTTGAACAAAGATCTGACTTAGTGAAGTAAATTGTTCCATTTAATTCATCCAACAATTCATCAATGACTGGAATGGGAAATTTATATTTAATAGTGAGCTTCTTGAGCTCCCTATAATCCGGACACATGCACCATGATAAATCCTTCTTATGCACCAATACTACTGGAGCAAAGGAATAACTTTGAGTAGGTTGAATTATACCAACCTTTAGGATTTCTGCAACCATATGTTCAATTTTACTCTTTCGGCATAGGGATATCTGTAAGGCCTGATGTTTGGAGGAATACATCTAGGACTTTGAAGAATAGAATGATCATGATCATGAATAGGTGGGAGGTGTTCAGGAGTCTCAAATACCTTGGAATGATTTTCCAAGACTTTTTGGAGATCTGGAGAAATAGATGATTTCAATGTTTTAATCTCTAGTGAGAATAATTGTGCAATTACGCCCCATTGTTATTTCTTTAGAATATTTTTCATGCCATTAGAGATGATTATTACTCATGATTTCCCTATGATAACCCTTAATTCAACTTCCTTTCCTTTCCAAAACAACTCAAGAAAAGTTCTTGAAAATTAAAATATACCGTACCCAAAGATTGTAGCCATTGGACTCCTAGTACAACATCAACACCACCCATTGGAATAGAAAACATTAGACTATTCAATACAAATTCCCCTATGGTTAGCTTAATATTATGGAACTTTCCATAGAAATTTATACTGCTTCCATTTGCAGCCATCACTTAACACTCTAGTCCTCGATATAGGAAGCAATTCAATTCCTTGGCTATCTTACAATGAATAAAATTATGGGTACTAACTGAATAAATCATCACTATTACCTTTTTCTTCTTGATATGTCCTTCTATCTTAAGAGTTTGAGGAGTGGTAATAACTACCAATGCATTCCAAGATATGGTCTGATTCGTTTATTCTTTCTATAGGGTTGGTTCTTGCTGTATATCCTCTTTTTTAACGTTTGGTGTTCCTTTTCTTCCTCCTCTTCACATTCTATGTAAAATAATTTCTTCTCAACACACTTATGACCTTTAGTGTATTTGTTATCACAACTATAACAAAGCCATTTTTCTCTTTTATCTTAGAATTGTTGTGGTGTCAACCTTGTATGTTGTGGAAGGCTAGGAGAAAAAGCACTTTCATATTTATAGTTATGAGTGGTAGACTTCCTTGTTTCCATAATTTTACTTTCAACTTTTCATACCACCGTAAATTCCTTCTCTAATGAATCAGTTTCTCATAGGAGACTGTAGCAACCCTTGTAAAAATTCCATGTAAAAATATATAACACCACGGTTGATGGGAGACATATTCCAAGCTAAATGTTGGGCAAGACATCCTAGTGTGATTGTTCATTTAGTTGTTAATGGATAAGGAAATTGGCAAACAAAATGGCTAAGGCTTTGGAAAGGTAGAATGTCATTTTTGGAAAATTTAGTTATGAAAATAATGGAAATTAGGAGAGGAGGGAGGTGAAAGGTCATAGGTTGAATGTGAGGAGGAAAGTCAAGAAAAATGGTGGACAATGAAGAAAATGGAGGCCTCATTGATGAAAAGGCTTCCGAGGATCAATTGGAAAGCTTGATCAATTTAGCTTTTGAGCTCTCTCATTATTCTTTCTCTCTCTCACTCTTACACACTTATATTTTTCTTGGAGCACCCTTCCATTGGAGCAAGTCAGGAAAAGAAGGTAAGAGGAAGCAAAGATCAAGCATGGAAATGCAGGATCAAGTAGCTAAAATGAGATTCATTATAGGTATCAACTTGCATGTGTATTTTCCTCGCTAGATTTGGCATGCACATGATTGCATGTGGTTCTTTTCTATCATGGCAAGGTTTTTCTTTGTGTAATAGTGTTTTCAGCCTATCCTTTCCATTTTCGAATACCCATGGTGTGATGGGGTTCTCATGTTTTAGTTGAGCTAGATTGTCGGATGGATTCAAAGTCGAGTGGGTTGGATATTTGAATGATAGAGCACATGGCCTAGTGGTCCCTATACTAGAATCTGCATCACAGTAAAGACACATGCCTAGTGACCCCTGAGCTAGAGTGTGGGTTGCGGTAAAAATAGGATTGTGTTTCCTCAGTGGTCCTACAAATCCTTGACGATGAATGGAAAGATATACAGTAAATCCAATAGGTGCTTTACTCTCCATTGGGCCTAGTAATCCCGGGTTTGGGATAGGTAGTAAGGCCTAGAGATTGGGTCTCAGTTTAGGCCATAGTGATCTAGGTTTAGATTGTGGTAAATCCTAAGAGACTAGGAGACAAGACAATTCCCGACAGTGTAGGTGGAGAAATCGGGTGGCATCAATGAATGTTTGGCCTAGCGATCAGGTGGAGATCATGATAAGGCTTGTTATGATGTGTTCATTATGTTGACCTAGTGATCCAAGACAGATTATGGTAAACCCTAGTTTCTATTGATGATGGTGAGGTGTTTTAGCATTGGTATTCCCTAGTTGGCTCTTTTGGTTTGGTCCCACATTCATGCTTGGAATACAACACAGGGGTGAATGGCAGAAGAGAGATTTGGCTCAACCATTCTATGGTTGGGTGGAATGTGAAAGTTCCATCCAGGGTTTAATTTTTGCATTATTAATGAAAGGTTATTTCTCCTTGTATATCTATGAGAATTTTGATGGATTATATGCGGTATATATGCCTGTATTTTCATGAATATTTCTATTGTTATTATGCTAGTTATATGTGTGTATTCTAACAACAACTATGTATTGTTCTCAACATGTGTTTTTCTTGTAAATGAATGGATAATTTACCTATGGACTAATAGATGGTAATGCAACAAATGGCATGAGGGAACAATGGTTCTTAGCAATTCTTAGATAAGTACAATATCCCTATGTTTAATTATGTTGTTTAAACCTATAGATTACATGCTTTCGACATGTTTGACGAAATTCGCGTGATGGCTAGTAGGGATCTGATTAAGTTCTTGTTTAAATTATTTCTTTTGAATCATTTTTTTTTGTGTTCTTTTACTGATCCTAGGTTATCATTCCATTATGGGCAATGACCTGGGCTCTCGGCCTGAAAAAATGGCTCAAATCCTAAGGTCGCTAGCATAACACTTGCAAATTGAGTCTCCCGATGTTTTCATGCCTATAACATGAGAGCAACTGAGGCTTAAGATGTCCAAAACATTAGTGGGACCTAGGGACATGATGCCTGAGTGGTTGACATGTTTGTGGCAGTTTTTGTTGGTGATGTGGACAGGTTAATTAATGTGTTCCATTGATTCCACTTTCTTAAGGTCAAATAGGAGTTCGAGTAGTAGCCTATTGTCACATGCTTACCTCAAATGGTTGGTTACTCAAGTAAATGTGTGAGGAGAGTGTTACAAACTGCTATTATAGCATGTTTCATCCCTCAAACTCGATGGGAGGTGTGCATTGGTCATGCATGCATGTCAGTTGCTTGTGTGTCTCTTACACTTTGATTCCATGTGCTTGTTGCATTTCATAATAATTGATCATGGTTTTAGTAATGTTGTCATGAGGAACTTGAGGTTTATTTTTTGGAATGCATCGTCATTGAGTGTATGACTAGTTACTTGTTGCTATATTGTTATATTAGTCTTGTAGGTTGGTTGTAAGAATTGATCACATATGTTCGACTACATGCGTTCACGTGTATGTGTAGTTGATTAGGAATTTCATATGCATGTTGATAGTTGTATGTGGCAATGTGTACAATGGAGTGATGGTTGTTTTCATGCATGAGGTAATGGTTTATGAAGTTGATGCAGTCATGAATTGATGACTGGAATCTAGCTAGAATGATGTGAATATGGTTTGGTACTCATGTGTTGTATGTATATATGCAATTGTTATGCATGATTCGTATTGGTTGTAGTTATGCATGAATAATAGGTCAAACATGCCTTGTGAAGTCATTGTATGCATTTTAGGTAATCATGATGCTATCAGTGGTTATGATGCTAATGTGTTGGCTGAGATAGAGCAGGAGATGCATATCATCATAACAAGGTTGCAACATTGGACCTCGAGGCAAGATCATGTCGTCACATATGTTTTCCTATCGGGCATGCAGGTATGTAAGTCAAGGATTGTTATATGCATTAGGTTTATGTACATGTCTTTTAATGTTATGGTTACATTCATGATAGATGTTAGTTGATTAATCTGGTTATCAACATGTGTCAGATAGTCAAGAATGATAGTAACCTCTAGTTGTTTGCATTGCTATTGTTGTTTTGTGTTAGATCACTTGATGATTAGGGTTATTTCATTGAGATCTTGATGTTTTAATTTGGATTGATCATGTGCATGATGGTTATGTTCATTGCATTTAAGATCTTGATGTTATATGCATTTTGTTAACCTGGGTTGACATATGTAGATGGTTATGGTTGCGACATTCAGGCATGGGCCGACATATTTGTGATATGGTGTCATACTAATCTAGACTTATTGTACATATGTGATTGCTATGCATGAACAAGAAATATTTATGAGATTATGATGTTAACGTGTTAGTTAGTTACTGTTATGGATATCATGATTTATGTTTGATTTGATATGTTGTGAAGTTGTAAGATGCTAACTTCGATTAATTGTGTAGACAAGATCACCTCCCCTGAGATACATTAAGGTATGGGTTTTCTTATGTCATATATTTGGTACTTGACTCTTTGATTATGTTGTCTAGTTGATTTATTTAACATGGTATGGTTGCAAGTTGGTTGAATGTTTGATGAATTACATAATATGAGTATGCATTCAAATGATATTGTTTTAAGATGGTTGTACTTATACATATGTTTTGAGACAGTTTGTATGTACTTGAGTGTAGTAGGTTATAGTTGCAGCATTATGTCTAATGACTATGATTTGACTATGGATTATGGCATGATTGCTAGTCTTGCTAAATTTTGATTTCAAATTGATAGATATAATGATTGTATTCATATTTGTAACATGTGGTTGACATGCATGAGCAGTTGCAGAAAACATGTTTGGTATTAGCATGAAAAGGTAACACATGATGTGTTTATATAGCTAACAATTGGGTGATGTGATAGTACTAGTAAGCCTTTATTGCAACAAGGATAAAAAGGTAAAAGAAAGGAATTGGACAAGAATTACATTAGCTATGTTTGGAAACCCCAATTCCAAATGAATGAGTGCTTCACATACAAGAAGTCTTCTTGACATTAATATTGTCTGACATTATGTGGATATGTGTTAGATTCATGAACATGTACTTGACAAATATGTTAGCTAGTCTCCATTTACAGATGGATCTGTTAAGGAATTGGAGTTCCATGAGAGATGGTGTGGATTTATTCAGTTGCAAGTTAGCATACATGGCATAACATGGTAAGGTAACTGGTGTATTGTTATGTTTAGTTATGCACTGACATTATGTGTTTATGGTAGTATGATGTAGAGATTTGCATGGCAAGAGAGATTTATATGAATATTGAAGAAGGCTCAGGTTGAGCTTTCCTTGGGAACCATGTGGATTGAGTCATGCTGTCTGTTGCTAGCCTTGTGCTTTTGGTATTTTGTGATTGTTGCACTTGATTTTTGATTTTATGCATGTTTGGTGCATATATATTCCACTTTATTATGGTTTCATGTTGTTATTGTTTTTCATTGTTTTCTTATTAGTTGTTTCTTGGTATCACCTTTTATGTTTTGTGTTTAGGGAATTTTTTGGGAAAGAGGAAAGTCAATGGAGTCAAGGAGATTTGTGTGGTACCCAACATGTGAAGTAAGACGTAAATGAAGCTTTGTGCATCAGTAAGCGCAGCGGATGGTAATACTACGATAGTCGGTTGGACTCATTAGTCCATAGTGGTAAACTGATGGTGGCAATACAAACATGTGAAATATAACTAGAAAAGGTAAAGTAAATGGATCTAAGGTGTTCAATGCCTTGGCTATGTTGGGAATCGTTGTTCTCAATGTCATGCATGTTATGCATGAACAAAAGTTTTCTTAACTTTGACCTTGATATCTGGTAATTATATTATGATCATGATTATGTTGATGTTTATCTATTTATACATGTAGTTATGTATCTATGTCATGTTTGACAAGGTCATCATGGACCATGATTATTAATGCTAACATTTATATGTCTCTATATGTGTGTATGTATGTCATTTTCGGAAAGGAAAATGTTTGTTTTATGCTAATTTATATATATATTTATGTATGTGGCCATGTACCTATGTCACTAGTTGACAATGTCATCAAGAATTGTTCTTATGGAGGAATGATTGCTTATGAAGGCGAATGACATGAAGAGGTTCCTGGCCTTTTGAGGAATCAATGGGGAGGAGTAGCCCTAAGAATATATGAGGTGAGTATCATGTGTTTATGATTTCATATTCTGTGATTATATTATGTCTATGTTATGGACAAGTTTTACCGAGGGATACAACAACCAAATGAAACTAGTGTGGTCTACAACATGCTAGGGAAAGCCTGGATAAGACTTTGTAAGCAAGGTTTCTTGGTAAAGGCAGTCTGGTTTTGGATGTGCAGTACTATTGTTATGCACATGTTACATATGTGGTGTTATGTGCATGTAGTGTTGTGAAGATATTTTATAGGTGGTTCTATGTACAGATGATGCTATGTACATGTTGAATATGCAATGCTATGTAAATGTGGTGTTGTGTGCATGTTTTACATGCGGCACTATGTACATATTATGTTATGTGCATGATTGTACAAGTGGTGTTGTGTGCATGTGATGTTGTGTACATATTGTACAAGTAGCGTTGTGTGTAGGTGGTGTTATGTACATGTCATGTATGTTGCACTGTGTACATATTGTGTTGTGTACATGCCTTGTGTGTGGCACTGTGTACATGCGGTAGTGTGTGCACATTGTACAATGGTGCACTATGCATCTAACCTTGTTTAGGTGGTGTAGTCTACATGTGATTTTGTGCACAGGGTTGTATTGTACAGGTGGGATTTTGTACATGTGGCACATATGCTACTAGTGTAGATGCATGTATTATGACGTGTGTAGAGTATGTGTGTGTGTGAGGCACACTATGTGTATGTGCACATGGTTGAGGAGAAGGAACTCGGTGTTTTTCCAGTGTGGAAACCGATTTGAAGTGTGTAAGGAGTAAAGACAAAGGTATAAGCTAAGGATTGATGAAATGATAAGTATCAACATTTTATTTTATTTTTTATTATCCATGTGATTTATGACTATGGTATATGATGATTATATGTGATCTATGACTCTAGTTTATGGTGATTACATGTGATCTATGATTTTGGCTTATGATGGTTACATGTGATTTATGATGTTGATCTATGATGGTTGTAATTTGAGCTAACCTGATGTGATATGTTTATACATTATGTTTTGATCAAATAGTTAGTTTGACTTGTTGTGACAAGAATCGAAAAGGATTGCATGTGTACCTTATTGACAAACTACCAATGACGTATGATTTGAGGTTATTTCAATTTATTTGAATCTAATGGAATTGATGTGCTTGGAATGGGAATGTATGAACATGCTCTATTGAGTGGTTGAAATTGACTCAAAGAATTAACAAAAACAGTGAAAGAAATTGGAACATGTAGTATTGTGCTAGTAAAGCACCTCACAAGCAGGGCCATTGTGGGAGAATTGTACCCAATAGTGTCCATTGAGTGACTACACAGAAGGGGGTGATCGGATTTCTCGAGGGATTGTGTAGCAGAGAAGGGAAGGTCGTCGATATATTAGTTTGGTCATTAGCATTACTAGATGGAATTAGATACACATTGCGCGTTCGCCCTGGAACAATGAGTTGGTAACTGTTCACTGAGAGGACAAGTGGCAACAGATTGTAGCACTGGACATTAGGTGTAGCTTTGCCTATGGAAGTGGATTCTGGACTTCCTAGGAATGAGATGAATCCTTGTATTACTTTGAGGGTGGAGGAGTGATCCTCTAGATTCCCTTGTTGATTGATACAAGCATCATATTCTCTTATTTGTTAGATTAGTAGATGTGCATACGTGTCTATGTGGTTATTGTAAATATCGTAATGAGTTGTGTTGTCAACCTCCAGTAAATGGTATGTTTCTCATGTTTTAGCAGATGGTGGTAGTAAATACTGTAGCAAGTTGTGTTATAAAGCTCCATGGTAAGTATGTTTTTTTTTTTTTCCGCAGTCTCATTGGTTATAGGTGGCATTGAACATCGAGGATAGTGTTCCCCAAAGGGGGAGGTTTGTAACAACCCTAGTCAAAACTAAATGTAAAAACTTATAAGACCACATTTGATGGGACACATTCCAAGATGAATGTTGGGCAAGCCATCCTAGTGTGGATGTTCATTTGGTTGTTTATGGCTAAGGAAATTAGCAAAGGCAATGGCTAAGGCTTTAGAAAGGCAAAATGTCACTTTTGGCACATTTATTTATGAAAATAATGGAAATTAGGAGAAAAGGGAGGTGAAACATCACATGTTGAATGTGAGGAGGAAATTGAAGGAAAATGATGCAAAATGAAGCAAATAGAGGCCTCATTGATAAAATGACTTATGAGGATCAGTTGGAAAGCTTGACTAGTTTAACTTTGGAGCTCTCTCATTATTCTCTCTTTCTCTCTCTCTCTTGGACACTTAGAGCTTAAATGCAACACTTTGGCATTGGAGTAAGAAAGACAATGAAGGAAACAAGAAGCAAATATCAAGCAAGGAAAGGTAGGATCAAGAAGCTACAACAACCTTCATTGCAGGTATCAACTTGCATATGTATCTTCCCTTCTATATTTGGCATGCATGATATTGCATGTGGTTCTTTTCTATGATGGCATGCCTTTTACAAGGTGTAACAATGTTTTCAACCTAGCCTTACCATTTCTGAATAACAATGGTGGGATGGGGTTCTCATATTTTGGTTGAGATGGACTATTGGATGGATTTGAAAATGGGTGGGGTGGATCTTCGAATGATAGTGCACATGTCCGAGTGGTCCCTAAACCAGAATATGGATCATGGTAAAGCCACTGGCCTAGTAACCCTGAGCCAGACTATGGGTTGTGGTAAAGATAGGATTGTTTTGCCTTAGTGGGCCTAGGAATATTTGCTAGTGAATGGCAGGATATACGGTAAAACCAAGAGGTGGGTTTGTCTCTCTTGGGCCTAGTAATGTCGGGTTTGGGATATGTGGTAAAGCCTAGAGAGTGGCTCTCAACTAAGGGCCAAGTGATCTAGGTTTTTATTGCGGTAAAGCCTAAGAGACTAGGAGACAAGAAAATTTCTCACAGTGTAGGTGGAGAAATTTGGTGGTGTCCATGCTTGTTTGAGCTAGTGATTGAGTGGAGATCACAGTAAATACTATTATGACGTGTTCATTATGTTGGCCTAAAGATCTAGGATGGATTTTGGTAAAGCCTAGTTTATATTGATGAGGGTGAGGTAGTTTAGCCTTGATATGTCCTCGTTGGTTCTTTTGGTTGAGTCCCACATTCATGCTTGGAATGGAATGGGGGTGAATGACTAAAGAGAGATTTGGCTCAACCATTCTATGGTTGGGTGGAATGTGGAAGTTCCATCCCAAGTTTCATTTTTTCATAATTAATGTAAGGTTATTTATCTTTGTATTTCTATGAGAATTTTGACATATTATATGTGGTGTAAATGGTTGTACCTTCATGATTATTTATGTTGTTATTATGATGGTTATATGTGTATTTTATGATAACAGTTACATATGGCTCTCAGTATCTTTTTTCTTGTAAATGATTGGATAATGTACCTATGGCCTAATAGATGGTAGTGCAACAAATGGCATGAGTGAAAAATGGTTCTTAGCAATTCTTAGATAAGTACAATATCCCTATGTTTAATTATTCTGGTTACACCTGTAGATTACATGTTTGCGACATGTTTGACAAAATGGTTGTCATAACTGGTAGGGATCTGATTAAGGTGTTGTTTAACTTATTGATTTTCCATCATTTTTTTCATAATATTTTACTTCTCCTAAATTATCATTCCATTCTGGGCAATGACCTAGGCTTTGGGCCTCAAACAATTGCTCAAATCTTGGGGTCGTTAGCATAAAACTAAAAAATAGGTCTCCGGACTTTGTCATGCCTTGAGCATGAGAACAACTAAGGTTGAAGATGTCCAGAACATTATTTTGACCCCAAGAGAGGATTTCTGAGTGGCTGACATGTCTCTTGAGATTTATGTTGCTGATGTGGATAGTTTGGTTGAGGTGTTGTGTTGATTCCACTTTTTTAAGGTCACATAGGAGGTCGAATCCAATCATAGTAGCCTCTCTTCGCATGTTTATCCCAAATGGCTAGTTACTTGGGTAGATGTGTGACGAGGGTGTTACAGTGAACCTCATGTTGGATGTTATCCTTTAAAGTCCCTATGAAGACATCAATCCTATGATCCTCTCAAATATCATTTACCCTTATATTCAATTTTTGGAAGTTCTCAATATGCTCTCCCACTAAAGCCTTTTGTTTGAGATTTATGAATTTGCTATAGAAGATGTTTCTCTTTATATCCTCATAATGTGCTATCATTTCCTCCATAAAAATTTGACCATGTGAAAAGTGGTTTATGATAGCAAATCCATTGATACCATACAAATTCATTAGGTTATAAACATAAAGTTGCAATGCATACCTTTTGTGCATGTTGGACATTACAGAGATCGAAATATTATTCCATTTATAGTATCCATGTTAGTGGATCCTTATCATCAAACTTCCTCATATCGATCTTTCTCATATGGTGGGTCATCAGTCAAATGTTAGAGTCTATGAAATCATGATTAACATTTCATTTTTTCTCATCATGAGTTTCATCTAATATATTTTCAGCATTAGGAAGCATTTCTTATAGCAACTTTGTCAGACCTTCTTTCAAACCTTCCATGTCTGCTTTTAAACCATCCTTCAAACCTTCCATGTTTCCTTTTAATCCATCCTTCAATCCTTCCATGTCTAGTTTTAAACCATTCTTAAAACCATCCATCTTAGCTTCCATTTCATTTTGGTTACTCTTTGTGAGAGCGAAATGTTTTGCACTTGGTCTTATAATTTTGATATATAATTTTGCCTTTCTTGTTCTCGTTTCTTACTAGGTGTTTCCATTTTCTCTATTGGAGTCATTTTGGAATCAAACAATGATATTTATGCTTTACTATGTGCTTTGAATCACTTCAAATTGATTTTTAAAACAAAGCTTATAAAAATTTAAAAAACACACACTTTTTTATTGATTTTTAGGAGTTAGATATGGCAGTTATTGTATCTCTGTAATTGCGTATCTCCAAGATCTACAGTTTCATCCTGTAGTATCCATATGAGTCTTATTTCCAACCCAACAAGTAAGACCAATATTAGATTCTTCCAGAAAGAGTTATGCCCAATCACCAACGATGAGCTGATTATAGACTCGTTTAGTATACCAAACTTGTACAAAGTACTACATTGTTATTTCTTTGACCTTCGGCCTTGAAAATGATACCCAAAATACTAAATTCCATCCTCTTTCTGTCAAATTTTACAAAATTAAAATCCAATCATCAAAGAGATATTAATCATGATTTTCCCTAAGCCAATTATTTGAGATGAAATTTTGGATCCTCAAAAAAAACCTAACTTCCTCGGATCATACATCCTAAAATATAGTGAGAGAAGGTCTGCAATTCGTACATGAAGTTCACCATGATTTTAATTCCACGTGGTTCCAATTTTAGCTTTCGAAGCTTCACAAAAAAATAGAAAAAAATTGCATAATGACATGTTTGAAGCAGCGAAACCCTAGAATCCAAAGCTCTCATACCAAATGTTATGCAACCAACTCACAAAATGTAGATCAACCACTTATAAATTATCTTCCTCGAGGGGGAAACCTCCTTTACATTATGTAAATGAATAATTCTTGGATCATACAAATGACAATACCTCTTTTCTATATATAGGAGTCTACGGGGTCACAATATAATCAAAACCTACATAACAATAATAATATAAGTGAACAACAATAACAATATTGGGCTTCTTTGGGGTACAATAATAATAATATGGGGACTACGTGAGCATAACAATAAAAATAAGGGGGCTACACTAACAATAGCAATAAGAGGCTACACTAGTAGTATAAGCACCTAACACAAACCTAAGGGAATAATAAACCCAAGGGATTAATACTAAAAACCCAAGAGATTATAAACCCAAGGAAATAATATTAAACCAAGGGATATTGTAAACCCAAGGTATAAAAACCCCAAGATAAGAATTATAAACCCTAAAATAAACATGGGTGACCATGGTTTACCATCATTAGTTTTCATACTTAGACGATCTTTGTGAGAATGTGACATTCAACCAAAGTTTTGCATGGTTGATTTTCATATTGAGACAATCTTTAGCACATTCTCACATTGGATCATCGTTGACCATGGATGATCATGATTGTAAACCCCATGGTTGATTTTCATATTCGAGACAATCTTTGGCACATTCTCACATTGGATCATCGTTGAACATCGATAATCATGATTGTAAACCCAAGGGATTTACATTAAAACATAGGACTATTATTATAAACCCTATGAATAATATTATACCCTAGGAATATGAACCCTTAAATTAATAAACCCAAGGGATTAATTCTAAAACCCTTGCATTTATAGTATCAATCCCTTGTGTTTATTAATTTTGAGAGGCGACATGAATAAATTGCAATGCAATGTAACATTACGATAATGAGTATTAGATAAATTGTTGTGTTGTAACAATGTTTGTGATAATGGAACGTTGGATTGATTTTTCTATAAGCACAAACCACTAAAAACGTCATACTCAAATTCCTTTTGAATTATTTTGTTAGAAATCTCACATACATAATGAATGCTAAAATTTAGGAAATGCAAGGAATTTAAATTGTTTTATAAATTATTATTTTAAATTTAAATGTTTATAAATTATTATTTTATTAGTAATTTTTAATGAAAAAAAATATTCAAAATATAGTGCAAAATCTTAAAAACAAATGAATAATAGAAAATAAAATTGATACAAAATAAAATAAAATGAAAATAAACATTTGTAAATTCATAAGTTCATTTACTCTAATCTCATTTGAATATTTTTAATTTTTAAAAGATATAACACGTGAAACATTATTGATGGAATTTTAAGTGTATAGGGCAAATGAAGGAATTAAATTGTTTATAAATTATTATTTTATAGTTTTCTTTTTTAA